>CM022948.1:42159005-42731347 GCA_012931725.1 Litsea cubeba | reverse complement strand
GTTGCAGACCCTGCCTTCAACACTTCACCAAACAACCATAAAACAACAAAAAATGAACAGAATCATAACGAAAATAAACAAACAACCAATATGCTACTAATCTTCGAAATAGACAACACAACCACATAGAAACAGCACATCGATTCTCCATTCGCCTACTCAAAACTCTCCCAGATTAGGGGGAAAACGTCAAGCCCTACGATTGAGTTGGAATCGACATTCATGAGATTATCAGTTTAAAAAGATTACCTCTGCATTTTTTTTTTGAAGGGATCGATGAAAGAGATGTTTTAGAAACACTGGAAACGGCGTTCGAGATCGAGAAATGTTCTCCGAATCAAGCGAGAAAAGAGGATTTATGCTTTGCGAGTTCAAAACCCTAGATCGATATGGATATGTTGAGGAGATGGTGATGGAGATTTTCGAAGTAACGATGGTTTAATGGTTTTAGAATTTTAGTAGTCCAAATCCGGTCCGGTCCGGTCGATCCGGATATAACCGGTTTTTCAAGTCCGGTCTGGACCGGACCGAATTTGGACCACTAAAACCACAAATCCAATCTGGACAGGTCCGTTTTTGTGGTCCGGTCTGGTTATGCGGTCTGGTTTCTGTCAAGACCTCAAGCAAGGCAAGACTGACAGCTCTTGCTACCAAACCTTTTGAGTTTCTCTAACCCCAAAAGTCTAAGAAGCAAAGGAAATAAAGAGATGTTTCTCCACTCTACAAAGAAAGAAAAAGACCCCCCATGAGAAACATCAAGACAGACAAGAAACGGAAGCAGTGCAAACTGCAGACATAGGAAATGGCAAGTGTTCTTTTCAAGAGGAATCGGTTGTTTGGATGTCCGAAATGAGCTTTATATTGCAGAGACTGAGCCACTGCCAGAGATGAGATGGAGGGGTTTTGAGGAAGAAAAAGGAAAGCCAGAGATGGTGGGAAGCATGCTGTAAAGGATTAAAAGTTGGTGTGTGTGAGTTATGTAATTAGAGCTGTACAATACTATATGAATTTGATTAGTGAAATACTAAATGAATAAAATAATTTAGTGATCTGGGTGCATGGTGCACAAATCGCACCCTCACAGGTGGAGTGTCCATATCGTTGATCTAATAAACCCCATTCGTTCAGTTTGTTCTGTCGATCTAAACTGTGCATTTAATTAGTGCATTCCACAAATCACATGAGTAAATAATTGCACTGGTCAAATGATTTATGGTGTTTAAAAAAAAAAAAAAAGTAACCGGGTTACCCGGTAACCCGGCAAACCTGGATAGAGCTTACCGGGTATTCGGTCGGGTTCCCATTGTGCATAACATAACCGGGTCGGGTGAAACCCGGCCCGATAACCCGGGACCCGACCCGATGTACACCCCTAATTATACAGGTCGCAAGCAGAGGATGGAAAAGAGGAACATGAACAGGAATGGGTGCCAGGATGTGCATTTATGTGTGGTAAATATATGAGTAGGCAGTTGGTACCCATATAACAGTTATTTAACAATGAATAAAACACAAGGGATAGAGAGAGAGATCGAAGAGATGGGAAAGGGAATGGTTTTGGCCTTGGGGATAAAGATTTGTATACATTTGGACCCCTTAATTTTTTGTCGGTAAATAATTAAAATAAAAGTAAAAAAATATTTTACCAACGTTTACATTTTCGTCGGTAAAATAAATCGAAACAGTAAAATAAAAATGAAAACACATTTACCGACGTTTTCTTTCGTTGGAAAATAATTAAGATAAAAAGAAATAATATTGTACCGACGTTTTATTTTCATCGGTCAAATAATCAAAAAAAGTAAAATAAAAAATGGAAAAATCATTTACCGACGTTTTTTTTCGTCGGTAAATAATTAAAATAAAATACAATAATATTTTACCGACATTTTATTTTTCGTCGGTAAAATAATAGACAAAAGTAAAATAAAAATGGACAAGGAATTTACCGACTTTTTTTTTCGTCGGTAAATAATTAAAATAAAAACAAATAATAAGTTACCGACGTTTTTTTTCGTCGGTAAATAATTAAAATAAAAACAAATAATATGTTACCGACGTTTTATTTTTCGTCGGTAAAATAATCGACAACAGTAAAATAAAAAATAGAAAAAACATTTACCGACATTTTTTTTCGTCGGTAAATAATTTAAATAAAAAATCAATAATATTTTACCGACGTTTTATTTTTCGTCGCTAAAATAATAGACAAAAGTAAAATAAAAAATGGAAAAATATTTACCGACGTTTTTTTTCGTCGGTAAATAATTAAAATAAAAATAAATAATCTTTTACCGACGTTTTATTTTTCGTCGGTAACATAATCGACAAAAGTAAAATAAAAAATCGAAAAAATATTTACCGACGTTTTTGTTTCGTCGGTAAATAATTAAAATAAAATAAAAAATATTTTACCGACGTTTTATATTTCGTGGGTAAAAAAATCGAAAAAAGTAAAATAAAAAATGGAAAAAACATTTACCCGCGGTTTTTTTCGTCGGTAAATAATGAAAATAAAAATAAATAATATTCTACCGACGTTTTATATTTCGTCGGTAAAATAATAGACAAAAGTAAAATAAAAAATGGAAAAAATATTTACCGACGAAAAAAAACGTTGGTAAATAATTAAAATTAAAATAATTAATATTTTACCGACGTTTTGATTTTCGTCGGTAAATAGATAATTTTTTTAAATTAAGAATATATTTGAAGAAACTTTTGCCGACGATTTCCTAAAAAAACGTCGGTAAAATTCTAACTTTTACCGACGTTTAATTAAAAAACGTTGGTAAAAGTACATTTTTACCGACGAAATTGTAAACGTCGGTAAAAAGGTAATTTTAGCAACGAAATTAAAAAAACGTCGATAAAAGCCTAACTTTTGCCGACGAAATTAGAAAACGTGGCTAAAAAACGTGGCTAAAAGTGCAAGTTGTTGCAGTGAGGGTGCAATTGCTTGGACCCCACCATATCTATTTGGAGGAGAATGCGAAACCCTCCCGTCAGATGCAACGCCGGTTAAACCCCACCATGCAGGAAGTGGTTAGGGATGAAGTTTTGAAACTTCTAGATGTTGGTATCATCTATCCAATTTCGGATAGCCAATGGGTCAGCCCTACCCAAGTTGTACCTAAAAAGGCCGGCGTCACTGTAGTCCGTAATGCTAATGATGAGCTCGTCCCAACCCGCGTACCCACAGGTTGGCGAGTGTGTATCGACTACAGGAAGTTAAATGCTGTCACACGAAAGGATCATTTCCCTCTACCCTTTTTGGACCAGATTTTAGAATGGGTAGCTGGCCACGAGTATTATTGTTTCTTAGATGGATATTCCGGGTACAATCAGATAGAAATCGTCTGAAAGACCAAGAGAAAACAACTTTCACATGCCCCTTTAGCACCTTTGCTTACCGACGGATGCCCTTTGGGCTGTGCAATGCTCCGGTAACCTTTCAAAGGTGCATGCTGAGTATTTTTAGCGATATGGTGGAACATTTTCTCGAAGTCTTCATGGATGATTTTTCAGTTTTTGGAGAGTCATTCCAAGATTGTTTGAGCAACTTAATTAAGGTCCTCTCTAGGTGTGAAGAAAAGAACTTAGTACTTAATTGGGAAAAATGTCATTTTATGGTACGACAAGGGATTGTCCTTGGCCACATTGTATCATCTAAAGGATTGGAAGTGGACAAAGCCAAAATAGACTTAATTTCCAATTTGCCAGCCCCAAAAACCGTAAGAGATATAAGATCTTTCTTAGGGCATGCCGGATTCTACAGAAGGTTCATAAAAGGTTTTAGTGTCATTTCTAGACCATTATGCAACCTTCTGCTAAAGGAAGCAGAATTTGAGTGGACAGAGGCATGTCAAGTGGCTTTTACCAAGCTTAAGGACATGTTGATGACCGCCCCAATTATGCAACCTCCAGATTGGAGCCTGCCCTTTGAAATCATGTGCGATGCTAGTGATTATGCGGTTGGGGCAGTTCTTGGGCAACTTAGAGACAAAAAGCCATTTGTGATTTACTATGCTAGCAGGACTTTAAACAGTGCACAGATCAATTATTCAACAACAGAGAAAGAATTATTGGCTGTGGTCTATGCACTGGATAAATTCCGTTCCTACTTAATTGGATCCAAAATTGTGATATTTACTGACCATTCTGCGCTGAAGTATCTTCTTTCTAAGAAAGATGCCAAGCCTAGACTGATCAGATGGATCCTTCTACTCCAAGAGTTTGATATTGAAATCAAGGATAAGAAAGGAGTAGAAAACGTGGTGGCCAATCATCTTTCTAGGCTTGTCCTTTCCAAAACTTTAGAACCCTTACCAATCCAGGACACTTTCCCTGATGAGCATTTATTTGCCACATTTTCCCATTCTCCATGGTATGCTGACATTGCTAATTATCTAGCTTCGGGTGAAATTCCAAAAGAATGGACGCAGCAAGATAAAAATAAGTTTTTCACTGAGGTGAAACTGTTTTTCTGGGATGAACCATACCATTTTAAATACTGCCCAGACCAAATCATAAGGAGATGCATTCCTGACCATGAAATCAATAGTGTTATATCCTTTTGCCACTCGCATGTTTGTGGTGGCCATTTTTCTGCTAAAAAGACCGCTCACAAAATTTCACAATCTGAATTTTACTGGCCTACTTTATTTAAAGATGTACATGATTTATGTAAGACATGTGAGCGGTGCCAAAAATTGGGTTCCATTTCCAAAAGGAATATGATGCCTTTAAACCCAATTTTGGTCGTCGAGTTATTCGATGTTTGGGGTATAGACTTTATGGGACCTTTTCCACCGAGCTATGTTTTTCATTATATCCTCGTTGTAGTTGATTATGTGTCCAAATGGATTGAAGCTGTCCCATGTAGGAATAATGATGCTAAAACGGTCAAAAAGTTTATCTTGGACAATATCTTTTCCCGTTTCGGAACTCCACGTGCCATCATTAGTGATGGGGGCACTCACTTTTGTAACCGCATCATTGAGAGTTTGTTTAAAAATTACGGTGTTACACATAAAGTGGCTACCCCATATCACCCTCAAACAAGTGGGCAGGTTGAGGTCTCAAATAGGGAAATCAAATGAATTTTGGAGACCACGGTAAAACCAAATCGTAAGGATTGGTCAATACGGCTAAATGATGCCTTGTGGGCTTATAGAACTGCATATAAGACCCCAATTGGGATGTCTCCATACCGGCTTATATATGGGAAAGCTTGCCACCTTCCGGTGGAGCTGGAACATAAAGCTTATTGGGCCATAAAACAATTGAACGTTCACTTAGACAAGGCTGGGGAGAAAAGAGCCCTTGATCTAAATGAGTTAGAAGAATTGAGAAACGAGGCTTATATGAACTCAAGAATTTACAAAGATAGGACTAAGGCCTTTCATGATAAACGGATATTAAGGAAGTCATTCCATCCGTCTCAAAAAGTCCTCTTGTACAATTCTCGACTTCATCTTTTCCCTGGAAAGTTAAGATCTCGTTGGACAGGCCCCTACATTGTTCAAGAAGTATTTCCATATGGGGCAATGACCCTCATTGATCCATCGAATGGTACCTCTTTTAAAGTTAATGGACAACGTTTAAAACCATTCTTGGAGACTGTTCCTCCAGAGGAAAATGACATTCCTCTGATTGCTCCTGTCTATCAGGATTGACGGGCACTGGATCTGACAGTGGCCCATACCTTTGTACATTACGCATATATTTTCTTTCTTTTTCTTTTTGTGTTCTTTGTTTCACATTGGACAGGTTTCTACGTGAAAGCTTCATTACTCCAGGTGCTTTCTACCTATTTTCTCTTTCTACATTTTCACCTCATGTTACATTCCATTTTGCATTTCATGTATGAGATCGAGGACATTGTCTAGTTTAGGTTGGGGGCTGGGAACAAGCACACTTGTCCAATTTTAGACATTTTTTTTTTCATTTTTGTGTAGTCTTTCACCAAAAAAAAAAAAAACAAAGAGAGAGAGAGAGAGAGAAGGGTTTTTAAAAGAACTTGATGATTCGAAGATGTCTAGAAATCTGGAATTTCAGAATTTTGGAAGGAAGTAAAATGAAGGTTCACAATTTTTTAAAAGATAAAAAGAATACCGAACTTTGTTTTTCACAGTAACACATGTATATCATTTCAAAAGTTTTGGATAAAAAGATTTAAGTGTCATTTTCAGAGTTCTTTCAAGAAAAAAAATAGAGACAATTTTCTGAAATTTGGCCATATGAGTTCTCCTGGTTCATCGGTAAGGTTAGGCCAACCAAAACCATTGAATTAATTCGGGTGAATTGAAAAGGACTGCCTATTGTTGGGGACCGTTTAAAAAAAATGATAAGTGATGCACAAATAGGTGTTTAAAAAAAAGTTTAGTTATAAGTCTTGAAAAGAATAAAAAGTTGTGTGACTAGTTTGGGTTCGTAGCCTTTTTTACCTGAGCTAGTAAGCCCATAGGGGTATTTATATATCTAGTGCCCTAAAGACATCTGTTTTGGGAGTCTCGTTACATGGGTTAATTAGAAAGCTTAAGGGACTTAGACATTGCACAGTCACATGTGTGTGTTAAAATAAAAAAAAAGGCATCTCGCGGCCTTTAAAAAACAGTAGTGCGAAAGCCGTCATAGTAGCCTTGAGAGGAGACTTGTATTTTTCCCCGAATCTAGGAAAGTTGGAAATTCTGAGGAATAATTCTGTTTTCATGGCATTATCATAGAACATTTAAAATTTTTGATTTGATGTATACACTTGCACAAGGCACCCACAGTTTTGGTATAATTTTTTGAAAAGATTTGAAAAGAAAAATGTGAACTAGATTTTGAAAAGTCCGAAATCTTGATTATTCGAGGATTCAAGGCATCCGATTTGACTCAATCGTCTTTAAAAAAAAAAAACCTTCCGTTGACTTTCTTTTATTTTCAGGTAAATGAATTTTGTGGGCATATTCACTGCAAACCCTCACGAGGCACAACTCGTCCACTAGGGAACCTAGGGGTTTAAGGGCTTGCTGCATATGCTAAATGCAGTCGAGAGTACCAACGAAAGTAGTGTTTTCCTTTTTGTCTTTGCATTTAGTTTATATTAGATTAGACTAGAACACTACCATAGTTCGCATATTTTGCTCGGGACTAGCAAAATACTGGTTGGGGAGTGTGATAAGTCCTTAAATATGCATAATTTCATCATCATTTTAGAGTAAGTAAGGACTTAATCATCAAATCATGCACTATTTTAGTAAAAATTCATGATTCTATGTTTGTGGGCATCAAAGTTCAAATTCGAGTCAAAATTCATTGAAAAATCGCATTTTCACACAAAATCATGAATTTCTCTATTTCTTGGCATTGGAAGTCATAAAATTCCTCATAACTTTTTGTTCACACATAAAAAAAGATGAATTTTCTTTGCACCATTGATTTAATTAAAGAATTTTTTTTATATAATGGTGACATTTTATACATCCATTTAGTGTGAATGGGGCCCGCATCTTGCATCATTCCTTTCTTACAAAAATAATTCATTCTTTGATCATAGATTATATTATTTGTATATTTTTTGTAGGGAAAATCAGTTTCTTGGGGCCCGCAGAAGAGATGAATCAATTGAAGAATTAAAGAGGGAAAACCAACTTATTGAAGCTCCAAATGGGGTCCACATTACCCTTGTTGGAAGATTCAATTCAAGCTAAACAAAGAAGAAGAAAAATGCAAAAGAAAACCCAGCCATGTGAAGGACGTCCAAGACATGGGAATTCAAGCATTGCATACTCAAGTGGGGCCATCATGTGTTCCAATTTGAAATACAAATCTGAATTTCAGATTTAAAATTCTTTAAGCCAAGGAGAGGACGTCCATGCATTGGACATTCCATGTTGTGTTCGCCATAGTGGGGCCTACATCCTTGGTTGCAATGAAATTAATTTCAGATTCGAGGGGATCTCTCAAGAGAGAAAATGGGCCCATCCAAGGATATTTTTCCAGCCATGAAGAGTTCAAAAGATTGGAAGATCTTGCTTAGCAATCCAAGTTGGAAATAAATTGGAAGAGTGCAAGATTTTAGCACCAAGTTGTTAAAGTTAACTCCAAGAAGATAAGCCTCAAGAGTTGAAGTTTGCAACCCAAGATTTATCCAAACAAGCATCACACGTTCAGATCTCTCCATCCCAAGTTTCATACGTCCAACACCTCTATGCAAGCAATCACACGTACAAAATAGGTGGGGACCACATGCATCTTTGAAACAAATATGAAATTTCATATTTGAATTGTTTCTTAGCCAAAATGGACCCAAGGGAGGAAGTTGCATGAGATAAGAAGAATCCTATTTTCACTAGGATTGTGGGCCAATCCCTTGAAACTCTTTCAAAAACTCCTAATCCCAATCCAAATTGGACCCCACTCTACTTATCCTTACCCAAACCAAAACCTTGCAACCCAAGCTATCAAAAAATCATAAAAAGACCATGAAAAGGGGCTGCACAACGATCCCATCCCCCCATTCCTCTTGGACGACCAGCAACCCATCTTCCCCTTTTCCATTATTTTCTTCATCTCTCATCCTTCCATCAATTTTTTCATCCAAGGCCTTCCCTAAGGCACACCACCACTTGGATTTCTACACCACCGTCGCGCCGTAGCCGTTGCTATCGTCACTCCATCATTGGACCAGCCATTCATCATCTTCCCTTGCTTGGATTTCAGATCGCAAAATGAGAGACGGTTGGATCGCCGTTCTAAACCGCGAGTCCTTCTCCTCCGTTTGGTGTGTCATGTGTCTAGGGTAAGGTTGGATGCACTTTATTTTGATTCAAGTAATTTTGTAATGGTTATTTGCTTGTAATGGTTCTTTCAATAATAAATCAAGTTTATGGGTTCTTGGTTTTCACCAATGGGTCAACATTGAATTTTTGTGCGTAGTGACAGTGCGCACTTGGTGCGGTGTTCTTGATTTTTTTTTTTGATGGCATCAAGCAAAGTAACTATTGCAATAGTTAAGAATTAAAATTTATTTTTTAATTCTCTGATTTTATTCTATTTTATTTTTATTTTTATGCATCTTAATAATTATTGCAAATTGGTTGTTCTAACAACTCTTATGGTGAATGCAGTAATTAGATTAGACTAAGTTTTTAATTTAAGATTTTTATTTCTAATTGTAATTAATATTTCAGACTTGTAATTAATTATTTCTTGCAAGTAGGATACTTGATTTGTATAGATTTTATTAGGCTAGTACTAGTTTTCAAATAGGACAGGTTTTATTTAAGTGATTACTCCCTGTGGATCGACCTCGGACTTCACCGAGTTATTTATTACTACAATCGCGGCCTTGCACTTGGGGTTGACAATCATTGACACAGTAGATATATTATAATAGTGTAAATTAAATTATGCGAAGTATCCTATTTTATCTCATATGCCTCATGTTATTTTAGTTATTTCTGTATTCCCAGTTGATTTAGAGCTGGCATTTTACACTAGAGGGAGGGTATTCGATCCACATAGGATTTCTTTAAAATTCGATACGGTAGAAACATTAGTTTGTACCCAAGATTGGTTAAGTCATGACCCAACTAGTGAGGATGATTCACACAATGATGGGAATGCACTAAATGATCTTTTAGACATTTAAAAGAAGGGCTTTGATATTGGCGCTCCCAAAAGTGATGGAGGCGCTCCTCAAATGCACAGTGTGGCAAGGAGTGCCTCCATCAAAAACCACCCTTTTTGGAGCGCCAATATCAATTGGCTTAAAAGAAATTATTTATGTTGATTTCTATTGAGTTTTTTTAGACATTACTTGATCTACATATGATACTTAGTTGATTTCTTTTAATTTCTGTTAATTTTCTGATTTTCAACTCTACCACCGAAAAAAAAAAACTGATTTTCAACTCTACCACCGAAAAAAAAAAAAAAAAAACTCTGTCATGTTGCTTGTTGCATTACATTGCCGGTCCCAAGCCCGAAAAAAAGGAGGGTTTAAAGTCCGGTTCATACCCGATGTCTGGTGGCAATATAGGAATAATTAGAGAATATTTAACTTAAATTCAAGATTTTGCTAAGCCCTAGCCCGGCTCAGGCCACACATGACGGGATTTGACATAGGTCCATTCAATTTAGGGTTGGAATTGGACAACCCTCGACAGAACCGCCCAATATTCAGGACAGGAGTGAACAGGCCAAGCACCGGCCCGGTCCGGCCTGCCCGTTCACAGGCCTATCCATACCCGCGATTGAATTACCCGGGTAACCGGTAGGTGCCTTCGACAACAAGTGAAATTACCATTATGTCCCTCTATCTCCATTCGCGCCACTTCCAACTGAAACCGCTCATTCCTCGCGATAAAATTCCACAGCTCCTCCCCCATCCTCGTCTTCCCATGGCCGCCGTCCTCAGCTTCCGGCAGCCTCCATCTCTCCGACGTTATTCTCCGTCGAGAAACCTCGTCCGTCGGATTCCTCATAGGGTTTCTGCACAATTTCCAGAATCTCCTTCTTCTTCATCTTCAGTGAGCACAAAAGTAGTTGTTGAAGAAAAAGGAGAAGATAAATTAGGGTTTTCTTCTTCATCTCCCATCATACCTCCTCCCAATTTCAAGCCTCCTGAGCCAAAGCGGTTCGCGATCCGTCCCGACAAGACCTTCGACATCTTGTCAGCCTCTTTGGCCTTGGTCTTCCGTCTCGGCACTGGAGTCTTCGTCCAAGGGTATGAAATCTCCCTGTCTGTCCTTCTAACTCAATCTATCTGTTTATATATATATATATATGTATGTATTTTTAGTTCACATTGTAATTCAGATGTAATTCGGTGAATTCTGAACTTGAAAACTGGTGGAATTCTGGGGATTTTAGTATATCATTCTCGACCTTTTTTTTATAATTAGTGGATTAGTTGGGAATTGAATGGTGAGATTTTGATGGATGTTTTTATTTAGGGGTGTTAGGGTGTTTTGAGGTGTGCCTGGAAATGAATTTCAGTTGCTACTGCTCTCTGAATCACATTGGTTTGGTGTTTAGATTGTAACTCAAATGGAAGATTAAAGATTCTGTATCTTTTTTCTTTGGAATTCAGTAAATCTTGAACTGGAGAACCGGTGGAATTCTGCTAAAATGTAGTTTCTTAGTATCATTTGTCGGGCCCGTTTGTTTATTTAAATAGTGTAGTGAAGGTGATGTATATATCACATCATTGCTTTTATGGGTGAAAAAGTGAAATAAAAAGAATGAATAAAATATAAGTGAGTTATGATGGTATTTTGTTTTTTTGTTGTTTGGGATGGAATATTTTTGACATTTTGTTTCGGGAAATATAGTTTTTTTGTCTTTTAGTGAGTAAATATAGTTGCTTTTTGACTTTTAGTTGGAAAAGATGGAGGGAGTTTTGGTAAAAAGTACTTTTGATGTGATGTTTAACTTGACTTAACTTTAGAGGTGAAATTAACAAACGGGCGGGGTGTTAGGGTGTTTTGGGGTGTTCCTAGAGACGAATTTCAATTGCAACTGTTTTGAATAATTTGGTGTGTTGATAAATGGTTATAACACTTCCAGCAGGGATTAGAAAAAACCCCTGATTTTATTTTTTCTTTTGAAATTAACTTTATACTTCATCGGGCACTCACTTCTGTACAACTGTTCATACATGGAATCTGGAGTCTTGAGAGAGACTAACTGCTGGAAATCTATGGCCAGGATGTTTTAGGAGAAAGTCCAACGGTACCAGTCGTAGTTACCTAATTCATAGTTGGACTAAATCGCATTTGAGTTCGTAATTCTTAATTCGAGACTTGGCTTGATCGTAAAATCTGATGGAGTAGGTTCATTTGATTCGCTTCACAATTTGGCTAATTCGAAGTTTGAGTTCAACAAATTCCATGTACTAATTCACGTGTGCCCATTTTGTAAGTCCATCACTAAAGGTGCTTGTCTTAAATCAAAACCACTCAAAATAATGGTTATATTCATTTACCCTCTAGGCAAAATTTTACTTCAAATATAGTTTGGGCCACAATCAGATTGACGACATGTAAAACATAGTTAAGATAAAAACCAAAGTAAAATTACATGTTTTATTTATTGGTGATCAATCTTTATGTGGGCCAACTATGATCGGAGTTAGGTATGGATTAACGCTAATACATCAGGGGGCTATGCTTTTGAGTGGCTTATGTTTTTAGGTAACCAAGACAATAGAATTATATGATTCAACTTAGAGAACTTCGTGAAATTCATTCGCTAGTAGTTCTAAAATCTAACTGTGAATTGTTCAAAATGAACTATTTGCAATTCGAAGGCATCTTGAACGAACTAGGTAACTATGGTACCAGTTTCCTACTTTTTTTTATCATAAGGAAAAATTCTAATTGCAAATGGTCTGTATGATTACTTTTCTCAATTGATGGAAGCTCTATTTTGTAAAATTTATTTTGAGAAATAATCTCATAGGCCTCTGTTTAAAAGGGCATCCACTTGTTACCATTTGTGAGAAGAGGAGAGTTGACCATTTGAATTCCTTTTTGGGAGTTGGACATTAATGGGATATATCTTGAGAGCATCTCTCATGGGATCACTTTGATAAGTCTTTTCTTGAAGATGTGACTTTTGTTGTAGAGATTATTTTGGGTTTTAGCATTCACAAGGCTCATGGCTGTAATAACTTATTGTTCTTTTGCTGCATTATTTTTGCTTCTCTCTCTCTCTATATATATATAGTGAATGTGAAGCCATTATCCTCTTCACCTGTCTGCATAATCTTTTAAGGTAAACCATGTAAATCTTCTTGATCTCTTATGTGAGTTTTTATTCTGAAATCTTTGCATTTTTCTCTTTGAATGTGCACTTCTGTAACTCTACATTAACGTCTTTAGGTAATGGAACTTGGATGAACTTAGTAACTTGGTTCCACCATCATTATATTCCTCCTCCTGATGCTGGCACCGGAGCTACAATTTCTCTAATTTACGGTTCATTTGTTCAATGAATTTGAAATCCTTGGATTCATAAGCAGTGACCTTCTAACAAAGGGCTAAAAAGTGGTAGATTACAGGGTAAGATCCACAATGGTTCGGCTAATAATCCCTCCTTCATTGGGAAATGTTACCCACCAATCACCCTAGTAAGTCAAATCATATGAAATGTCATGGAGCCATATACTTCTCCACCTTAGACCTTCACCCCTCACCTCTTTAACACTCCTCCAAAACCCACGGTAGTATGACTTCCTAGGAATTTGATGCTAAGCAGGCAAACGCGGCCACAACAAGTTGCTCAGTCTCATGGCAACATTATCCCTAAAGTATGTATCTACTCGTAGCCCTAATTCTGACCCAACTATTAAAATTCCCATCATTAACTTTTATATTTTTAATTGACAAATGACAAGTACGTTGTTATTTGTTGATGTAGAGATCATGCCTCTCAAGAAAAGGCCCAAATCAGTCAGGCCCATCAAGAGAAGGCCCAAACCAGTTCATAACACTCACGTGATATATTCTAAAGATAACAGTCAACGTGGTCTGTCTGTATACATATCTGTACATACTAATTTTGTAGCCCATTAGATCTTTCACATTTATTCCTAAAATGTAATCAAGCTATAAAATATTATGATTGATTGTAATCAGCCCTAAATTGGGTCATTTATATCTAATAAAATGAGGGTCGATTCCCACATTGGGTATGACCAATATTCTGCAAGTCTTCTTCTTCTTCATGTTTCGTACTATCAAGCTTATGTAAGATAAGCTTACTGTCAAAACATATGCACATGTAAGTTACTTCAACATCCGAGCTTAAATCAGGTCACTAAAAGTCTCTCTCTCTCTCTCTCTCTCTCTCTCTCTCTCTCTCTCTCTCTCTCTCTCTCTCTCTCTCTCTCTCTCTCTCTCTCTCGCCACACACACTTCAGATATAATGATATAACGAACCTCATGGCATGAAAACATGGTGTGAGTGCATTGGAAACCTAACAAATAGTTAGTGCTTCATACATGTACCTTCTTGTCCTACTTGTCCTACAGAACAAAAGATAAATAATTAAATATACGTGTTTAGTCGATTTTTTGAACCAATCATCATTGCATTTTTCATAGAGTTGGTCTAATGGTGCAAAGGTGCATATATGACTCCTGATATTTATTATATCCATGTTTTACAATTGCAGATATTCAGCATCTTTTGTATCTGAGGATGAGATCCCACCTGGAAAGTATTCATTGAAGATTGCAGGTAACATGGCAAACTGTTGTAATATTTCTTGTTACATTGTTTAAACGGCGTTTTCTTGACTTGCATTTTCTCTCTTTTCTTTTTTCAATGTATTTAATGACTCAAAATTTTTTATTTTTTTTAATAAATGGATGTAATGCTTTCAATGAAAGCAATTTTGCCATTAGTTCTAAACCTTGACATTTAAGCTATTTTCAAAGTAAGTCTAATTTAAGCTATGATTTGCAAAGTCAAGTCTAAAAGTGCATTTCAATATGAATATGAAAAGCTAGTAAGATTCTAAGATAGTATGAGATAAAAAGCCGTAATGTAATTAGACAAGAGGTCTAGTTACCTGGGGGAGGAAATTCTTTATGATCATCTTAATGCTAATGACCACTGCTGTACTTTTACAGGTTTGACAGTGCAGGAGACCTCAAAATTAGGTCCTCGTCCAGAGAAGCCTATCGAGATATATGAATTTGAAAGGTACGTTGATTTAGTTTTTGTTTCTGTAACATCTTATTGACGTATTTGAGGTAGGACTGAAAGAATATCTTGCTTGCCTCAAACATGCTGCAATTGGATCACATGGATACTTCAGCTGTCCATTCTGTCGGAAGGTAAGATGCTCCCCTTCCTTTCTGGCATTTACATATTCCTACCTCACAGCTTTTTTATTTGACATACCGTTTTTCAGATATTGTCATCGTCATCAAACCCTCAATGTATTCAGTGTTGGAATGGTAGATTAAATATTCATCATAATTTTCCATATGTAACAATGATGGCTCTTGTTTTTTCTACTTAAAACCTGTCAGGAAATGAAGCATAAAAAATCCTTTCCAAAAAAATTAATTATTTCATCGGGGGCATGTTTCAGAAGGACTTATACTTTGCTGCTTGTATGTATCCTTTTGGTTATACTCACAATTTTACTGCTTTAATTTTTTACTATAGGTTAGAGAAATTGTGGGCATCTTGGATCTTGATGTTTTGTTTTACCCATGTCCAAGAAATGGTCCAAATTTCCGCCCCAAGGTTTCCAAGATGGGTGGAAAACAACAGTTTCCCTACATGGTATGTTTTTTTATTTCTCATTCGTTGACACAATGCTTACAAAGTATGTTTAGAATACTAGAAAGTGATCAATTGTTTTCCTTACTATCTGATCTGCATTATATTTTAGGCATATTAGGTTACCAATCTTCGCCATTCCCATGGACCTGGGTGTTTTTTCAATGCTTTACTTTCTTTAAGAAGATCACAATATATAATTGGTCAAGTTTCACCAGTCAAATATCTCTGTTACTCATTAACTGATATCATTACTATAGTATGAGCTTTGCAGTGGGCTTGCATTGGCCCTTTTTACAGAAAATGCATACTCTGTTGCTTCATATTCGAGACTGCATTGCAGTGTTAGGAGACGTACTATGAAAGTTTTAGACTGGAAGATCAGATGCTTTAATCTGTGGCTACATACATTAGGAATAGGATAATGGCAATGTCCATACCAGAAAAATGACAAATGGTCAACATTTGTGAGATGTTTAGGACGCCCTCCATCTTCTGTGGAGCGTAGGCTGTCCATCACATTGGGGAGCGACTATTTTCACATCCCTTCTTGCTCGGTGCACATCCATTCGTGGGACCCCTTTAGCAGCTTCCCACAATACCCTTTTCCCCTCCCTCTCCCTGCTCGATGCACATCCCATCTCCCACCTCCCAGCCCTCTCCCTCCCTCCCTCTCTCCCTCTCCCTCCTCCCTGTCTCTCTCCCTCTCCCTCCTCCGTGTCTCTCTCCCTCTCCTTGGTGGTCACCCAACTCCGGTCCGCCCACCACCCACCACCGCCCATGCCATCTTCCTCTCTCTTTCCCTCTCCCTCTCCCTCTTTCTCTCTCTCTCCTTCTCCCCGATCACCGTCCCTCTCCCATTCGGCCACGCAGGGCCGAGCAAATGAGTATATTGTTCAGCCATGGGTAGCCGAACAAGACGACGCGATCGGGGAGAAGGAGAGAGAGAGAGGAAGAGGGAGAGGGAGAGAGACATGGAGACATGGAGAAGCAGACGAAGAGGGGAGAGGGCGGAGGTGGGCACCAGACGGAGTTGGCCAGCGAGTAGGGAGAAGAAGCGGGAGAGAGGAGGGATATGGAGAGAGACAGGAGAAGGAGATAGAATGAGGGAAAAGGAGAGCGAAGGAGGGAGAGGGAGAGAAACCATAGAAGGAAAGGGAGAGAGGAGGGAGAGGGAGGGAGGGGGAAGGCGGGCGGAGGTGGGAGCCGGGCTGTGCACCGAGCAGAGAGAGGGAGAGAGGGAGGGGACAAGGGTATTTTGGGAAGGTGTTAGAGGGGTCCCATGAATGGATGTGCAGCGAGCAAGAAGGGATGTGCAAATAGTCGCTCCTAGCACATTGACGATTTCGATTTCCAAACCATGCATCCTGCATTTAAAGAATCGGGAGGGTGGTTAATTCAATAACTTAGGTATTTTGTCTGTGCCTAAAAGTTATTCTATAGTTCAGTTCATCTGTAAGTAGTTGCCAATCAAAATTTACTTGGTATTTGTAATTGTCATGACCTCTGATGAGTGTGTAGTTAATAGAAGCTAACTGGCTGGCCGTTTTTAACTTTTTTTTTTGGTTGAGGGGCTACATCTAGTACTAATTCTCTCCCTCGTTGATTTTAATATGGAGATGTTTTAGAGATAAGCCTCACAAGTTGTTATTGTTGTTATCTTTTTTCAGGTGGATCCAAACACAGGTGTCGCCATGTATGAATCAGATGACATAATCAAGTACTTGGTTGAGAAGTATGGTGTGTCTTGCTTACTCCCAAGTTTTATTGAATTTAGATCTTTTTCCATTTTTTTCTTTCTCTTTTCTATTTAAAAATCTGTGTTTCTCAACGGCTGGATATTATTCCCTTATGATTGTGCATAGCTTTTTGACTTGTGATTCGTACTCTACTCGACAAGCGAAGGGGTGGAGTTAACTTGGCAACGAGGGTGTCAACTCAAATTTTAAGGCTGTAAAAATAATCTAAAGATGAGGATGACTTAGAACCTTAGTTTGAGAAATCATACATTACCTCCATGCAATGAAATATATTAACTAATGAATTAATGACTAGTTGTTATTCAAAAGTTCAGTTATAGTATTAAAAAAAGATGAAATGCAATGATGAAAATGAGATACTAGGTTGGAATTTGAAACTTCTGGTGAAAACAATCTATACACACATGCATATTTTGTTTAAGGTTTATATGACTGTCATTGTCAAACTGAGCTATTTGTACACTAACATTCCATCATTAGTTTGCACCTGTGATATCTTTTTATTTGATAGGCAAGGGGATATGTCATATATTATACCCTACAATATTGGCATATATGATATATTTGTAGAAGATAATGTGGCTTAGGCCCACTAGGCCCAGCCTAGCCCATCAAGGACGTTGTATATAAGATCCCGCGTGTGGGATCATCTGCTGATTTTTCTCATATTTACTTCCTTGTATAGATTATGAGATTTATTCTTTTCTTTGTATAGATTAGGAGATTGTTTATTGATTATTCTGATTGCCCTTGATTAGGGTATAATGTAACTATAAATACACAATCGATCCTCTCTTTGTGGGATCAAGTTTTCTCCCAATATTGTCTTCATCTTCTTCCTATAATCTATATGATGCCCAGATACGGCATGGATACGATAGGGACACGGCATTGATACGGAAGGGACACGGATTTTACACATAAAAAGTGAAGTATCGGATACGATACGACACGATACAGTGCCCATTTTGAAGTATCCGTGCATCATAGCCTATAATCTCATCACAGATTATTTCATGGTATCAGAGCCTAGGTTATGATCAATTATCATTGATCTTCTTCCCTCATTGATCCAATCATTCTCCCTAACTTGGATCTTCTTCCTGGAAGGAAAAACTTCTCTCTGATCATCCCTGATCATCACTGATCAACAGTGGCCCACCTGTGATCATCATCATCATCGCAACGGAAGCAGCCCATATTGTTCGTCTGGTTCTCCTTTTATTTATGAAGATTTTTTCAAGATTTTTGGATCATCAGAAGTAGGATATCGACTCTATTTTGTGATATTTCAGTTTTGTCAGGCAATTTTCATCACAGCCGTTCAAATTTGTGGATTTTGATCCGTTTTGAGTAGGACTTTTCCCCTGAGTTGCGAAAATAGCTTGTCCTTCGATCCCCTACCTCTGATCTGCTCACTGATCCTTTATTGGAGCCAACGTGGACATCGATCCACAGACGAACTTGCCATTTCGTGCTTCTGAGTGTCTCTGCTTCACTATTGGCCCACCTGCGATGATCACAATATCACCAACAGTCATACCCATCTTGGTCGACCAACATTACTGATATTTATGGAGATTTTTTCGGAATTTCTCTCCCATCAGAGGACGGTTTTCCATCACCATTTGTGGTCAGTCCATTTTCTCACACTGTGATTTCATCTCGGCCGTCCAAACACCTGGATCTGGAGTTGATCTTCCTTTTACCACTTCCAGTAGTTGGGTAAAACTACTCTTCTTTCATCTCTTCACTCTGATCTGTGTCCAGATCACCCTGTGGGGCCCACGTGTGGATTCATCTGCTGCCGACAGGGACGTCAGGCTTCCCTGTGCTCTGTTGCTGCTGCGATTTGCTTCTTGCTGCTGTTTCGATTTGCTGCTGGCAAGCTGTGGGACCACGCATCTCTCCTGCATTGTTCATCTACTATATTCTGTGATTAGCCACCCCCGGGAGTCCACAGACCAATTGTGCTATTAGTGTTGTTTTGATTTGTTGGCAGTACTGTTGCTACTGCCACTGTTAGCCCTCTTTGCTGCCGCCACATATTTGCTGCTGCTGTTGCTGTCTTTGCTGCTATTAAATATTTGCTGTCCCTTACTGTTAATATTGTTCCCGCCTCTTTTCTACAATGGACAATTATGATGTTAATGGATGGTGGTCGGTATCAATCTCACTCTCCTCTAGCATTTCCAGCTTTTCATTCTTCAATATCTTTGTCTTCATCCATCACCCCATCCACATGGTTTCTAGATTCAGGAGCATCGAACCACATGACTTCCGTAGAAAGTAGCTTTACAGCCTCTCACCCTTACCTTGGAAAAGAAAAAATCACCACTGCTAATGGAGACCAATTAATCATCTCTGGAATTGGTACCATTATTTTATCTGGTGTCTCTGGCCAGTCTCTCCACCTTCCCAATGTCTACTTTGTTCCCAAATTATCAGCCAATTTACTTTCTGTAGGACAACTTATTGATGATGGGTACCATATTATCTTTTCTTCCACTGGTTGTGTCATACAGGGGCGGCAAACTGGGAAGGTGATCGGGACGGGGAGTAAACATGGTCGACTATTTCTGCTGGACATTGGACATCATTCTCTCTTTTCTTCTTCTTCACCTCAGTTAGATAAATTGTGGACTGTGTGGCATAGTCGTCTTGGTCATGTGAACAATGCGTATTTACTTTCCCTATTTAAAAATGGTTGTTTAGAACCCACTTTTAATAATAAAGTGATGTCCTCTTTCCTTCAATCTAAGTGTGAAACGTGTTGTTTGAGTAAGAGTCATATCTTGCCTTTTCCTATTCATAGTTCTTGTGCGTTATCTTCTTTTGATATTATTCACACTGATGTTTGGGGAATTGCACCCACCTTGAGTCGGACAGGCTTTAAGTATTATGTGACATTCATTGATGATCATTCTCGTTTCACTTGGATTTATTTCATGCGCTTCAAATCTGAAGTTTTTTCTCCCTTTCAAAAGTTTTACAAAATAGTTCAAACTCAATTTCAGAAAGAAATAAAAATTCTTAGGTCTGACTCTGGTGGAGAATACATGTCCCATGATTTTTCTGCCTTCCTTTCTGATAAAGGAATTCTTCACCAAAAATCCTGCCCGCATACTCCACAGCAAAATGGTGTTGCGGAGAGGAAGAACAGACATATTCTTGAAACTGTTCGTTCTCTCCTCCTTGCATCCTCAGTTCCTCCCACCTTTTGGTGTGATGCTACACAGACTGCTGTATATCTCCTCAATCGTCATCCTAGCTCCGTTCTAGGAAAGACTACTCCATATGAAGCTCTCTTTGGTAATACTCCTTCATATTCTCACTTGCGTGTTTTTGGTTGTTTATGCTTTGTCCATCTTCCACCTACAGAATGCACTAAGTTGTCACCTCAAGCTGCCAAATGTCTCTTTCTAGGTTATAGTACTGAACACAAGGGATTTCTATGTTATGACCAATCTGAGAAACGCATGCGAATATCTCGTAATGTGATCTTCTTAGAACACATTCCTTTCTTCTCTTTGCATTTGGATACTCATCCTGTTGCTGTCTCTTATCTGCCATAATTTCCTGCAACTACTTCTCCACCACCACCTATTACCAATGTCTATGTCCGGCGTAACAAGGTTCCTCCTGTGGGGCCTCCTTCTCCTGATCATCTCCCACTACTGCATCCTACACCCTCAGGTATTAATACTTCCTCCACTGATAGTGTCATACCCTTGCGACGCTCTAGTCGTCCTTCTGTTGCTCCTGACAGATATGGCTTTCCTGCTCTTTTTACTTCTTTGGATAGTGCTCCTATTCCCACCTTTTATTCACAGGCTTCGAAGATTGCTTACTGGCAGGATGCTATGACTGAGGAGTTGCTTGCTCTTGAAGCAAACAACACATGGGACTTGGTACCGACTCCTGAACGCGCCTCTGTGATTGGCAGTAAATGGATCTACTCTATAAAGGTTAACTCTGATGGGAGTCTTGATCGCTACAAAGCCCGATTGGTTGCGCAGGGTTACAAGCAGGAGTATGGCATTGACTATGAGGAGACATTTGCACCAGTGGCTAAAATGACCACCGTTCGTACTCTTCTTTGTGTCGCTGCGGCCCGCAACTGGCCTCTATGGCAAATGGATGTCAATAATGCTTTTCTTCATGGTGACTTGAAAGAGACTGTCTACTTAAAACCTCCTCCGGGCTATGCTTGTCCTCCTCAGCATGTTTGCAAATTGCGGAAAGCTCTTTATGGGCATAAACAAGCTCCCAGGGCTTGGCTCGATAAATTCCGTGCCGCAATCCTTCAAGCCGGATTTCGTCAAAGTCATTCTGATAATTCTCTCTTCCTGCGATGGACACTGAAGGGTTACACATTTCTCTTAGTTTATGTTGATGATATGATTATCAGTGGCAATGATACTACAGGCATTACAGATCTCAAACACCACCTTACTCGCCACTTCAGGATGAAGGATCTTGGTCCTCTCACATACTCTCTGGGGCTTGAGATTTCGCGTACCAAATCAAGCATTCGGGTCCATCAGTGTAAATATGCTACCGATTTGATCACCTCAGCAAGACTTGATGATGCTCACACTTTTGATACGCCGTTGAAATTAAACAGCAAACTCAGTGCGGAGGATGGCCTTCCCCTGGATGATCCCTCCATTTTCCGGCGGATAGTTGGTAGTTTGCTCTACTTAACTATGACTCGACCTGATATCTCTCATGCCGCTCATACGGTTAGCCAATTTGTGAGCAATGCTCACAAACCACACCTTATTGCTGCGTTGCGCATACTTCGCTATGTTAAAGGCACTCTTACTCATGGTCTATTTTATCCTTCTGATACCTCTCTGCGCTTATCAGCGTATGCAGATGCAGACTGGGCTGGTTGCCCTGATTCTCGACGCTCTACCACTGGCTGGTGTATGTTTCTTGGCGACTCTCTGATTTCGTGGAAGTGCAAGAAGCAAACCACTGTGTCCAAGTCTTCCGTTGAGGCCGAATATCGGACAATGTCATCCGCAAGTGCTAAAATCATCTGGCTCCGCCGTCTTCTCTGTGAATTTGGTGTCATTGTTGGTAGTTCTACACCTCTTCATGGGGACAATACTAGTGCTACTAGAATTGCTAATAATCCAGTCTTTCATGAACGGACGAAGCATATTGAGATTGATTGTCACTTCATCCGTCAGCATGTTGTCACTGATAAGATAACCTTGCCTCATGTCTCTACTCATGACCAGTTGGCGGATATCTTCACCAAAGCTCTTCCCAAGCCGCGCCATCATGACCTCACTCGCAAATTGCTGTTTTTTGCATTACCACATCAATTTGAGGGGGAGTGTAGAAGATAATGTGGCTTAGGCCCACTAGGCCCAGCCCAGCCCATCAAGGACATTGTATATAAGATCCCACGTGTGGGATCATCTGCTGATTTTTCTCATATTTACTTCCTTGTATAGATTATGAGATTTATTCTCTTCCTTGTATAGATTAGGAGATTGTTTATTGATTATTCTGATTGCCCTTGATTAGGGTATAATGTAACTATAAATACACAATTGATCCTCTCTTTGTGGGATCAAGTTTTCTCCCAATATTGTCTTCATCTTCTTCCTATAATCTCATCACAGATTATTTCAATATCTACATGTTAGAAGCCATTCAGATGTGATTTAGTCGCCTGCTTAATTTTTTTTTTAATAATCCCCAAAAATCTAAAAATAAATAACAAAAAGAAAGAAAAATAAAAGGACAGACCATTTGGAATCAATCTATGGGAGTTAGAATACATTCAAATATGATTTGCTAGCCGCCCACTTTGAAAAAAAATGGAAAAAAAATCTTTTTGAAAATCATCTAAAATCTAAACTAAAAAAATAAAAAAACCCAGACCATTTGGAATTTGATCTATGGAAAACATATTTCTATAGGTTAGAATATTAAGAATACATTTAGATGTGATTTCACTGATTTGGTTGCGCACTTTGCATTTTTTTTTCTAAAAATCTTCAATAATATGCAAATAAATACAAAAACATTAAAAAAGAAACCCAAGTCATTTGGGATTGATCTATGGGAAACATAAATTTGCAAAGTTAGAATGCATTTTCAAGTGATTTGGGTGGCCCAGTTTGAGATTTTTTTTTTTTGAAAAAACAATATGTATATAAATAAAATATTTGGGCTTGATCTATGGGGATCATTGATCTACAACTTGTAATGCATTTTCAATTGTTTTATGAAAAGAAAGGGTTGAAGAAAAACCAAAAAAAAAAAAAAGAACACAAAAAAGATGAAAATCGTAAATCATCATACCTAGAGAAGAACCCTTATTAGAGAAGAATGCGACGTATTGGCTTCAATCCGACAAGTTCTTGTGTTTATTGGTGTTCTTTTAAGGATGGAAGGGTAAAATATAGGTGGAAAAAGATTTCTTGGATAGGAGAAAGGCTGAAAAAGCGCTAAAATGGACAAAAAAAGAAGAAAAGAGGGATCTGTCAGTCGACCACCGAGTGGTGGAAGTTACGGGCGGTGCATATTGGTTGCTACAGTTAAATAACGGCCAATGCACACTGCCACAGATGTACAACGGCACTATTTCCTAAATACAATGGCTATTTTGATCCATGTCATCATTAGGCCCCTCCATTATATAGCTTCCATTATCTTTTATTTGGGAAATTACAATCCCTTTGTTTAGGAAATTATAATCAATCAAAATGAATGCAAAATATCTTACTATAAATACAATAACGCAGTGCTCCTAAGGTGTATACGAATTTATACACTATTTTTACAATGCCAGAAATGCCTTAATTTCCTATGCCATAGATGAAGAAAACTTTCATAAATGCCCTATTTCTGTCAGAAATGAAGAAGTTTTTGCCTAGCATCAGTGACACTGGAAAAAATGTTGTTGGAGAGACTCCCAACTTCAGTGCAAACATTTGTCCATCCCTCTGCCCCCTCACCATCTACTTCTCAGTTCTCTGGTCCTATATAGCATATATATCACTAGAGAAGGAAACTTGGTAATTTTTATCAACCAATTTTACTGACAGAAAGTTGTCTGACAACTAATTGTGGAGAGAATCTCTACCAAAAAAAAAAAAAACTAATTGTGGAGAGAAGATAACATTATGTAGGGAAAAGGGAACTAGACAAAATGTTAGTATGTTACCAATACCCAAATTGGTATTTGTGATTCTGTCTGCCATAAGCATTCCCGATATGATGATTATCAGACATAGGTTTTATATGTTCCAAATGTTTGGATGAACGGATCATATGATGGCTGATACCAGAATCCACATACCAGATAGAAGAAGGTTTAGATTTATCAGAGAATCCCATGGCGGAAAAAGCAGAAGCAATAGTGTTTGTGCAATTTGCTCTTCATCTTAGAGTTAGACTTGTTTGTTTCATCAGTGCTGGATGATATTACATGTGGTGCAACAGTTGCATGATAAGCGCTGGCAGGATTGATTCTAAGGACATTTATAATATTCAGAGATTAGATGTTCTGACTTCTTGCAGGAATTGCAGATTTTCCCTTCCTTGTAATCATTAGCGAAGTGTCCCATCTCTTTCCACCTATAATACTGGAATTTGGATAAGTCCTTATCTTTTGCCAGAAGCATGCTGCCACTCATTGCAGTTCTTGCGCTGTTGCTCTTCACAAAGCAGTTCTTGCAAACAAGCATCGAGTGATGGAGTTGGGCTTCGATTCTTCAACTTTGCAACCTAGGTTCCAAGTCATGTTGTAATTTCATTGATAAGTGGATTCATGGATTTGTTGAATAAGACCCAGATAATCATCTAGAATGGTAGCATAGATAAAATATGCATACTCTAGTGGCCACAATGTCATGAATCTAGAACAGTTTTAGTGATTTCATTTCCCAATTGAAATCAGTGAGCATCGTATACTCATCATAAATAATTCTACATATCAGCTGCGGTTTGGTCGGGTCTAAGATTGAATGCAATGGGTGGTTCAACCAAATTGAATAGCCAACTAATGACCCTAGCATTTTTTAGGGTCCATTTTGCAAGTCCATCTGGTTTTTCAGATTATGATTTCTTGGTAGATCCATCAACAAAATCCATAATTCTTGCCCTTGAACAAGATTTATGGACTGGAATTCCCATAAGAAATAATTGTTCCCATTAAACCTGACATATAATGTTCAAATTTATCCAAAATAATCACAAAATCCAGGAATCCAGAAAATGGGGTCTCCAAACAGGCTTGTCCGACTTTGAAATTGAGTGTGGATCTCCAAAAACTTTATGAAAACTTTAGAGAATCCTTGATCAACCTTTCGGGATATGTTTATGTACGAATCGCCTACTTGTAACCAAAGTATAATCTGCTGATTCAGATCAAAGAAATTGGACAGTTGTGATGAAAACAGATCCTGAAAACAGCTGAATCCAAAAGATCCAAAAAAAGACCCCTTTAAACAGAATCTAAAAAGTCTGAAAAAAAATTTGTGCTTATTCCTACAAGGATGAGTAACCGAGGATATGTAAAAGTATCTTAATCACAGGTAGGCCCCACTTGAAGATCTTCAAAACTGAGATTAGTCTGCTCGTATGAACAGTGCCATTGAGAGATCTGATTCTCTCTGAGTTGTCAACTAAACATCAGATATCAAAGAAGCAGAACTTTCGCTAGCAAATAGCCCTGGGTTTTCCAGATTGTGTTAGGAGATCCCTAGTAAGGTGATTAAATACCTGTGCAATTTCTTATCAAGTTGTTTGTATGGATATGAGACTGAGTTATACACCTTACAACAAAATTTCTTGAGATCAGATGCAGATCAGAAAAATTGGATGGCTTTGATGAAAATTTGTCCTTGAAACTTCAAAATCCAAAAAAATGCCCAAAAAGCTTTGAAATGAGGTAGAAAAACTCCAAAAAAATGATGACAAACCTCCCATTTAACACTATTTTAAAGCAATTAGGCTGATTCGGAAGGTCTTCTAGGAGGATTTAAAGCGGCTGATGCAGTCCCTCTGGTCACTCACTTGTAGATGCAGATGACACTTTGATTTTCTGTGAGGCAGATGAAGATCAGATAAGGAATGTCAAAGCAATTCTTCTATGTTTTGGGGCTGTGTCAGGCTTTAGAATTAACTTTTTCAAAAGTGAGCTGATTGGAATAAGAGTTGGGGAAGCACAACTATGTCAATATGCAGATCTACTGGGATGTAAGGTGGGGTCCATTCCAGTTCCTTACTTAGGGCTGCCTCTGAATATGGGATCTGTTAAAAAGGATGTGTGGAATCCGGTGGTGGAAAGAGTTGAGAGAAAGTTATCCATTTGGAAGGCGAATTACTTATCCATAGGAGGTACAGTCACACTAATCAAATCTGTGTTGGCAAACCTTCCAGTGTATTTTCTCTCTATGTTCTAGTGCCTGGCTTCAATCATCAATCAAATTGAGAAGCTACAACGGGATTTCTTGCGGCACGGAAGGAGTAAAGAGAAGAAATTTCACTTGGTTGACTGGACCTCGGTTTGTAAATCGAAGGAAGAGGGAGGGTTAGGGATAAGAGCCCTTAGACAAATGAACCAACCTTTACTTGGAAACTGGTTATGGAGGCTAGGAGATAAATCAGATGGTCTTTGGAAGCAATTACTGACTGGGAAATACAGTATTTCTAGAAATGGATGGGACGTTCAAGATGTCCTATATAAAGCCTTGGCTATTTGGGAGGGTATTCTCTTCATCAAAGAGAGCTTCATGGAGAATATTAGATATCGAGTTGGATCGGGTGTGAATGTTTTATTTTGGCATGACAGGTGGCTTGGGGAATGGCCATTGGCAACATAATTCCTTGACATCTTCAACTGCACTCTCAATAAGGAGGCTAGGGTTCATTGCTATTTGTTGAGTTCTGGTGAGCAGAAGGCATGGAGCCCAATATTAAGGAGAAACCTTAAGGAACATGAGGAAGACCGATTTATTTCTCTAATCAATCTCTTAAGTGGGCCTCATACTGTAGAAGGGGAAGAGGGGGAGGGGGGAATGAAAGGGTGTGGACTGTGGAATGCTTCCAAGGATGGCTTATATTCAGTCTCTTTTTCTTCTTTTTTCTGCCTTATCGAGAAGGGCAGAATCAAATAGCTCTGTGGGTAGCATTTGGGAAATTAAGGCTCCTTTTAGCGTTGTGGTTTTTGGATGGTTAGCTCTTCTCAAAAGAATCCTTAGTATGGAAAATCTAAGACGAAGAGGGAAGATTTTGGTCAGTTGTTGTCTCATGTGTTTGGGGGGATGAGGAATCAGTGGACCACCTCCTATTGTATTGTAATGTTGCTCAGATGATTTGGAGATCTATGGTTGACTGGTTTGGGTGCAGACTGCAGAGCTTTATCAAGCATGATCTCCTCCGATAGGATTGCCCATGGGGAAGGAGTTGTGGAGGTTGTCCTTTTGAGCAGTTATTTGGATCTTATGAAAGGAAAGAAATTCAGGATGTTTTGAGGGGAGGTATGAGAATTGCGGATCCTTGTTTGTAAAGATTAAGTTCTTGTTTGCCTCTTGGGCAATCATTAATCATCATTTCAAAGGCCACTCTTTGGATCAAATCATGCGAAATTGGAATGAAGTGGCTCTCTCTAATGTAGTGCCTTAGTTAGCTGTTGGTTCCTTTTAGTTTCCTGTTTTCTTTGTTGTTGTCTTGTTTTGTGTTTTGCGGTTTTCCTCTTGTACTGCTAGCTTTTAATGTAAATTTAGCATTCAAAAACAAAAAAGTAGAAAACTTTACCCCCCCCCCCCCGCCCCCGCCAACCCACCCACCCACCCACCTAATTAGACTATCGGGGCTACTTCTAGATGTATTCCTTCACAATTTATACGAATTTATATTCCTATTTATACACTATTTTACAATATGGTACTCTTGGAGGACATGCGAATCTATTTTCCTTCACAAAATCTTCATTGTCATTAAATTTTCTTATTATTTTTATGTAAATTTATTATAAGATGGTGGATAGACATGCTTTGCTGTATGGAGTTGAATGTAGATCAGCTAACAATGAAATGATATGAAGCTAAATAATTGTTGTGGCTATGATGCATGTTAGCACGGCACATGTGAAATGTGTAAGTGGCACATACAAGACTTGTGTGTGTCTGACATTAAAAAAATTGGGTAGAATCTGTTAATGACCAGAAACACCAAAAGCTCTGGCTTTTAGTGAACAGCATAACAATTTATATCAACAGAATCATCTTCGTAAGATTGTAACAGCTCAAAAAGATTTGTATAGATCCCAAGAATAGGAAATACACATGTAATGCTGTGTAAATCCTCCACAATCAAGGGGATTGGATTTGCTACAATCATTTATTATAACAGGTAGAACATTATATAAAGCAGAGGTCTGTTGTAAGAGAGACTCAAATATTGGAATTTATTCTATAATTATTCTCCCCTTTTGATGTTGATAATTCATATGTCAAGATGGGGTTGTGGAGTAACATGGGTAGAATTAGGAATGAATACATAAGAGGAAACCAGGGGGGCCCCAGTAAAGGAGAAAATCAAGGAGTGTGTTTGAGATGGTTTGGGCATGTGCAAGATGATTAGAAATGAAACATACAAAGTTTTGAAATGTTGTAATTTCAAGGAACTAGGTGAAGCAGTAGAGGTCTAATGAGGTGAGATAAGTAGAGAGGAAAGAAATGATAAGTTGTGGAGTTACAGTGAACATGGCTCTAGATTAATGGGACAAGGCCTCAATAATGATAATGAATTTCAGTAGAGAAGTTCATTTAAATACTTACATTTGATGCCAAATACTACAATATAAGAATCCTGTTGCCAAATCTTTTGCAGCACGCCTGGTATTAAATTTTGACATTTACTGAAACTAATGCACCTCGGAACACATTCCTTTTATGAGTGGGAATATGCTATTGAGAGGATAAGATTGTTAGCATGCATACCCTCATGATAGCTCATTTGATGGTTTATCTGTTGTTTGAGTATGTTTTCTTTTTCATAATGCATTGTGGACTTCATTCTTTTGCATTCTAGTTTATATTTTATCCCATCTTACCTATGGTTTACTATTGTTTTAATTTGTCTATCTTAATTAGGTGATGGAACTACTCCTTTGATGTTGTCACTTGGACTACTGACTGTGAGCTTCTGGCCTCAACAAATATGATTATATGCTGTTAATTTCATCATTTCCATTTTGCAAAACTCGTTTCATCCTATTTAAAATTGCTTCCTGGATTTGCTGAATACAGACTCTAACTGCGGGATTTGCTATGATTGGTCGTATGGGGAAGGCATGATATTTTATCTTTCAAATAATTTATTTTGTTCTTTTGAGTCTCTTTTCAGAATTATTTCTGTAATACCTTGGAAATGGAATTATTTTGGTTGTGATGTCATGGTTGTTAAGGAGATAGTTCAGTTCAAATTACTGTTTCAGTTTTGCTTGCCAAAATCTTCCTAAACTGACCCTAATGTTCTAAACATAATGCCTTTTTTTTTTCTATAGGGTTCTTTCTACACTCCTTCAAAGCAGCCTCCAAGACCGCTTGACTTATGGGCATATGAGGTTAGATCTTAACAATCACAATTGCCTTGTACATATACTTCCATTTGTTTGCTGAGGTGATAAATAAGATAAATTCAATATAAACTTCCATCTGTTTTCTCTACTTGTTGCAATAACATGGTAACACATCCACAATGATTTATGATATAAAGAATGTCTGCTATTTCAGCCTTCCCCTTTCTGCAAGATTGTACGTGAAGTTCTAGTTGAGTTAGAGTTGCCTCACATACTTCACAGGTATGTTTTCCTATCTTCATGACCTTGATTTAGGGTAATTTAACTTTAGATTGGCGGCTTTCTAATTCCATTTGATGGATTAGTTTCCTGCCATTCATCTTCCGGTACATTACTAGCAAGTAAAATTTGTTGTTAACACATTTTGCAGTGTTCACTTTATAATAACTTGATTTCTATCTTGGTGATCCTTGGTCTCGAGTTTTTGGTATCGAGAGGTTCAAGTTCAACCCAGTAATAGGAGATTAGATTAGCTAAGGTGAGGATGAATTGTAATTGCATTATTTAAAAAACTAGGATATCCCAAAGGAGGGAATTTAGGGCTGGTTGACCAATCCTACCCTCCACAAATACTTTTCAAGTTTATATCTTGTAAATACTTTCCATGTTTATTTCTTGCTACATGTTATTTTGATTAAAAAAAATTCATTTTCTCCATGGCATGTGTGGAAAATTACACTAATGCTATAAATGGGTGCAGATAATATTTTTTTTAAAGTTACTCTAAATCACAACTAAATGAGAATGTTCAGATGGATGTGTGCTAAAAATCAAAATGATAGAATAAAAATGAGCACATCCGGGGCATTTAGGGGTAGTATCATTAGGGAATATATTATGACAAGCCTATTTGATATGATTTAGACATATCTAACCAAGAAAACAATGCCGTTGATGAGGAAAAGTTTTTTTTTTTTAATTATTTATATATATATATAGGTTGATGACCCCTCAAGGAGAAGGGGATGGCGAAAGAGTATTAAGCACGTGTGTGTCTGAGGAGGTCAATGTAGGGACCAAGGGGGTCCACGCAGACGTAGTGACCACTACCCATGTATTATATTCGTAAACATGTTTTAAAGGCAAAGAAAGGGGAATATCACCAATCTTATCTATAGAAAGATGGTCTCCATTAGCAGCATGGACTTGTGATTCACCATCATACTTTTTAACATTAACAAGATTGTCAGAAGAATATGATTAGAAGCCCTCGAATCTAGAAGGCAAACAGAGGGCTTACAGATCTTACCTTAATACCAAGGGCAGGGAATCATTTGCTGAACCATTTTAAGTGTTAGGGCAGGCGGCGCAAGGATAGGATATTGAGAAGAGTGACCAGGTTGTAAGGCATGATCATTGGACACAAGCTATGAAGGATGAACTGGATGCTCTTCAGTTGAATCATACTTTGGATCTCATCCAATGTCTTAATGTGAAGCCAATTGGTTGCAACTGGATTTACTCTATGAAATCTTAAACTAGATGGATCTCGAGATCGCTACAAGGCTCATCTCGTCCCCTTGGATAATAGGCAGGAATATGGGGTTGACTATGATGAAAGCTTTGTGCCAGTTGCAAAGATGATTACAGTGGGCATTATCCTTGCTCTTGCTGCCTCTTACTCATGGCCTTTGTTTCTAATAGATGTAAAGAATGTATTCCTTTATGGTATCCCAAAGAAGAAGTTTACATGTAGCTTCCACTAGGACTCTTTGTTTCCTTCGAGATTTTTGTTTGTCAACTTCAGCCACTATTCAGTATTTCTCTAGAATGACTCAGGCCATCGTAGAAAGTATAACGTCAAAATCACTTCATTTGATTATCACAAACATCTTCGAGGTGATGGTGGAATAGAAATGGCAAGCACTCTGTAGTTAACTGTGAAATAGTTACCATATTCAATTAGAAATAGTCGGCAGAATTTGACATAATTGTTGCCAATCAGGATTGCTCTAAATTTCAGATCCTATAAGGATCATGCTGGACTTGGGTTGAATTGGCATGAATAGGCTGAACTAAGGATAAAAATAGCGGTTGCGGCGGGCGCAGCGGCTAGTGGCTAAAATGGTACATAGCATGTATCATTCATACAATGACAAAACTAATAATAGAACTTGAGTTGTGAATGCTGAGATTGTATTATGTCGAGTGTCCCTCCTTTGGAGATCTCTCCTCAATATATAGCTATTACATGCCTTAATCAAGGCTCTTACTATTCTAAGTTATGGAAACAACTAACTAAAATAGAATATGTACAGCTGTATCATTGACCCAATCAAATCCACGTGATATAATATGTTCTGGAGTGGATCTCTTCATGGGTTGTGGGCCTGTTTAAACCCCCCCCCCCCCTTCAAATTGATGTGGGAGAATCAACGAGCATCAATTTGCCAACCGAGAACTGATGATGTAGTCGTGGAAGACCTTTAGTAAGAATATCAGCAAGTTGAAGCTCAGTGGAGACTTGCAGAAGGCTAATGATATCACGCTTAAACTCATCACGTATGAAGTGACAATCAACCTCGATGTGTTTAGTGCGTTCATGAAAAATCGGATTTTTAAGTAATCCAAATTGCACTTGTATTATCTGCATAGAGGGGGGTAGCACCTTCGGCTGGAAACCCAAATATCGAATAGCAGACCTCGGAGCCAAAGAATTTCGGAGCATGCAGCAAACATGGCTCGGTACTCAGCTTCGGTAGATGATTTTGAAACTTTTTCATGTTTCTTGCATTTCCAGGAAATCAGACTTTCACCCAAAAACATGCACCAACCTTTTATCGATATGCGAGTATCCGGACAACCAACCCAATCAGCATCCGAATAAGCTTTGAGAGATATAGGATTGTCTGATGGAAAGAATAACCCGCGAGTCGGTGTTCGAATAAGGTACCGAGTGATGCGGTGCATAGCAGCCATATGAAGGTGTCGAGGAGTAGTCATGAATTGACTCATTAGGTTGACTGCGTAGGAGATATCAGGACGAGTGATCGTGAGGTAGATCAAGCTACCTACTAACTGGCGATATACAGTTGGATCAGGAAGAAGGTCACCATCCTCCTGACTGAGTTTGACATTCAGTTCGACCGGCGTATCTACTGGAGCTGAAGCAGTAAGGCTAGCCAAGTCAATGAGATCAACAGTGTATCTGTGCTGATTGAGAACTATACCTTTAGTCGATTGATGAACTTCAAGACCGAGGAAATAGTTTAAGGGGCCGAGATCCTTCACATGAGATGTCTCATTAAGAGAAGCTTGGAGCTCTTTAATCATTTTTGCATTCGGACCAGTAATGACTATGTCATAAACATAGACAAGTAGCACCGTAATCCCGGACGGAGCATGGTGTAAAAACATGGATGGATCATACTGGCTTGTATGAAAATCCAAGTGGAGAAGAGCATCTTGAAACTTCTCAAACCATATGCGAGGAGCTTGTTTCAAACCATAGAGAGAATGACGGAATTTGGCAACCATACCCTTCCCTGATGAGAACCCCTAAGGAAGACGCATGTAAACGTCCTCTTTAAGATCACATGAAAAAACACATTTTTTACATCCTTTTAATAGAGAGGCAAAGACTGAGATGCAGCAACAGCAAGAATTGTGCGAACCGTGGTCATCTTGGTGATTGGAGCAAAAGTTGCATCATAATCATTGCCATATTCCTGCTGATTTCCAAGAACGATTCCTGCTGATTTCCAAGAGCGACAAGACGCTCCTTATATCGATCTAATGTGCCATCTGATTTTAACTTGAGAGAAAAAAATGTATGATTTTTTTTCTAAAGCCTCCAATTCATCTTGCATAGCCTTGTTCCAACATTGGTGTTGCATAGCCTGAGAATAGGATTGTGGGATGGAAGATGTAAACAAAATGGCCATTAAGGAAGTATGTGAGAACCCTTAGCGGTCTGGTGGTACCAAAATGCGAGTGGAGCGACGCAATGAAGGAGGTCACCGATGGACCAATTGCCAGAGGTGGACCGGATGCTGGAGAAAGATCAAGAGGGGGATTTCCGGTAGGCGCTTCTTTATTCCGTCTGTGATACAGAAAGTTAGGATTTAATCGAACAACTAGTGTGTTGTCAGAAAAACCATGTAAGGACGCCAAGGAGGAGTCAGGAGGATCAAGGTGTCTTTGAAAAAAATATTGTTTCAAAAAAAAAATAAATAACATTCCTAGAGGTACGTATACAACGAATGTGAGGATCATAGCAAAGGGACCCTTTCTGGAAGGGTGCATAACCTAAAAAACCACACTGAGCTAATTGTGCGGTTAGTTTGGTTCTTTCAGAAGGAGACAAATGCACAAAGCAAATTGAGCCAAAAACATGAAGATCATCATAGGATGGAGATGACTTGTACAATCGGTAATATGGTCTCTAATTTTTAATAGAGGTTGATTGCATACGATTTATAAGTTGAACTGCGGTGGCCAGTGCCTCAACCCAAAAACGGGTAGGAACTGATGATTTAAGAAAAAGGGAACGAATGACATCAAGAAGATGTCAATTTTTTCTTTCAGCGACTTCATTTTGCTGTGGAGTATAAGGACAAGTTCTTTTTGAGAAATAATGCCATTTTGTTGCAAAAATTTTTCAAAATCAAAGGACACATATTCCCCTCCCGAATCAGATCTCAAGATTTTAATGCAGGTGGAAAATTGATTCTCAACATATGCCAAAAATACATTAAAAGCATTGAAAACATCAGATTTGGAATGCAGAAAATAAACCCATGTGAACCAACTGAAATCATCAATAAAAGTCACAAAGTATTTAAAGTGAGAGTGAGAAAGAGCTGGAGCAATTCCCCATACATCGTTATGTACTAAATCAAAACACTGAGTGTTCTGTGAAGTGGAAATAGGAAAAGGAAGAATTTTCCTCTTTCCCATTTTACAAGTAGCACAATCAAAAGGAACACAACAAGATAAGCCAATAGATTTATTTAATAAACTAGAATTTATCATAAGGGACAAAGCTTTGGAATTAGGGTGTCCAAGTCTATTATGCCACAATTGGCAGTTATCTCTAATAGAAAAAAAAAACACATCATTTGCAAATTTATTCCTAGAAATTGTAAAAAGATCAAGCTGAAATAAGCGTCTACACTTAGGCCCCCTCGCGATCTCCTTCCCTAACTTCTGGTCCTCACAACACAACCAGAAGGAGAAAAAGAGATGTTACAATAATTTTCAACAAGTTGCCCTACTGACAAAAGGTTTGAAGTAAAATTTGGACAAAGGTAAACATTTTTCAATGGGATGGGACCAGGAATATCTCTGAGAGCAGTAATGGGAACATCCCCCATTAGCAGTTTGTATTTGAAGGGGGCCATTGTATTTTGTCACATTGGAGAGTGGGGCACAGAAATACGTCATATGATTAGACGCCCCGGAATCAAGGAACCAAGTAGAAGAAGGAGGTGATGTACCTGAGAGACCAAAAGCAGAGAAGGCATTGACAATCATTTGTTTGACCAATTCAGGAGTGAGAGAGGGTGAGGACTCAGGTTGCGAGGGTGCAGATGTAGTAGCAGGCATAACAGAAGAAGCAACATACGCATGTGAAGTCTGATATTGTGGTGACGGACGTTGTGGGCGTCGGCAACATTCAGAGATGTTATGTCCCGACCGTTTACAGTAACTGTAGACCTTCTATTTGCATTAAGTTACAATGTGCCCATATTTCTAACAACTATAACACTGCTTTTGTTCAAGTCTCGAGGCTCAGGTTGAGGATTCTTATTAGCGGAGAACGCGACTGAATAGGTGTCAGTCTTTTGTTGAGCCATATGAGCCGAGGTCGCAATGCGCTGTTCTTCGTGTAGGAGTTCATTCAAGCTGACATCCAAGGAAGGTAATGGCATCCGATTCATCAGGGCAGATCGGACATCTTCATATTCAGTGCGCAGTTTCGTCGAAAACTGATACCTTTGACTAAAAGCATGAAGATCTTGAATTACTATCAAACCATTGTCAGCCACATCTGCATATTTAATACTTTCGTATTCCGAGCATAGCGTACGGAATCCCGAATAGTAGTCTTATATTGACAAGGTCCCTTGTGCATATTCAGTAATCTCACATTCATGATGAAATTGAGGCGCAAAGTTATCTTAATGGTACACTTTCTTCAAATACCCCCTCATGTCTTTAGAAGTTGGGTAAGGTTTGAGATTCATTATCAAATGGGGCTCGATGGATCCTAGAATCCATGATTTTATTTTTGCATCTATAGTATCCCAAGAAAATATCTTCTTCTCATCCTCAGTGCTTTTAGGGTTAGAGCCAGAAATATATCCCCACAATTCCTTTGCTTCAAGGTATATTTGGAACTGGAAAGACCAAGCGGGGTAATTATTTCCAGTGAATCGGATCAAAGTAATTCAGATTTTTGCATCTCAAATTGATATTGGCCAAAATTTGATTGAATCAGTGAAAAAAAACCAGCAATAAAATCCAGCAACAATCAAGAGATGAAGGCTAAAAGTGTATGAAAACCTTTTCTGTGTGCAGAAGCCAAGATCCAACCAAACAGTGAAGAAAAAACCCAAACCTCTGGCGACCTTGAATATGACTGAAGATCCTCTATGTGGGCTCCACTGATGGTTCTGGACAATGATCAGATGACAGATCTAAATAAGCACTCTATTCTAGCTTCTACTGGAACAAGTTTGATCCAATTCCACTGAATATCCAAGATTTTGGACGGTCTAGATGAAAACGGTGTAAAATTCTAAAAAATCTCGAGAATGAGTAAAACACCAACCTGGAAGTACCGAAAAAATCTGGAAAAAACACCAATAATCTTAGAAAATCCAGGCGACCTTGTATGTATTGGTTTATGAAAGTGATTTGATGATCAGAGGTGGGCCACCAAAGATCTGAGACTGCCGCAGAGTTCTGAAAGAGCTTAACTTCTCGAAATAGATCCTTGATCTGTCTTTTCATCATGAGAGAGATTGATTTCTCTCTATTCTTATTGCCTTAATGCTTTGTAAGACCAAAGCCTAGATTTCCTTGAACCTTAGTCTGATACCATATCATTCATACAATGACAAAACTGAGAATAGAACTTGAGTTGTGAATGCTGAGATTGTATTCTGTCGAGTGTCCCTTCTTTGGAGATCTCTCCTCAATATATAACTATTACATGCCTTAATCAAGGCTCTAATTTCGGCAAGTACATCAATTACTATTCTAAGTTATGGAAACAACTAACTAAAATAGAATATGTACAACTGTATCATTGACCCAATCAAATCCACGTGATATAATATGTTCTGGACTGGATCTCTTCATGGGTCGTGGACCTGTTTAACAACGCGTGCCGAGCGATAGATAGCAATTGCGGCGTAGCGGTGTGAATTTTTTAAATGCTACTTTTTTTTAATCTTGTGTAGCAACCAATCTTGTGTTTTTTTAGTGATTCAGAACCATATAAGGGTAGAGGCAGCCATAAGAAAGGCTTTTGAGGAGAAGAAATAGGAAAAATAGTGTTATAAATTAAAATTGATTGACTCTATTAGGTTTTAGACCATAGCACCACTATTTATAAAATAGCGTAGCGGCCTCAACTGCTACGGCATAGTAGCCACTATTTTGAACCATGGGCTGAATCCAGGCTATTGGGTTGGCTTTAAAAGACAAATGCTCGAGCTCACCCGTCGACATCACTAGTTTTTGCATGTCTACTGATGAAAAAACATTTGAGCCATTATGTCAACCGGGAGCATGTTCATTTCAATTGTCGGTACCTTTTTTTTTTCCCTTTATTGGTAACAATATCTCATTTAAAAACAAAAGGGAATACAAGAGAGAAGCATCCCAACAAAAGATTGGACAAATGGTATAAAAGCATTTTACCAAAGGCCAGAACAAAACTACAAAGAAAGCAACCAAAGGAGATCTATCTACCCCTTGCTCAGTGAAGGAGTCTACCAAGCAATTTGCCTACATCCCAATATGCTGTTTTGGGTTGTCAGTGTTTATGATTAACGGCAAAGAAAATTCATGTTTTTGCTTCTTGCTGATAGGCTAATTTCATGTGAAAAATGTTGGGTTAATTTCCCACGAACACATCAGTTACTGTGGTCTTATTCTTTTTCATTTGTTACTGACACACTGAGCAAGTCATTTGTGCTGTTTTCTTTAATGCAAGTTCTGTTTTCCTTTGTTTCCTAACTGAAGAATAATTGCAGTACTGCTCGTGGTAGCCCAAAGAGGCAGGACTTATATGAGAGGGCAGGACATTTTCAGGTCTTGCATATATTCTAACCATATTTACTTTAGTGCTGCTATGATGCTTCTATTCACTTTGTTATTCTTGCAACCAGATTTTACATTTTCTTAGACATCTTATAAATTACTTTCTTATCTTAAGTTTTTTTTTTTTTTTTTTTTTTTTTTTTAATGTTGCAAATGGACAGGTACCTTATTTAGAAGATCCCAATACTGGAGTGAAAATGTTCGAGAGCGCAGATATTATAGACTACCTAAGAGCAACTTACGTGCTTCCAGAGGCACAACTTTCCTGAGTTAGAGCTTTTAGTTTCCTCACTTCGATGGTTATCTACCTGTCTGTAGCTTTCAACATTTGAAAAAAATTCTTCCTCTACCTCAGAGTTCTAAAAATTGGTATGTTAAGTTATAGAATTGTTTGCTGATAAAATGTGGGGCACCAATGTATGATGTACTGGAAGGGTTATACATTCATATTTTGCAAAATAAAGACTGCCAAATCTAATAAAAGATGTGAGTCATTTAAGAAATTAATACTAGAGAAGCAAAAATATTTCCAATTATAAAGACAGTGCATTGATCCTTTTGTGGGGACTTATCTCATGGTTAAGCCCTTATGAAGTGTCTGTTTTAGTTAGCAATAACAGTATAGATCAGGCTAGTCTTGTTGATGATGGGGTCATTTTCCACAACAAATGTGGAGTTTGTTATGGATGTAGGAGAGCTGTGATGGCCAGCTTTTCCTAGGAGGATCTTCTAGTTTAATTTTTATAGCACTTAAATTGGAATTGTGAGAAACTCCATAATTTAGGGCTCATTGAAGGTTGGTTGAACTTGGTTTTTGGAATGAGTTTTAGTTGAGAGTGGGTTGGCCTGCCTGGTTGACTTGAGACTTGTCTTGGTGGTCAAGTCAGTTGGGTTGTCTTAAGGGACATTATCCTTGCAATTGTTAGCACTTCTAATCTGATGATTCATATGGTTTTTCTCCCTTTTAAGGGTTAAAAACCCTATGGAGGGCTGTTTGGGTAATTTGTATAGTGAAGTGAAGAGAATGGTCAAATCAAGGAATAAGAAAAGAAGAGGGGTCCAAATAAAAAAGTGCTAAACGACAAAAAAGCACATATTCTCCAAGTTATAGCCTTTTGTCATTAGTGCTACGAGAGAGTATATTTTTTGTCTATTTTTGGTAAAGGGAAGAAGGCTTTTTGTCATTTAGTACCATGAATAGCTTTTAGACTTCTTTGGTAAAAAGAAGTGCGCTTTTTGTGATTTAGGACTTTTTATTTGATCCCCTCTTCTTTAATTATCTCTTGATTTGACCCTCATCTTCACTTCACTATACAAGTAAATTATCAAATAGGAGTGAGGAAAGATAAGAAAATAGAGAGGCGGATGCCAAACTCAGACAAATCTCTTGTTCTGGTGCCTAGGGCTAGGCAACCACACCTATATGTACTTTATTATATTTTTAAAAATTACAAAACACCATATCCATACTACTTCAGGATTACAGATAAGTCCATCTCTTCTCCTAACACTCTCTCTCAAGCTGATGCATCGATGTCTACTATGCCCACTTGGCAATGCATGTGATAACTTCTTGGCATTTATTTAGTAAAGAAATTTGCTAGTTGCTCATCTCATCTTCATCATTCAAAGCCTTGCCCCAACTATGTTAGGGTCAGTTACATAAATTCTGTTTTGCCATTCCAGTCTATGTCTATCTTGGGCCAAATACTTGGATAGATTGCACTTCTTCAGATCTATCCTTACTGCTGAGAAATCCCAATATGTTTTATATGCATATCTGCAACATAAATTCTGAGACGCTGCTAGTTGCTTGTCTGTATGCGTATAGTTCAGCTTGATCTCTGTCTTTTCTCTAATAAAATGGACATGAACTCCAACATGTTTTGTACGTACATGGAAGATTGGATTTATTGCAATCTGCTGCGCTGATGTGCTATCAGAATGTAAGTACATACATGGAAGATTGGATTTATTGCAATCTTCTGCGCTGATGTGCTATCAGAATGTAACATCATTGGACCCTTATGTAGAAATCTCAACTGATACAGTAAGATCTACAGTAAGAACGAATTGCATACTACAAGAGCCATAGCTCAGTAATCAACTTTAGAACTAGTTTTTGCTACTACTGACTGTTTCTTACTTTCCAAGATGCTTGATTTCTACCAACCGTGGTAAAGTAGCCTGTTGTTTAACTTCTATCTATCTAACTATCTATTTATTTTTCCTTTGAGTTCCTTGTTTTGCACCATCTCTCTTCTTTTTTATTCTTTTATTCTCCTTTTAGGATTACTCGATGTAAACATTGGATTCCAAAAATTCCAGACAAAGGGAATTCTGATCTGAATTAGGGATCAAATTTTGAAGAACCATATATTACAGCAAAGGTACTGAGCTTGTTGGCTCCATTGCTATTTTGTTTTGGAAACGCATATACTAGTACCCTTACCCCAGCAGCATTGATTACTACATAGTGTTAGGTGCTTCTTAGACAGGTCTATAGTAAATTAGTAATCAACTAGAGCATAGAAAGACACCATAGTTTGGTCCTTCTCCATTCTACATCAAATCGACATCTTAATAGGTGCAAATCACACAAAAAACTATTCACTGGTCGACTTGATTATCATTTGTAACAAACTGTACATGAATCACACAATTCTGTAAATCATGATCATTGAAGCCTTGACCCATCATACGACTCAGTGAAAGCAAACAATTAAATTATAAATAATTAGCTATCTTGACTCCTTAGGCCTTATGTTAGATTGGTTTACAGATCGAAAGAGGTAAAACTACGTTGCAGTAAATACATCGTAACAATTCAACAGTGAAATCTTACCAAATGGGGAAAAGTTATTTTGAAATGGAGAAAGGCATTTTAACAAAAACATGTGGATAGGACATCTAGCTGTTTAATTTTGTTAATTAAGGACAATCACATAGCTGTTTAACAAAAACAATGAAATCTCGGGCACCATGCGTGACAACGCAGGTTCAAAACCTGCGAGCAGCCACTTTGTGTAAAATTTCCAAAGGTTAGGTCCATTTCTAGTCTGGACCCTCCTAGGACCCTGCTTCGGCGAGACTATATTGGGTGATGACCTTTAGGGACAATCACATATTTCTCTCAAATTACACAAGTGACCTTGCATAAAACACGAACAACCAACCTACCAGCTATGCATTAAAATCAGAAATGCCCATAGATAAGAACCCTTGCAATACTCCCCTTCTGAATATTCTTGTTTAAAATAGATTTCCGACTTGACTTATTAAGTGTAGAATCTTTAGATGCTTTTTGTAGTTGACTGCTACATCCAGAATGCACTGGATGTTACATACTGCCGGATTTAATTCCATATTGGAATAACATTGATTTTGTTTATATTTCATCTACCACAGTTTCTTTTAGGTGTATCTATCGATACACACTTAAATATATATATTTCGTCCATCTATGTATGTATGTATCTATCTATACACGCATAAGTACATTTTTTGTCCATCCATTCATCTATCTTTCTATCTATCTATACACGCATAAATACGTATTTCGTCCATAAAAGATAAAAATTGCTTCATGACTGAGCAAAAGGCATCATTTAATTGGAGCTATCAAGCACATCATTGCATACATTATTGAAGGAGCAATGCCACGCTGAAATTACAAGCGGTTTGTATGGGGTAGCCCACCCTTCCATGATGCAAACCATTCATTACATGTGCGGTCCATACTTCAGAAACTCTTACACCCCCTTGTTTTAATGAAAATTACTAGTTAAAAAGGGCACATGCAATGAGAAAAAGTCAGATTTTTGGTGGTTGAGATTATTCTATTGTGGGCAAGAGTGGGGCCATTTTTAATCCACCTATCTCCAGCGGTCCAGACGAATGAATAGCCATGACACTGAAGGTGGAATCCACATATGCATAGTGAGAGTGCTGGACCAGACAAAAATGCCTCTTGTCTGTTGCAAATTTGGTGGATCACAAACTCCTAGAATTGTGTGATCACAATTTTACATTTTGATTTCCCAACATCAATACTAAAGTAGTTTCAAAGAAATGCTCCTTTGCAGAACTTTTGTCCCTAGAGTTTCCTAAAGGTATGGTTCTCGCATATTGGGGGTAGATTAGAGCATATATATAATTGATATGTCTAACCTGGCCTTTTTCTACCCCTTTCCTAAAGAATCTGTGGCATTGAATAACAGAAGAAAAGAGTAAGAAGAAAGGGGTTGTGCGCATTTGTTCCAGTCACTTTGAGTGGAGGATATGGTAGAATCAAACAAGCTGACTAAAAACCTTATCACCTTCAGCTTTTATAAAGCAGGTTCCCTTTTCACATAGGAATGGGGTATCTAATTCCTTCTCTTTAGGAAACCTTCCAACGTGCCAGCATTTCATGATTTTCAGGTGTTTGGTGACTTGAATGTCAGTGGCAATCGTAAGATACAAACTGATCAGATCTGTGTGGGGAGATTTCCAGAGCTACAGGATTAAGCTAATCACAGCCATCAGATGGGGTTAAGCATTCTCACGTGCCATCCGCGTGCCATCTACGTGGCACCGATCTCATCCCGGCTACCTGGGCAGAGGCCTTGGCCGACATCAAGCATCTCCATGCCACAAGCGCCGAACTGAACCACCTCGGGCATCATCTCGGCAAAGAGTCCACCCCGGATGCCATCTCCGCAGAGAGCCCTACCTCGGCTAAAGCCACCTCGGCTGAAGAAGCCAGGACAGTAACCGAAGCAAGAAAGAACCTTCACCTGCGCCCCTCATCCCCCACGTCACCAGGCACGTGGAGGGATAGGGTCACGAGCTAGTGGGACAGACACGACATCCAGCCGCCCGCTATCTTCACCAGATCGCTGACATGGCAACATCCAGCGGCTGAGGCCACATCAGGGCAAGGCCCGAGGGCAGATCCGCTGGTACTCCAACCGCCAAAGGCGCCCAACACAATCTGGCCCAACAAGACACGCATTTAATGCAATGTGGGCTGACCCGACTAGCATTAAATGCTGAGTGGGCCGGATTAGACTGCATTTATTACTTTGTGGGCTGATCATGACTTCCCAGTCGAATCATGGGACCCACACCAAGATATTCTCTGAAAGATACGATCCAAACCTCTATAAATAGAACCCCATACACCATGCAAGGTACGCATAATCTCATTCACAGAGCCCTTACTCTGTCTCTCTTCTTCCTCTCCTTCCATTGTTCCAGTTCCCACACTGACTTTGGCATCGGAGAGCCTTGCGCCGCTCAGGCCAGGGTCCTCTGACCGTTTGCTACTCTCTTTCAGGTTTCCGGACGGCATCCAGACATTCCCAGACACCATCATCTTCTCGGATAAGTCCTATAAGGCACCCTCTTATTGTGGGTCATTATTTTCTGCACCTACAATTGGCGCCGTCTGTGGGGAAGTAATATCCCAACCTCTCAAAAAACCTTCCCAACCTTCCAAACCTTCTTCACCTCAACCTTTCAGAAGCCATGCCTCCGAAAGCTAAGAAGGGCGTAGAATCGTCGAGAGCAGCACTCGAGCTGCTACCACCGCCAGCGGACGTCCCTCCTCAGGGACGGTCCCGAACGATCCAAGGCACATCCGCAGGCGAGGGTCGCCTGGGCTCCCAACTCTTTGTCGAGATCCCATTCCAGGAGGGAGTCGAGGCCTCGCTCTCAGCGGACGAAACCGTGCCACTCAGGCGCGACGAGCGTCGACACGAACGTCCCCGCAAAGATAAAGCTGTTGCAGCTGAAGGAGACGTCGCAGCACAAGACGCTCTTCTCCAGAAGCAGGAGCAGCTAGTCCAAGAGCTCCAGCGGGTCCAACGACAGCTGAGGGCAGCACAAGCTGCCTCCTTGAGGCCGGTCTCTGAGCCTCAGGGAAAAAAGAAGGACGCCCCCAGCAGGGCAGCCCAGCCTCCTCGTGAGGAACTCAGACATCATCTGGACCAGAAACGGAGCCAGATCCGTGACGAAGGCTCGAGCAACAGCCGAAGTCACCACAGCCGCGACGGCCGAACTCATAGCCGTCGTAGCCCGAGCCATCCCAAGCGGAAGCCCAGAGCTCAGACTCCAGAGAAGGACGATGAGCAAGAGCGATTCGACAAACGTGTCAGATTGGCTCTCCAGCACAACTTGGACATGCGGGACCAGAAGCAGCTCTATGGTCACACTGATCTCGGGGGCTCGCCCTTCACAAAAGAGATCGAGCACACCCCCTTGCCCAAGAAGTTCTCCGTCCCGCGGTTCGTCCCCTATGACGGACTGTCCGACCCATCTGCACACCTCCGACACTTCTCCCAGAAGATGTCCATCTGGGGAAACGAGGGTCACCTAAACTGCAAAATCTTCTCCTCCAGTTTGGGTGACCTCCCCCTGAAGTGGTTCTGCTCCCTCCCGGAGCAGTCGGTTTCCAGTTGGAAGGAGCTCCAGCTCTCCTTCCTGAAGAAGTTCCAGGCCTACACCGTCGTCCCCAAGAAGGAAGGGGACCTCATCGCCCTGAGAATGAAGCAGGGCGAAACCCTCGCCAAGTTCACCCACCGATTCTGGGCGATCTACAGCCAGATCGAGGGCGCAAGGGAGGCGATAGCCATCTACGCCTTCCAGCATGCCCTGATCCCCGGCATCGATTTGCGAAAGGACTTGGCCGGGGACACCCCAGAATCCATGTCGGAATTGATGTCCCGGGTGAAGCGCTTCATCGCCCGGGAGGAAGACGAGATCCGAGCTAAGAATCAAGACGGGCATCCGGAGCCCGAACAGAAGAATGACCAACCTCGGCAGAGAGGTGGGAGGCCCTCCCAGAAGCAGGAGCCCAAGCGGGCCTGGGTCTCCAGTTCGGCGAAGCCTTCGTCGTCCAGGTCTGGGGGCAATTGGAAGCCCAGACCTCCCTCCAGCGCCAGTCAGAGCGTCAACGTCGTCTTCAAGGAGCCGATCTACCGCATCCTGGCCAAGATCAAATCCAAGCCGTTCTTCAAGTACCCTCCGCCCATGAAGAATGAACCCACCGAAGGAGCCCGAAGCAAGCTCTACTGCTCCTTCCATAAGGGCAACGGGCACAGGACTGAAGAGTGCAGGACTTTGCAGTGGTATCTGGAGAAGCTGGCCAAAGAGGGCCACATCCCAGAGTTCATCAAGGAAGGTGATGCCGGCGGCAGCGAGGGCCGGATCCACCAGAGCGCAGCCCAGGCTCCAGACAGCGAGGACTCAGAGAAGATCATCAACGTGATCCATCTGGCGTCCTCGGCTCCCGCTTCCTCGTCCCGGGGAAGCTCTCAAACCCGTACCGAAGCCAGGCGGGCTTCGCACGAGAAAGAAGTAATGAAAGCCGACCTCGCTCCGGCGTCCAAGAAAGCCCGCCGCGACAGACCAGCCATCTCGTTCTCGGATCGAGATCTCGAGGGAGTCCAGGTCCCTCACAACGACCCCCTACTCCTCACCATGAAGCTGAGAGACTTCACCGTGAAGAGGATCCTCGTCGACTCCGGCAGCTCCTCCGAGGTCCTCTACTACGACTGCTTCAAGAGGATGAAGCTCTCCGAAGCAGACCTCACGGAGGTCCGGGCACCCCTGCTAGGGTTATCCGCCACGCCAGTCTACCCCAAGGGTCGAATCACCTTGGAAACCCAAGTTGGCGGAGCCTCCGTGTCAGCCGACTTTCTGGTTGTGGACGCCCCTTCTCCCTACAATGTCATTCTGGGCAGAACGTGGCTCCACAAGCTAGAGGCAGTTCCATCTTCCCTCCACCAAAAGCTGAAGTTCGTCCATGAGAACGAGGAAGGCAAGATGGAAGTAGTCACAGTGAAGGGAGACCAGCAGCAGGCCAGGCAGTGCATGCTGGCCGCAGTCCCAGCAGTGAAGGAGCCAGAGCGCGTCAACCTGGCCGAGTTCGAGAAGGGCCTCGATGAGATCGGCCGGGACCCTGAAAAGAAGAGCATCGAGGACCTGGCCGAGGTCAGGCTAGACCCGGCAGACCCAGACCGGTTCTTCCTGATCGGCACCCAGCTGTCGGACGAAGAAAGGGCCGAACTCTCCCGGTTCTTGATGCAGAATGTGGACGTCTTCGCTTGGAGCCCAAGCGAAATGCCCGGGGTCGACCCTGAGGTTATGTGCCACAAGCTCAATGTCGACCCCGACCACAAACCAGTAGTGCAGAGGGCCCGAAGGACCGGGCTGCAGTAGACAGATGCGGTCGTCGAAGAGGTCGACAACCTGCTAAAAGCAGGGGCCATCCGGGAAGTCCAGTACCCGGTATGGCTGGCCAACACGGTGGTGGTCAAGAAGAAAACTGGGAAGTGGAGGGTGTGCGTGGACTTCACCGACCTGAACAGGGCTTGCCCTAAGGACAGTTTTCCCCTCCCAAAGATTGACCAACTGATCGACGCCACCGCCGGTCACGACCGAATGAGCTTCCTTGACGCCTACCGAGGCTACCATCAGATCCCGCTCTACGAGCCAGACGAGGAGAAAACATCGTTCATCACCCCCCGCGGCACTTACTGCTATAAAGTGATGCCCTTCGGGCTGAAGAACGCGGGGGCGACTTATCAGCGCCTCGTCACGAAGATGTTCCAGGCCCAGCTCGGCCGATCGGTAGAGGTGTACATCGACGACATGGTCGTCAAATCTGTGCGCTCCAGTGACCATCTGACGGATCTCGGCCAAGTCTTCGGCATCCTTCGCGCCTACAAGCTCAAGTTAAACGCTTCCAAGTGCGCCTTCGGCGTAGCCTCTGGCAAGTTCCTCGGCAGCTTGGTGACGCGGAGGGGGATAGAGGCCAATCCAGAACAGATCACTGCCATCCAGGGCATCCAAAGTCCCTCTACCACAAAGGAAGTTCAGAGGCTTACAGGAATGGCCGCCGCACTCAATCGCTTCATCAGCCGCTCATCAGATAAGTGCAGGCCTTTCTTTCAGCTTTTGAGGAAAAACTTGAAGTTCCAATGGACCCCTGAGTGCGACCAGGCATTGGCCGCACTCAAAACTTATTTGATGTCACCACCCTTACTCTCCACCCCAACTCGGGGGGAGATCCTGTATTTATACCTAGCGGTCTCGGATCACGCAGTGAGCTCCGTCCTCATCAGGGAGGACGAGGGAGTTCAAAAGCCGATCTATTACACGAGCAAGACCCTGCTCGATGCCGAGACCAGGTACCTCCTGTTGGAGAAGCTTGCGTTGGCTCTCGTTACCGCCTCCCGCAAGCTCTCCCATTATTTTCAATCCCACACTATTGTGGTGATCACGGAGCACCCACTCCGTTCATTGTTCAAGAAAGCTGACTTTTCAGGGCGCATATCAAAGTGGGCAGTTGAACTGGGGCAGTATGACATTCAGTACCGTCCCCGAACTGCGATCAAAGCCCAGATCCTGGCAGACTTCATTGTCGAATTCGCCTCCCCCAACCCGGCTCCGACCCAGCTCGGCACGGCACTGGGGGGCACAGGGCAAGAGCCAGTAGAAACAGAAGTCCAGCAGTCTCCCACCTCGGTATGGAGGATCTTTGTCGACGGGTCGTCCACCTCCAAGAGAGCAGGCCTCGGCATAGTTCTCCAATCGCCAGAGGGACTGGTCATAGAGCAAGCCTTCACCTTGGACTTCAAAGCGACGAACAATGAGGCAGAGTACGAAGCAATGATTGCAGGGTTGAACAGCGCCCGAATCCTCGGAGCCCAGCATCTGGAGATCTTCAGCGACTCTCAACTGGTAACTAGCCAGCTCGCTGGGGACTACCAGGCTAGGGACGACAGGATGGCGGCCTACTTAGCCCTCGCGAAAAAACTACTCTCCCAATTCCAGAAAGCCGAGGTCAGGCAAATATCCCGAGATACCAACACGCACGCAGATGCGCTTGCAAACCTGGCCTCCGCCGTTGAAGCAGGAAAGAAGAGGACCATCGAGGTCGGGTCAGTATCAAGGTCAAGTCTAGAACTCCATTCATCTCGGCTTGTCCTCTGTGCTGACCTCGGCCCCAGCTGGATGGATCCAATCGTCGCCTACTTGAAGGACGACCAGCTCCCCGAGGACAAGACAGAAGCCCACAAGATCAGGCTCAAGGCAGCTCGGTTTTGGCTCTCTCCAGAAGGCAAACTCTACAGGAAGTCCTTCACAGGTCCATACCTCCAATGCGTCCACCCGTCCAAGGTGGATGACTTCCTGTACGAGATCCATGAAGGAATCTGCGGCAGCCATATAGGAGGTCGGTCATTGGCCTACAGAGCAATCAGCCAGGGTTACTGGTGGCCCTACATGCAAAAGGACGCCCAGGTCTACGCCAGGAAATGCGAGAAATGCCAGAAGTTCTCCCACTCCCTCCATCAGCCAGCACAGGATCTGAGTCCCCTCTCTAGCCCATGGCCCTTCGCTCAATGGGGCCTGGACATTGTGGGGCCTCTTCACCGAGCTCCAGGGAACAAGAGATGGCTGATAGTGGCTACGGACTACTTCACAAAGTGGGTAGAGGCTGAACCGTTGTCCTCCATCACGGACCGGGACTCCAGGAACTTCGTTTGGAAAAACATCCTTACGAGGTTCGGCATCCCCCGGACCCTGATTTCGGATAACGAGACTCAGTTCGATTCCAAATCCTTCAGAGACTTCTGCCAAGAGCACGGCATCAGAAACCATTACTCCACCCCCGGCATATCCACAGAGTAATGGCCAGGCAGAAATCTCCAACAAAGTGATCCTGGACGGCCTGAAGAAGCGACTGGACAAGGCAAAGGGCAGATGGACAGAAGAGCTTCCGAGCGTGCTGTGGGCATACAGAACAACTCCAAGGAGGTCCACCGCGGCAACACCTTTCTCTCTGGCCTACGGGATGGAGGCGGTCATTCCCTTGGAAATCGGCCTTCCTACCCTGAGGACAGAGCTGGTCGACCAAGGTCGGAATGAGACGAACCTGGCAATGGAGCTGGAGCTGGCGGACGAGCGACGAGAAGCAGCAGCCCTGAGACTAACCGACTATCAGCAGCGGTTAGCCAGGGCATACAATCAAAATGTCAAGGAAAGAAGGTTCACCACGGGAGAGCTCGTTTTAAAGAAGACCCTGCCAGCTAACAAGGAACCAAATGAGGGGAAGCTTGCCCCGAACTGGCATGGCCCGTTCAGAGTAGTCTCACTGGCAGGAAAGTCAGCCTACAAGCTCGAAGACTTGGATGGCAAGCCGCTGCCGAGACCGTGGAACGCATCCCATTTGAAGAAATTCTATTTCTAAAGATGTAATGAACTTCAGAATCAATAAAAGCAGCTTTTGCCTTGTCGTCAATCTGTCTCTCTCTGGTCGACTCCGGCAACACAGGCTCTACGCCCTGGAAATGGCTTCGAGTTCCTACACTCAGCCTTTCCTAAAGCCCCGTGTCTTGGACACACAGGCTCTACGCCCTGGAAATGGCTTCGAGTTCCTACACTCAGCCTTTCCTAAAGCCCCGTGTCTTGGACACACAGGCTCTACGCCCTGGAAATGGCTTCGAGTTCCTACACTCAGCCTTTCCTAAAGCCCCGTGTCTGGGACACACGGGCCCATCGCCCTGGAAATGGCCTTGAGTCCAGACTCGGTCGTTTCCTAAAGCTCCTGGCCTTGGGCCATGGAGAGGCTTCGAGTTCACACTCAGCCGAGATTGGGCCCACCGCCCTGGAAATGGCCTCGAGTCCAGACTCGGTCGTTTCCTAAAGCTCCTGGCCTTGGGCCATGGAGAGGCTTCGAGTTCACACTCAGCCGAGATTGGGCCCACCGCCCTGGAAATGGCCTCGAGTCCAGACTCGGTCGTTTCCTAAAGCTCCTGGCCTTGGGCCATGGAGAGGCTTCGAGTTCACACTCAGCCGAGATTGGGCCCACCGCCCTGGAAAAGACCTCGAGCCCAGACTCGGTCGTTTCCTAAAGCTCCTGGCCTTGGGCCATGGAGAGGCTTCGAGTTCACACTCGGCCGAGATTGGGCCCACCGCCCTGGAAATGGCCTCGAGTCCAGACTCGGTCGTTTCCTAAAGCTCCTGGCCTTGGGCCATGGAGAGGCTTCGAGTTCACACTCAGCCGAGATTGGGCCCACCGCCCTGGAAATGGCCTCGAGTCCAGACTCGGTCGTTTCCTAAAGCTCCTGGCCTTGGGCCATGGAGAGGCTTCGAGTTCACACTCAGCCGAGATTGGGCCCACCGCCCTGGAAAAGACCTCGAGCCCAGACTCGGTCGTTTCCTAAAGCTCCTGGCCTTGGGCCATGGAGAGGCTTCGAGTTCACACTCAGCCGAGATTGGGCCCACCGCCCTGGAAATGGCCTCGAGTCCAGACTCGGTCGTTTCCTAAAGCTCCTGGCCTTGGGCCATGGAGAGGCTTCGAGTTCACACTCAGCCGAGATTGGGCCCACCGCCCTGGAAAAGACCTCGAGCCCAGACTCGGTCGTTTCCTAAAGCTCCTGGCCTTGGGCCATGGAGAGGCTTCGAGTTCACACTCAGCCGAGATTGGGCCCACCGCCCTGGGAAAGGCCTCGAGTCCACACTCGGTCGTTTCCTAAAGCTCCTGGCCTTGGGCCCTGGAGAAGGCCTCGAGTTCGGACACTCGGCCGGATTCCAAAGATCAGGGTTTCTACACCCCTCAAAAATCATTGCCGAACTCACTTTCGCCGAGCCAAGGCCAACGGAATGGATCCACTTCGGCACAATGCAGCTCGTCTCGGCCAAAGCCAGTCCTTTCGGCCGAGGTCAGTGCCAGCATTCAAACAAAAACCCAAGCATTCCGGAACAGCGCAAAGAAATGAGAAAAAGAACTCAAAAGCACTGTACACAGTTTGGGTAACCAGAGAATTCCTTCTTATCCATTGAAAACTGCTTCATTGCAAGAAATACAGAACAGAAAGCAAAATACAGAAAGGAGGATCACAGTCCTCTAAAAACAGAAAATGGATAAAGGCTAGGAGACTCTGATCTTCGCCAACTCTTCAGGCAGAAGGCTCGAGGACGCCGGATCGCCGCCTGGAGGTTCTGAGCGACCCTGGACCTCGCTGGGCTCTGCAACACCCTCGGCGGCCAATGGGACCAGCCAAGCTTGAAGAAACCTCCCGGACCAGCGGGGCCCCATCCCGCCTTCCATACGACGGGCGCACAGGGCCGCGTCGGACGAGAACGCGCCACCGCCCCCCTGCAGTGCATCCTCACTCTGTCTGGCCAAGGGCGGATGGTCATGAACCCGCGTTCAGAGAGCGCGTGGCCCACGGGGAGTTCCTTCAGAGAGCGCGCAGACCACGACAGCCTTCCCCCCTCAGGGATAGCCGTCCGACGGCGCAGGGTTCCCCCCGGATCAAATAACTTCGGACACCTCCCGGACATAATTCCTACTGCTATGTTCTTTTCTCCTCCCATGGCAAGCTTGCCACCCCTATTTATAGGGAGGAGAAGGCTCAGTCTCCAAAAGGAGTTATGGGGGCGAAGTCTCCCACACGTTACTGGGGACGTGCGACAGTCAACCAGCGATCCCTATGGCGCCACGTGGAGACATCCGTCCGATTCCCTCGTCAACCGCGCCACCATGTTTATTGCTATTTAAGATCGCCCAAGATACGAAAGATCAGCGCAAATACCAATGAAGATCACCTAAAATACGGAGGATCAGCGCGGATACCAAAGAAAATCACCTAAGGTACGGAGTATCGACGCTAGCACCCAAGAAGACTACTCGACACACAGTCCTAATGTTCCGTCACAAGGAGCACTCTGCCGAACTCAGGCATCAAAGTACCAGGCTTAAAAGAGAGAAGCGCGAGTATCTGAAGAAACCTTCAATTGTATTAAAGTCTCACTCATTACAGTGTTCAGCAAATACAAATTGAAGAAAATTACAGAGCAAAAAGCAAGAAAGCGAAGATCCCGAGGTCCCGAGGTCATGACCGGTCAGTTGCACGGGCTGCAGCATCAGAAGCTTCGCCGGATGGACGGGCAGAGGTCGGCACCGGAAGCGTGTACGGAGGAGGCTCCCGAAAGGAGGGGTGGCCCTCCGAGACCCCGACCTCCTTCAGGCCGGCAAGCCACCCTTTCGCCCAGGCCTTATCCCTCACGACAAGAACCCTTTCCTTGTAGTGGGCGGTGACCTGCACTTTGGCATCCTCGAACGCAGCATCGCACTCGGACTCGAGCTTCGCCTCGGCTTCATCCGCCCTCTTGGACTCGGATTCAAGCTTCACCTCGGCCTCGTCCGCCCTCTTGGACTCGGCTTGAAGTAGGGCCGCGTAATCGTCTCCCATCTTCGAGATGGAGACCTCGAGCTCGGCCACTCTAGTCCTCTCCGCCTCGGCTTCTTCCCTCACCTGCTCGAGCTTCGCCGCGTACTCCTCTTCCACCCTGGCTAACTTCTGGCTAACGGCGTCCAGGGATTCCTGCAGGCCATTCTTCTCCACGGACAGCTCGGCAACGTCCGCGCTGTACCTGCGGATCCTGTCAGCAACGGCCATGGACTTCTGTGCCGCCTGTCAAAGAAAAGAGACGTACGTGTTAGATCCAAAGAGCGTCAGACGCTAAATCGCTGGTTTGACGAAGGGAAATGAAGATTTACCACGAAGTTGGACTGCAACATCGACAGGATCAGCTTCTGATCGCTGTACTTATCCAGCCGCTCCATGTCCCGGGGAAGGGCGCAGGCTCGCCCTAGGGCCTCGAGGACCGGGAGATCGATCTTGTGAAGAATGCAATCCTCCATCGTCATCGGCCTCCCCGGCCCAAGCATGAAGCTCGGCTCCCATAACGGCGGCCCCTGCGGCAACGAGGCAGCAGCCGAGCTAGGGCCCACGTCAGTCCTCGGCATCTTCAGCGGCCGAGTTTCCTCCCGCTCAACCTCAGCCGGGGGCGGGCGTACCCCCGGATCAACAGGGCTAGGGGGCGCGAGAACCTCCGCCACCTCTGCAGGAGAAACCACCCGAGCCCTCGGAGACGGATGCCTCGGAGAATTTACCGGCTCCTGGGGGGCTCGGGCGTCCTCCGCTCCAAGCGCCAAAGCCTTGAGATCCTCGAAGGACAAACGCCTGTTGTGCCTCATCTCGGAGCCTGGCGAGGGAGATCGGGCAGGTTGACTCGATTCCCTTCCTGAGACCTGGGGAAGTCTCGATCCCGATGTGGAAGCTAGGGTTCCAGACGTTGCCCTAACGTCGGACGACACCCGTGAGGGTTCTGCGACCTCCGGACCGGCCTGCTCCTGACCGACCTCGGATCCGGCACCTTCACTCTGGATCGGCTCTACGGTGCCCCTCAGATAACCGCGGTACTTCGGCTGATACCCTAGCAGCGACCATGCCGCCCTGCCGTCATGACCGCTGTATCGCTTCACCAGGCGGAGCCAGGCCTCGTTCCTCTTCCAGATGTATCTGGCAGCCCGCTTCCTCTCCTTCAAAGCTGCAACAATCAGAAGCATTAGCACGGCAGAACAAAAAGAAACTTATGAAAAAAGAAAAGAAACGAAGGGTGTTTACTTGGAATGGTACCGAAGTGGCGAGGAACCTGGTAGCCTCTATCGGTGTCGGCCTCCCCAAACTCCCAGTTCCCCGAGACGTACAGAAGATCGTCTCCAGCATACTTGCTCGAATCCTCCAAGTATCGGACGAAGCCGTCCCGGCCTGGCTTAGCCCGGAGATAATAAGAATCCCCGGACTTGCATATGTCATAGACGTCCTCAAGGTCGAAGACGCCGAAGTCGGTGCCCAGGACCTCATTCAACTTGACCGTGCCCATCACGATCTTGAAGGCATTCGGCAGCAGTTGGCAGGGGCAAAGACGCCACTGACTAAGGCACCTCCTGAGAAGTGGGTGAAGGGGGAATCGGACCCCGCCTTCTATCACAGCCACCAGCGGAAAAGGCATCCAGCCTCCCGAAAAATCGCGAGGATTGTAGCCAAGGGGTTCAGCACCCCTGACTTGGACATCAGCAGGGACCCTAAAGGCCAACCTGAAACCCTCGATCGCTGCCTCGCCCTCTAACCAGTGGCTATAAATCCCCATTCTTATCCCAATCTAAAAACAGAGGAACCCGCAGAAGAAGAGGCAAGGCAGAAGGAACTTACGGAAGCAGAACGAAGATGCTGGGCAGCAAAGAGACTCAACTTCAGCAGCGCACCACTCCTCAGATGAAGCTCCCTCACAGTAGCTTGCCCACCTCTGACGCTCGCCTCTGATTCAGAATCGCAAACGAAGGGTAAAGCAGACCTCGACTGCCCTATATATAGCAGAGAGGCCCCCTTTCCAGAAGCCCTCATTGGGCGTGCCAAGGGGCGCCTCCCTGGGATCTCGCGCGAATCATTTCAAAAATTGATTACGCCCCTGACGAGACGGCGCGTACGACCTCGAGGAGACAGACAACCAGCCAGGAGATGACGCGTGGAGCCGTCGAACTGTCCTCAGCATTGAATAGGGGACGCCATTTATTACCTCGAACATCCAAAGCGACAGCGAGTCATGGGCCGAAAGAGGCTTTCTCCTACAGATAGACCCGGCACATAGCTCCCGACCTCACGACACTGACGTTCTACGCGAGCTCAGAAGCTAGGGGGCAATTGTGTGGGGAGATTTCCAGAGCTACAGGATTAAGCTAATCACAGCCATCAGATGGGGTTAAGCATTCTCACGTGCCATCCGCGTGCCATCTACGTGGCACCGATCTCATCCCGGCTACCTGGGCAGAGGCCTTGGCCGACATCAAGCATCTCCATGCCACAAGCGCCGAACTGAACCACCTCGGGCATCATCTCGGCAAAGAGTCCACCCCGGATGCCATCTCCGCAGAGAGCCCTACCTCGGCTAAAGCCACCTCGGCTGAAGAAGCCAGGACAGTAACCGAAGCAAGAAAGAACCTTCACCTGCGCCCCTCATCCCCCACGTCACCAGGCACGTGGAGGGATAGGGTCACGAGCTAGTGGGACAGACACGACATCCAGCCGCCCGCTATCTTCACCAGATCGCTGACATGGCAACATCCAGCGGCTGAGGCCACATCAGGGCAAGGCCCGAGGGCAGATCCGCTGGTACTCCAACCGCCAAAGGCGCCCAACACAATCTGGCCCAACAAGACACGCATTTAATGCAATGTGGGCTGACCCGACTAGCATTAAATGCTGAGTGGGCCGGATTAGACTGCATTTATTACTTTGTGGGCTGATCATGACTTCCCAGTCGAATCATGGGACCCACACCAAGATATTCTCTGAAAGATACGATCCAAACCTCTATAAATAGAACCCCATACACCATGCAAGGTACGCATAATCTCATTCACAGAGCCCTTACTCTGTCTCTCTTCTTCCTCTCCTTCCATTGTTCCAGTTCCCACACTGACTTTGGCATCGGAGAGCCTTGCGCCGCTCAGGCCAGGGTTCTCTGACCGTTTGCTACTCTCTTTCAGGTTTCCGGACGGCATCCAGACATTCCCAGACACCATCATCTTCTCGGATAAGTCCTATAAGGCACCCTCTTATTGTGGGTCATTATTTTCTGCACCTACAAGATCCATTACTTCAAATTTTAAATTGCATAGCATTATCCATTTGGTCAAGTGTCTTCTAATGCATTTCATTCCCAGCCTCTTGCTTATCTTTAGAAAGTCACATAAACTTTAGTTTCTTGTGGGTGCATAGTGCATACCAACCACTCTTTCCTTCTCCTCTTTTTGCTGGGGCCCCTAGTGCTTCATTTATAAATCTGTTGTAGAGGATCTACCCTCATGAAAGCTCTTTGTTTTAGTACCTCAGAAGGCAAACTAAACTTGAAAATCGAGGACCCGACCAACTTGAGTCAACCAACTCAATTCAGATTGTACTTGTGGATTTCACAAACCTGGGCCAGGCTTGAGTAGTGTATATTCAGATTCATTGGGGTTAGCTCAGTTTTGGGTTAACCTGCTTGCAATTTAGGTAGGGCTTGAATTGGGCAATAGTATGTGCCAATTTGCGCCCTTAGAATAACTAAACTTGGACAATAGCAAAGAGAATTTCCTTTGTAGAATGAAATTAGGATATATGAAAGGAAGAGAACTAAAGAGAGCAGTGCATTTTCTGCTTTAGTGTGACGTACGATCTGAGTGAAACTCATGTTTCTAGTTCATATATATTGGAAAAAGAAGTAGTTCCATCTTATTATCCTAACCATTGATGATCGAACCTCTCACACTTACTCCCTTTACATTTTTGTATTTTAATCACCTGTTGTAGGTATGATTGATCTGATAGTAAGAGCAACTCATGCATTAGTGGGCAGTGATTTTTGAAAGGTTTGGTTTATATTTCAATAAAAAAAATAGAAAAAAAAATAATAAGAGAGAGAGAGAGATTTGGTTTATATAGAGTGGGGCTCACCTAGTTTGGTATTTCTACTTTTAAAGTCAAGTAAAGTAATGTCAAAAAGTCACTTATATTTTATTCATACTCTCTCCAACTTTTCCAACAAAAAGTAAAAAAGCAACAACAATTACTCACTAAAAGACTAAAAAAAACTCCATTTCTCATACCAAAAGTTAACAATATTCTATCCTCAACAACTAAAAATAAAATACCATCATAACTCACTATATTTTTTATTCATATTTTTTATTTCACTTCACTCCACTTGATTTTAAAAGTAAAGTGCCAAACTGGCCATGGATTTATAGAGCTGATTTATTGAGGCTGGTTTTATGAGCTCTACTTTTTCTCTAAATCCTATTTATAACCATGTTTTCAGTAACTCATGCCACTCCCTAGTTGTGGGAAAGGCCTGCCTTAATTTAAGGTGGGCCATAAAACAAACTTTTGGCTTGTCCAGAGTGTGAGCTAGTTGTGCTCACAATGCTCAGAAACATGAATGCATCATTGTATTTTGTCTATACTTTAATACAACACTATTACCTTTAAAAAGAAAAAAGAAAATCCATCATATATTTTTTCGTTATATAGGTACAAATATAAAGTAGGTTTTTTTCCTCGATATTGATGATGACCATCTTACCCTGTACATGTGGCCTACCTTGGTCAATATGATCCATGCATGTGCCTTTACAAGGCTCCTCCCTTGGGGTGGCCCTTGTGTGAGTTACTTTAATTCAACAGTTATTAATCTAATGGTTAAAGATTAATTCGAGTGATGAAATTTAACTTTAAATGTATTTCTGAATTAGGAGTCCTAACTTATTGATGTCTCTAATGTTGACTTCATGGCCTGGGTCCAGCTTTTGGGGCAATTTAAAATTCAGATCCATTGTTAGGGATCCGGATCAAATGTTGGGGATGAGTCTGAGTTCATAAAGTTTCATAGAGCCACCCAATTTTTTTTGGGTGGAATGACCCAAAGTGAAGTATATCCCCTAGAGATGTCCTCTGTGGGGACTGATCATATTATTCCATGAATGTTGGTGTTCTCTAACATCAAACTCATCAGATTGATATTCAACTTTGGATTTAAACAGTGCAGCAAGACATGATGAACTCACTTTCCAAATCATTATCATCTTTACTGTTCAATACGATGGTGGATACCACTTTGAACAAAGTGCTTTATGGGAATGCCTCCATTCACTCCATTTTGTGGTGTAACAGGATGCACTACATTTTTTTTTTTTTTATCTGACAGCATTTATTTTATTTTCTGTTGGAGGGATCTTACATGTGCCAACCGGTAGCATCCAAGTGACAGCTGAGCCAACATTCCATTCAGAATTTCAAAAGAAAAAAGGTAAGGTGAAATATCCATTGATTGCATCATGGTGGAGCCAGCGTTGAGGGCATGACCCATCCTGGTGGGTCCCATCAGATTAGTGGTCTACTTAATTAGAAGAAAAGTGACCCATTTGTCGCATTGAAGCAAATAATTGCCATTGCCAATAAAATAGCCTAAAATCTTTTTCTCTGTTGTTTGATTCTTTTTAACTGCAATTTTTTTAAGCTAGAGAAATATATCATAGTATTCTCTTTTTAACTACCCGGCTGGGCCTGTTTGGTAATTTATTTTTAAAATCAAGTGAAATAAAGAGAAAATAAAATATAAGTGAGTTATGATGGTATTTTATTTTTAGTTGTTTGACATGAAATTCTTTGACTTTTTATATAAAAAAGTAGAAGAAGAGTGTCAAAAACAAATGTTCGGCACTGTTTTTTCGAACTCGCGTTGAATGTACGACATTTAATTTTCGAACACTTAACTATTGTTCGAAATATAATATTCGAACATTAGCAGTAATGTTCAAAAATAATTCTCGAACATCCATTAAGTGTTCGAACAATAGTGTGCTAACATTACTAATACATCCGGTCTTTCATGACCGAATAGATCGCGGTGTCAGAGAATTTTTTTTTTCAAGAACACAACAGTACCAGTGGGAATACTATGCAAATAAATTCATTCTATAATAACTATCAAAGCATATGCATCCCCAAAATAGTTGCTTGAATGACCTATTTACAAAAATAAGACAATGAAAATGATGAAGAGGGAAGATGAGCTTACCCTAGATGAAAATGGATGTTCGGTCACAAAAGAAGTCTGTCCCTCACATGGCTGTGTGTAAGAGCTGAATGCCCGTCCAATCACTATGTGTGCGCATCAGTGAAAAGAGTGATGCATCGGTGAATAGAGTTGTGGCTAAAGAGGAGGCCGGGGAAGTGTAAATGGGAAGGGGGTAGTTTGGGTATTTTGGTGGGTGAAGAAAGTAAAATACAAAAATTTCAAATGTTATACATTTGGTGTGGAGAGTAAATCGGTGGGAAGAGTAAAAATTATGGTGCCAACAAAGCTCCCTAAAATCATGCAGAGAAACCCATTCTCTGTCACCCCCATGCTACAACAGAATCAGCACATTATTTTATAAAAAAAATGATTGATTTTGTACTCCTTAAAAGGAGTTTCAATGTAAGCGAGTGAGTTTCACACCAATGAAGTTCACCTTTACTTATCCAACTGATTCACATGAAAGCATTCTTTTGGTTGATACGGGTGGCCTTCTAGAGCCCTTAAAAAAGAGAAAGCCAATTCTATCCCTATACTGGTGGCTCCCTGAATCGTTGAAAAAAGTATTCGAAACAAGGGATCCGGACTCTTTGGATTGGTAGGTGTGTAAGATGATTGTGTCTTCATCAATGGCGAATCTCGTTTTTCTCATGATATTGTTGAGTCTAATGGCAAATATTTCTCTAATTAAAATAAAATGTGGGCCCCTACAATTCATTGAGGCAGTCCAATGTGCTTGGATTAAAAAATGACACTGTTATGTTAAGATTATCCCACCAGATCCTAATCCAATCCCCATAGGCCGGACCGGTTCGGTAACATAAGACGACGTAAGAGAATAGGATGGCACATGAGCCAATATGCGTCGGATTCACTTCCTCCTATTCTTGTCCACTTCCTAGTGTCGTTTTGATCAATTCCGGTCAATGTCAAGGTGGTCCTTAAATTAATAAACTCGATTTGTTACTTAACCACACATCATCATATGAGACCCACTTGGATGGATATCACTAATAACCATAGCCAAATATAAAATTTGTTCCCCATCAAAGATTTCTTGCACTCAACAAGTCTTAAAGTGTTCAGATGATTAATTTGACGGTGGGTCCTACTCTGATTGGTGTTATTTTGAGAGGCTTAGATTTAAGAAGATGGGCCCCACTGTTGATTAATGTCTCATCCTGCCCCTTTTCCACTTGTTTTTTCTAATCTTTTATCTTTTGTGGACATTGATCATCAGTTTAGCCATCAAAAGATCATTGCAAGGACAACAACATGCTGTGAGGTCCATTTTCCATCAAAGACATACAATTGATGTGATGCGCCTCAATTAGGACTGACAATGTCCCCCATGGTCCAGAGACACAATGCTGATGTGATTGTACTGAAGGACACATTCCACATACCACATTCCACATTCCAAATTCCCACCACCCATCTGAAGCGATTGTAGGAGGCGTTACGATAGCGCCTTCATTAGATTTAGAAACTTAGTTTTTCCATCAGATGATTCAGATCAATGGTTTAAATTACCAAATCCTTGTCACCCTCATGCAAAGACCAGAAGATCATATTGTTATATAAATGGGATAGGGACCAAGGCACCGAAACTACAAAGTAGCACCCCATGTTCATAACAACTCTCCCCACAAACATCACTTATAAAACAACCTCGCTTCCTTCAGACTTTTCTTATAGAGAGAGAGACACAGAGAGAGAGAAAGAGAGAGCTGATGGTGGTAATGGCAGCAGGAGTCATTGTTTTCTTGGTTGCGCCTTTGCTTATTGCCTTTTCTGAGGCGCGATGTAAGATTACAGTTTGATCATCACAGTATTTGTTTCTTGATCTTTTCTTCTTCCTCTTCCTCTTTTTTGCTTCTATATATTTTGCCAAAGTGTTGGTCTTTTTCATCTAATGTTTTAAGGGCTAGTTTGAATCTTGCATTGAATTCTTAAAAGTTCATAGTAAAGTGGGGTCTAATGAAGAAAAACTATACAAGTAAAAGAGAGAGGATACACAGTGGTGATTTAGATGGGACCCTCATATTGCCAAAAGATTTTATGTCCGATGAAGAAGAAGATGTGTACCAACCCTGAACCCCTGACCTGGGTGTTGCTATAGTCATGCAAGCATAGAGATACAAGGAAGATTGGTCCTAAATTTTTGATTTACGAGGGAAATATGTAACAATATTCCAGGAAACAGGAGACTATTTGATAGCCCATTCCCGAATTCCTAGAAATTCAACGTGGATAGACAAATTAATGCAGTTAATTGTTAGCAGCTCTGTATTGATTTCTCACAAAATCATTATATAGTATCTGCTGATACTTGATTCTCAAGTCCTCATGCACACTCACAAGTATCATTGATACATCAATTAGTTACACTGATTCAAGCTGATGGCATTTTTGCCTTGCCCAGCATCAAATACAAAAATTACCTGGATTTCATCCCTTTCTTTTATTGTTATTATTGTTTTTTTATCTGTATCCCTTTCTTTTATTGTAAAAAAAATCTTTTTGCATATACTCCTTTAAGGTTAGTAGGATTTGTAAATATGCCCTTATGGTTTTAGTATTTGTAAATAGGACATTGCCTTTTCATTTTAACACCTTTTGTGTCCTCAAAAACAGGAACTAGCCTTCTAACCACGAAAGGTTTTTAGAGTAAAATGATACTTTTGTCCATCTATTTATCCATGTATGCATCAATTCAAAAGCTTGGAATTATTTTTCTTTAAAACTTGTAACATTAATAATTACATTTAGTGGAAAAGACTATCCATATATAAGTAATCTATTTTTATCAATACAAGGTCTATTTCTTTAAAATCAAATCGATTATAATGACAATTAATGCCTATGCTTATTGGGCTCAATGTGTATTAAACAGTTATTGAGAGAGACTTTGGGACTTGGGGTAAAATAATATTTTTTTTTGTAATAATATATTCATTTTGTTTAATGGATGTAAGGGCAAAGGTGTCATTTTTATAAAAGTTCAACACAAATGTCATGGTGCTTACCCATTCTCATTAGGAATACTGATTTTTAGGACATGAAAGGTATTGAAATGAAAAGGTGAGGGCTTATTTACAAATACTAAAACCATAGGGGCCTATTTACAAATCATTAAAACTTGAGGGGGTATATACAAAAAACTCTTTTAAAAATTAAAAAAAAATAGTAAAAATTTTCCTTTCTTAAAGTCTTTCTAGGGTATTTTAAGAACCTTTTTTTTTTTTTTGCATGGTATTAAATTTAGGAGGTGAGGGGTTAATAAATGTACGGGGGGAGATGTAGATGAGTCGACCCTAACTTTTTTAAGATTTAATTTACTAGCTAGGGGATGGCCTTTCATGGATCTTGACCTTTGCTTCATCAATTTTACCTTCTTTGATAGAAAGATAATTCCTAGAATTCTTAAAAAATCAACACCATGCAAACAGAGGGGCTTTCAAGCATGGTCCTTCCAAACAAATGTGGTAATATGTAAATTTTACAAATGTTAAGTTTGCATATATATCATGTAAAGTTTATATATTTAAATCTCGTTTTTATATCCCAATTTTACAAACAACCTCTTAGCTTAATCACAAACCAAAAACATCATATATGGGGGTATGGGAATATGTAATATTAGTTATTCATGGGTCATAATATTCATATAATGGTAGCTCTTAGAAACAGGCAGAACCTTTTAGTAACAGTCAGATTTTAATCATTGAATTTATTATTATTACTATTGATCGATGTTCTTGTTCTTGTTGTTAATTAATATGACTAAATTTGGATTAGTGCATGTTTGATTACAGTTGTTGATCTGAAATTTGGGTACATCGGCAGCAAGGGACCTGGAATGTGGGGGAATTTGAGCCCAGATTTTCATGCATGCTCTTCAGGAAAGATTCAATCCCCTATAAACATTGTAACTAATGACTCTATCTGGGATCCCAATTTGGAGCCCTTGATTAGAGATTATAATCCTGCTAATGCCACATTAGTTGATAATGGCTTCAACATTGCGGTGCGTTGTTGTTCTTCTTCTTTTCTTCTCTTCAATCCAATTGCAAGTGATTTTGATCCGGTAGTCTATCTTGATGAAAAACAGTTCTTCGTCAAGAAGTTTGCTAGTACATGATATCGACCAGGGTTGAAAAACTGATCATGACTCAGATTTGGTTGGTCTAATGCAAAACTCTAACTCGGATAGAGTCAATGCGGAGACTCGGAAGAATCATGTTTTTTTTAAATAATTTTAAATTTTTTTAAAAATTAATTTATTGCTTATAAAATATAAAATATATTTATTCACTTGCATTCATGATAATCAATTCAAACCAAAATTTAAATATGTAAGAAAAGTACTACAATAAGGAAAATCAAATAAAAAATATTACATGTTACATAATTTGTTAGTACAAAATATCGAGTGTAAAGGATCAAATATGAATTTCAAATTACATTCTAGTCATCATTTTTAAGTTACTAACTCCAAATCTCATGCATAATTACTTATAAAAAAATTTTAATTATTTAAAATTAGATTTGCTTATTAAATGGTTTGGAGTGCAAACAACTTATTAAAATGAAATGACTTGGCCGAGTCTCCCTCAATTTTAACCATATTATTTATGGAGATGAGATGACTCGGGAGAGTCAAGAGTCAACTCAGAGAGTTTTCCAACAATGATCTAAACCACTGAAATGAAATGATGGGTCAAATTAATTATGGCCGCTGTACTTTGATCGAGTTGATCTCTTAATTGCCATATCCACATTCACTCGGGGTGAGTGGGTGGCATTTGTCCAATGGTTTGGACTATCAAAGTGGTCAGAGAGTGGGGATTCTCTTGGGATCTAGATTATGGTTTTTATAGGTGTAGGAAGGAATCTTCTTTTCAGAAGCCTAAAACATATTCGGCGTGGAGCAGTCATACACATCACTACATCAGTCTTGGTTCCATATTGCTGTGGTTTTTAGAAATTTTAATTAGAAAATGTCAAAACCTTTTTTAAAAATATGAAAATATAAGATAAATAGAAAAACAAAAATAGAATTTGTACTTTCAGAAATTATCTTCCAGATTTTGTATGCATGCAAATGTTTAGGCTAATATAAGACATTGTTTTCCGCCAGACATACATCTTTTAATAACATTTTATGCTTTAGAGTAAAATTTATGTCACGAACCCTAAATATTGTGCCATTCTTACCTTCGCTAGCTACATCTTTTTTTTTTTAAATCAATGTTTTTTTTATTTGAAGTATATAGCTAAGCTGCTTTTCATATAAGAGTATTTTTTTTTTTTAGTATATCACTCTGCTGCAATAACCTAGCACTGTATTTTATATGTACTCTTTAGGTTGTAATTTATAATATTAGAACCTTCAAATATATTTAGATTTCATGAACTATGTGACTAGGGAAGTTAATAGTCCTTTATGTGTGAATCAGTGAAGATGAATTTTACATGTACAAACTCCAAACAGTGTGGTGTGAGACTTTGTCACTCTTTTGAGGAAGGCAAGGGTTTTTTTTATTATTATTATTACTTTTTTTCTGGTATTCAAATTAAGGGGTTGGTCCCGAGAGACTTGCACATGTGAGGTAATATAAAATTGTACATAAAAAGGGTGGACAACTCGCACATGCGAGGTAATAGAGACTACAAGTACAACCCGGTCACCCCAGTGAGAATTGATGACAAGATTAGCATGTGGAATAGAGGTCACCAATACTAATACAATCACGAAAGATCCCTGCTCCAATTTTAACTTTTCAAACTTTAATAACTATATATCTTTCATGTTTATTATGTAAAAAACCTAACAATCATTTGTGTTTAGATTAGCGTCAAATTAGAACTAGTTTCAGTTCAAAGAGGGCTTACCACTAAAAAGAGATTTAGGGCATGATTGTTTTCATATTGTAAATCCTAAGCTTTGGTAAAGGAGGTTCTGTTAGGTAGGTGACACGCACCTAGCTAACTAGTGTAAAATTTTAGTCACGACTCGAACATGAATTTTGATTACAATGGTGAAACGAAATTCATTTAGCCAATCATAGCATAGTTGAAATAAGGTTTTGATGATGATGATGAAGTTTACATATAATATATAGAAATTAAATACACAATAATTCATATGGTGGAGTGTGAACATTTCCATATATTTGTAGGTACAATGGCAAAAGAATGGGGGAGTCGTGACGATTGAGGGCAAAGAGTACAGGCTCCAACAGCTGCATTGGCATTCCCCTTCAGAACACATGATCAACGGTGTCAGGTACATCTAACACGCATTCATCAGGTGGGCCTCACTATCTACATGCACTGGCCCGCAACATACAAATTGAATTGTCTCGGTGAAGGTGAATGGATGACGATGGATGGAGATCCACAAGTTACCATCAAAAGTCCAATCCTTCGATTGTAAAATTAAATCCATGAAATATCACGATGGTTTTTTGGATCCGATCCTTCCTTCTTAGTTTCTAATTTTCTACCTGGTGTCTGTGGGTGGCATGATTATTTATTTCATACCATTTCAGTTGAAATGGCCAAAAATTTCGTTCCGATCAAGTGACTAAAACTTTTAGTTTTGAATTTTTGTTAATTTCAGCCGAAATTCAAAATTTTGGCGGAAATTGTCTTTTACATAATTAGCTTATTTTTATTTTTTATACACATATATAGTCTGTTTTTCTTATTATATTTTTCAAAGCGTAATCCCAAAAATTTTTACTACAATAGATTAAATCTATATTTTTTTATTTTTCAACATATATATGTTTTGGACCTTGACCTATTATTTATTGGGCTGGGCCCGGTCTATCTCCGTAAAGGCCAACCCATTTAACCTAAAATTTGTTCTTTGACAGGTTTCCAGCCGAGCTTCATCTTGTGCACCGCAGCGACGATGGAAACATCAGTGTGGTAGCCATCATGTACAGGTTTGGCGACCCCGATCCATTTCTTATTCAGGTACTTCTAAAATTGTCTTATTGATCCTGTAACTACTTTTTGTGCTTTAAAACCCGATATCTAATAACAAGGTTGCATTACAAATAATGGGAAAAATCTCACTTATAGAGATTCTCGTATGGATGTGAAAACTGCTTTTTTTAATTTTCTTGCTTCATGTGTTGAAGATAAAGGATTATATATCACAACTGACCAAGGAGGTGTTTGCTGGCGATGCGGACCCACAAGTTCCTCTTGGGATTGTAAGAACTAAGCAGATGAAGAAGCAGACTCATAAATATTACAGATACATTGGTTCACTTACTGTCCCTCCATGTACTGAGAGGGTCATTTGGAACATCCTTGGGAAGGTATTTCTTTTGTTATTCATTTGATTTACATTCATGTACCTTCTTGTATGCACAAAGAGGTTTGCAAGTAGCTAGTGTCAACTGGGCTTTTACAGGATGGGCTAACGCTTGATAAGGACCCATATTGGGTGGTTAAGGGTTTGTCTAATACCCAACCTCAGCTCATTGGGATAGTATCTGGGCCGAGTTTAAGCTTATTACGTCTATTTGGATCCTGTGGCTAACCATGGGCCATAAGAGACTGTGTCAGTTGGACAGAACTAGTTATTGGGCTTGATCTCGTCTATCTTTTAGATTGTAGACTGACCTGGGCCCTTGTCTTTCTCAATAAAAAAAAAAAAAAAAAACTGATTCCATCGATGCGCACATAAAAGCCCAACTATAAGCTCTGTTTGTAACGATATGTAACACAAAGGGGCCAAAACAATTGTAAATAGTTCCACCTAGCCAATGCTAAGCCCATTAGATGGATCTGGCTTTAATTTTATCCGAATAAATAAACTGATTTAGCCAGGACCAGTTAGCCCAAAACCAGCAGTCGTTCGGCCAGACTTAGCCAGTCATTTAGGACTTCAACCAGAGTAAGGTCCGGCCATACTCCATTAAAAAAAATTTCAGTTCTTACTTCTTACAATGGCTGCAGGCAGTTTAGGCTTAAACCAGAACGGAGCCATTGCGCATAATGCTGGCTGGGCCTAAACCAAATCCAGGCTGGTCCCTTCTAACCTCAGACCCACATATGCTAAAATGTCAGGCCAGGTTGGGACTAGTTATATCAAGACCCAAAAATGCAAATATGTCAGCATATGGGTCCGGGTCCAAGTCAGCTCTCCTCCAATCTTAGGAACCATACCTAGAACGGATGAAATGATCAGTATGGGATTTGGATCAGGGTCCAGGTCCAGGTCGAGCCCATGGGTTACTATAAAATATAAGTTGGGTCCTTCACTATAGTATTCAGATTTATGAATCTTTGGCCCACCCATCTGATCTAAACTTGGACAGATCACGTCCAATACAACCCATTTACAGCCCTAGTTGCAAAACATAGAAGTATTTCTGATTTAGGAGTAAGTTACAACAATCAAACTAGTACCTCATAAAATGCGAGCCCAGAAACTATTTATACAAACAAACCACCCTACAAGGCCCAGCCCCTCGAAAAGTTACCCCTGTTGTTTAACCTAAAATATATGTATGAATGCAGGTGAGAGAATTTTCTAAGGAGCAACTACTTTCACTAAGGGCACCCTTGGATGGGGCCTACCGAAATAATGCAAGACCTTTGCAGCCGCTCAACGGGCGACATGTGTATCTCTATGATGAAGACCGCACCCAATAATTATATGACATGTTTATGGTTGTAAAATATAATCATCATCATCACCAATACCACTGTACCAGAGTTCTCTCCCTCTCCCTCTCCCTCTCCCTCTCCCTCTCCCATTATCATCATTGTAAGATTTTTTTTTCTTTGGTAGAAATCATTGTAAGAGTTAACCCACACATATAAAAGAGTAGATTCTATGTTTAAAAAGTTTTGAGTATTTGACCATCCCTCTTTGTTGAAAATAATCACATATATCATATATGACCTCATATACAAAGTAGAGTGATTGTAAATGGGGTAAAAAAACAAAAGATAGAAAGAGGATTTGAAATACCATGAAATTTGATGATTGGGTTTAGGTACAAGGATGGGGATGGCTTAGAGTGGACATCAGAGTGGTAGGTGTTATTTGCAGTAGATCTATGTTGTGTTATTGCTGCTTTTCATCTTTCTGACTTTCACATCGGGTTTCTCTTGGGATTTCAATATATATATAACAAATATTAAAATATATGATATCAGATTTGGTACCCTATCTTCATTCCTTTGGTGAGATTATGTTGTAGCAGAAAACAAAAGGGGAAGAGGCTTCTCTGTTTTGAATCTGGACAATTAGAAATAAAAAGGAAAATTCACATTCTATCCATGTTAGTTTTATGGACTCAATCCAGTAGATGATATAATAAATTGATTAATTTCTTTATTTATCAGTATATTCATGCTTTCCTTTCATGAAATGAATGGTGATTTATTATATACTTGCACATAACCAATACGAATGACATGATGGTTCATGAGATGAACCGGAATCCACAAGTATATTAGATGTAACACATGTGTATGGATGAGATCCACATACGGGAGACATGTGTGAAAAATCTTATACTTAAAATATATTCACAACCAGTGATGAGACTGGACATCTCATACTGACAAGGTTGCAGCACTTTGATCACTATGAGATAGTGTGATTTGTCTCGATCATCAGAATGGAAGATTCTGGATCATAGTGCTGGTACATTGGATGTATTGAAGGACCATGAGAAGCACCTTATAAATACTGTCTTTACTTTAAGGTTTGCTCTCATAATTCCATAGCAATAGGCTCTCAATCCTGAGACATTAATGAACTCAAGTTTCTATCTATTCATTTGCTTTGAGTCACCAATGAGTGAGGCCAACTGTAGGTCAACACCTCGGTGATTTGGGTACGTGGTAGTAGAGCTGTGGGAACATTCAATGGTCAATATGGAATCTATCTCTAATATCCCCTTGTGCCAATTAATGGATTTATCATTGGTAAGTGCGCACTCATTTCGATTAAGAGCTAATTGGAAAGGTACCTATGATCATTATAATTAATTGGGGCTCAAGGATAATAAGATATTGATCTAGTTTGGAAGACAGGTCCAATTGATTCATGGATATTGATAGAGGGGTCTACTTGTGGTAATGTGGAAATTTAGGGTCTTCTATGTAATATTCCTAAGACTAGAGTTCAATTGCATTTATATAGTGGAGTTATTTGCAATTAAATGTGAGCCCGGATTACACATGAGATGTGGGGTCGCGTGTCCCAGTTGGAGCCAGCTTTCTAAGGAATCCCTAGTGGTCCCCACGCTAGCCCAATTATTAGAAAGTATCTAATTCTAGTTGAACTCTAAAAGGAAAGTTATTATTTCTATTTGAAGTGAGACTTCTAATAGTGATAATAGTAGACTTACTAATTTTAGTAGAAGTGAGACTTCTATTTTAATTAGAAAGTAATTGGAAAGTTACTAATCATATTTGAAGTGAGACTTCTAATTATGATATAGTAAGTTACTAATTATTGTGGAAGTAAAACTTCTATCTTAACTAGTAATAGAAGAGAATTACTAATTGTTAGAGAAGTGAGACTTCTATTTCAATTAGAAAGAGGAGGTGGCTTAATTGCTTTTAAGCTATAAATAGAGGAGGGCAAGGTGTTGCACGTCCATGCATACATCCACCTAGGGATTCACGCCCAAGGCTTCTTTGTGCAAGTGTTGCACATGCTCCTTCTTCTCTTCCCTCTTCTAGTTCTCTTTCTAGTTCCACCTTAGAGTTCCTAGTAGTTTTTCTCTTGGAGATTCTACCATCTTCTTAAGAAAAAGGAGAATCTGATACGGGTCATAGCGTGGAAGATCAAGAGGTCTTGGAGATCCCTATTTGATTAGTGAAAGCGTTTCATCATCAAAGAAAGACGCAACTTCTCCATTAGAGCACAACCGAGCTCCAAAGGTATAATCCACTTCCTTGTATGTTGTAGATTATTATGGATGCTTGTTAGTTGCTGTTTCTATCTTCTAGATAGATTGTATTTACTAATCATGATGGCTGAGATTGAGGACATGGATCTTGGACTGGGTCTTATAGCCTTATGGATAGTTGATCCCTGCGTCAAGTGGGTCAAAAGTTTTTGAAACCTATCCTAAAGGCCCACCTATTTCCAACAATTGGTATCGGAACCTTACCTTATCTCTTATCATGTTAGATCAGTAAACTTGATCTAATCTTTGCATGAGATGCGAAGAGGATAGATCAAGGGCTATGTATGGATCAGTTTTGATGGTTTTGCTTGGATAATTAGTAAATCCATGTTTGGATAGTCACAAAAGGGTTTAACAATGATGGAATGATGGTAGGAAGCCATTGGAAGTCTTCAGAAGAGTTCTGGAGTTCTTTGGACACGAAATAGAAAAACCCAACCTGCAGATTTCCGCCAGGTCGGTCGACCGAGCCCTCTGGTAGGTCGACCGAAGACACTGAGGCCGGTCGACTGAACCCTCTAGTAGGTCGACCGAATAGACTGACACTTCGGCTCGACCCCCACCGGGGGACACCCCCGGACCCCCTCTGCGTAGGGCATGAATCATAGTAGTGGCAATCTTTGGCATCCTGTTTTTCCATTGTTGTTTGGTAACCCGGTTTTGTGAGTTGCTTTGCTGGTATGAGATACTAACATGCAGGTTATCATGTCCTCTCCATATGGCCCATAAGTCTTTTACTTTCTTTATGGATGAATGTTTATTTTTGGCAAGTTGTAAAGGGCATCATAGTTTCCTTGGTTTCCCGGTTTAGGGCAAGGCATGGTGAAATTCCCTTGAGCCTTTTTTTTTCTATTAATAGATTATCATGTAAGTCTCATCGTAGAGACATAGGAATTTATGTAATTTTCTTAATTTGTAAATTCTGGCGATGTCCGAGACTAAGAAGGAAAGTGAAGTTGGACTCCTGATCAAAGAGTTTGAAGATTACCAAAGGTGTTTTGGAGCTTCCCAAAGAGTTTGAGGAATTCCAAATTTCTTGGAAAGTCTAGAAGTCCAAGAAGTCTATTCCGCTTGGGCCATGTGGATGAGAGGACTAGTTTCTAATTTTAGCATTTTCTATTTATAGTTGAATGCTTTATTTAGAATGTTTCCAAATCTGATCCAAACATAGCAAGTTACTAATATTGGTCAAATCAAATTAATTTTTTAAAAGAGTTCTAATTAGTGTTGATGACTCATGAGATGGACACATTGGTAACACTAATTTAAGAAACTGGACTTTCCTTAAAATAACTTGACTTGGAACCAATCTTAGATCATATCATGAGATGATTTGATGATTCATATATTTATATATGTGGGCCCTAATACCTTAAAAGGAAATCCTCAATTCCAAAATATTAAGTGGGAGCGGAGCATTCAAATTGAGAAATCCCCATGGTTTTCCACCATAGGTCCATTGTAAGGAAAGTATTAGCCTCGCGCCACCAAGAGAGTGGCCGTTCCCCACGGAGGGCTTTTATTTGTCTGGTTACTAGATATTGATCTCCTAAGGATAGTATTGATGAGACGTGGTGGGGGTTCACTCCCCAAGGAGGAGCTGCCTATCGCGGTTGTCATGCAATATTAGTTGGTGGGTCATACTTAACTAAAATAATGATGTAGTATCCCCAAGGATTTGCCTCATGTATTTTAAAAACCAAAGCTAATCGGGAGTCATACATTATTTGGTATGAGATACCTAGATGATAATGAATGATTGGGGATCAAACATAGTTAGTCTTAATCTTAATTTTGACGACTTTGATCCGCACCAATCTATGGGGCATTTGCACTCCCCAAGGAGGCATGCCCTAAGGGATTGGGATTCCGATGTATTCTAAATTCAGTGCTTATTTAAGGATTCTCATATGAATTTGGTAGAATACTAAATCCTAATGTCATTTATGTTCTTTCATTGAATGTATGGTTATGTGCTTTAATTTATACAGCATGAATTCGAATACTTTCAATCCACTTACGACCATCCTTAACCAGAACCAGTTGATGGGATCCAACTATGTAGACTGGAAAAGGAACCTGGATATTATCTTGACATCTTCAAGTTGCAAATATGTCCTTCTAATACCCTCCCTTCCTGAGCCTGAGCTTGATGCACCACAGATTGTGAAAAACTTTTACACCAAGTGGACCAAAGACAATGAGATGGCCAGATGTTTTATTCAGGCATCCATGTCTACTGTTTTGCAAGAACAACATCAATCCTATAAGTCAGCATACGATATTATATCAAACTTAATGGAGATGTTTGCAGAACAGGTTAGGCCTGCTAGGCAGGCTGCTATAAAAGTGCTGATGGAGATAAAGATGGCTGAAGGAACCCCAGTACAAAAACATTTGTTACAAATGAAGTTGGCATTGAACGAGTTAGATGTACTAGGGACTACGTTTGATACAGAAACGCAGATCGACATGATCATTCAATCACTACCAGACTCATTCAAACATTTTGAGATCAATTATAATAAATTGGAAATGACCATAGCTGAGCTGTCTCGCCAGCTGGTAGTGTTTGAGGAAATCATGAAGAAAAGACCAACTGCCCTCATGACAGAAAAGTCATTTGCTAAGTCTAAGCCGAAAGGCAAAGACCGGGATAGCAAGAAGAAATCAGTCATCAAAGGTCCTAAGGTGGAGTATGGTTCCACTAGTGGTGTGGCCAAGGTCAAGGGTATGGGAGCAAAAGGAAAGTGTTTCCACTATGGTATGACAGGACATTGGAAGAGGAATTGTCCACGATTTCTGTCAAAGGAAAAGACCTCAGGTATGATTGAGTCACTTGTTTCTGAAGTTAGTTTTGCAACTAGTACTTCAGAATCCCGGTATGTAGACTTCGGTGCAACTAATTACATCAGTAATATGTTGTAGGAGTTACAGGTAACCAGGAGGATTAATGACGGAGAAATCATTGTTAACCTGGGATCGGAAGCCAAGGCAGAAGCAGTGTCACTAGGAGTAGTAACTTAGTTGCTTTCAAATATTAAGTTGATTTTGTCAGATACATTATATGTACCGTTTTAAGACGGAATTTTAATTTCTAGTATGATGAATAAGAGTTATTCTGTTACTTTTGGTAATTAAATTGTCTTAAAAAGGAGCGGTACTCTTATCTATTCTGACATGGTAATCAATGGATTTTATTTGTTAACTCCCACAATGTATGAGATACATGACACTGATGTTAATAATAGACCATCATTAAAGAGGTAGTCACCTTCATCTAATCCAACAAACTTTGGCACCCAAGAGGCTAGGTCATATAAACCTAAACATGATTGACAGGCTAGTGAAAGATGGTATCTTGCCTTCATTGGTGGCAGAATCAATGCCTGTCTGCAAATCCTGTTTGGAAGGCAAAATGACCAGAAGGCAAAATGACCAAAAGACCCTTATTCATCTAAGGGCAGTAGGGCCAAAGATTTATTGGAGTTAATGTATACTGATGTGTATGGACCCATAATATTAGAACGAGAGATTGATACAGGTATTTCATCACTTTCACCGATGATTACTCGAGATATGGATACATATACCTTATGTACCGCAAGTCCAAGATTTTTTGAATAGTTCAAAGAGTTTCGAGCGGAAGCGAAAAAACAATTAGGTAAAAGTATAAATACTCTTCGATGAGATCAATGAGGCGAATATCTCTCCACTAATTTTATGGGATACTTATCAGAAAATGGGATTTGATCCCAGAAGTCTGCTCCTGGTTTGCCTCAATAGAAAGGAGTAGCAGAAAGAAGAAACAAGATTTTTTTTTAGATATGATCAAGTCTATGATTGAGTTTCTACGGATTACCTATATTTTGGGATATGAAACTGAAATATATATACTAAACCTCATTCCATCTAAGTCTATACTTGAGACTCCCAGGGAGTTATGGACAGGGCGAAAGCCTAGTCTACAACGTTTTCAGGGTTGTCCGGCACACATGCTGAAGGATAAGACGGATTAGTTGGAATCGAAGTCAGAAGTATATATGTTTATATTCTATCCCAAAAGGAACTAAAGGTTGGTTGCTCTATAATCCCAGAGAGCAAAAAGTGCTTCGCAGTACCAATGCGGTTTTCTGGAGGGAGATTATAAGATTAAGTGGAAATCTTTAGAAATGGTTATCTTGGAAGAAATTCAAGAGAGATCAATTCCAAATCCAAGAATAACCAAACTTTAAGAAAATCCGCCCATAACAGACCCAGTAGTTACACCAGTGCCTTGTCGTAGTGGGAGTATTGTCAGGACCCTTGACAAGTTCTCGGTCTAAGGAAAGTCTTACGAGGCAATCCCGGAAGAATCAGAATAAGATCCCTGTAACTATGATAAAGTAGTTAATGACATAGTTTCGGGACGTTGGTTAGATGCTATGAAAGCTGAGGTGGAGTCTTTGTACTCTAATCAGGTCTGGATACTGTGGACTTGCCTACCAATAGAAAACCTATTGGGTGCAAGTGAGTCTACAAGAGAAAAAGAAAGCCAGATGGAAGAGTTCCATCCGGATACTCTTATCCATTGCGGTTCATCTCGGTGACGAGATTTGGCAAATGGATGTCAAGACAGCGTCTCACAACGACAATCTTGAGGAAAACATCTATATGATGTCGCCAGATGGTTCTATAGCTAATAACCAAGTGCAAAGAGTTTGCAGGCTGCATAAGTCCATTTATGGATTAAAGCAGGTATCCCGAAACAGGAACATCCGTATTGACAAGGAAATCAAGTCACTTGATTTTTGTCAGTATCCGGATAAGTCATGTGTGTACATGAAAAGTCAAGAAGGCAGGGTAGTTTTTTCTGGTATTATATGTCGACGACATTCTTCTCCTATGGAGTGATATAGGGATATCGTCAACAGTAAAAGTTTTGGTTGGCTAAGACTTTTGATAATAAAGGACTTTGGAGAAGCCAGGTACATCCTAGGGATAAATTTCCATTGAGACCGGAAAAATAGGATGATGGGCTTATCCCAATGATGTATACATAGATAAGGTTCTGGTACGGTAAGCCATGCTTTGTACTAGACCGGATATCTGTCACGCAATAGGCCTAGTCAGTAAATATCAGTCTAGCCCAGGTCTTTATCATTGACTACTGTAAGATGTGTTCTCAAATACTTGAGAAGAACTAGAGATTACATGTTGAGTTACAGCAGTGATGAGTTGATTCCAGTCGGTTACATAGATGCTGACTTCTAGTCAGATCAGGATTCCAGGAAATCAATTTATGGGTATGTGTTTATGCTGTAACCGCTTAAGAAGCAATTACGGAAGCAGATTGGCTAAAAAGAAAGCCACAGTTGTGGGACCTTTGCCCAAATGCCCCATTTATTTTCCACTGATGCATGGCTATGTCCCTTTTGGTCTTTTTTCCAAAACAGATGGCGCGACCAAACCCAGGTCGGGACTACATGGGTCTGCCCATGAAGAGAGACAATATGACCCTAATATGATAAGGCCCGCTTTACGGGGGCCTGCTTGAGACCTCCTCTCCATGGTTACTTGTTGGAGAGGTGGGCCCCTCTATGGGTTATGAGTTGTCTTAAACTTAATATGGAGAAAGTATTGTGTCTATCATTAATGGGATAATCCATTTAAATAAGCTCTTTACAAACTGTATTCCCTTCGGTAGGAAATCGTGTGGCCCGCATGCCATGGGTCCCACGTCAGATCTAGCAGGCTGATGCCAACAGAGAATACAATCACACTTAGTGTAAGACTTATCTGGTCTCACTAATAAGACTCCCAATAGGATTAGTGAATGTGGGTTTCTTGGCGAAGAAGTTTCTAGTAAGTGTGACTCTTTGAGACTTGTCTATATAAGATTAGGGACTGCTATGGTTTATTATTTCATCCCATAAGAAAGGCATGAGGCGAAGAGATCCGCGGAGCTTTCCAATCGCCGGAACGTATATAGATCTTCGGCCTCATGTCGGAGTATCCACATCCAAATCAATCCTAGATCTCCTTCGTTTCTCCGCAACTCATACTTGTTTGAGAAAGAAGACGATTCCACTGTGCACGCAAACCAATAGGAAAGAGAGGACTTAGTTGCTCTTATTTTTTTTAGGGTGTTAACGTTTACACCCACCCTATATGGCTATGCCTATGTAATCTAGTCATACACATGCAATGAACTCATGTGTTTTCTTATCATGTCTTATCATGTTTTGTCTAAATTGGACTCTTTTAAGCCTTACATGCGCATGGCATATTTCTTTTCACTTAGAAGAAAGGGACCCATCGTACGACGTAAATACGTGTGTCTTAATTTGTTAACGTTTATACCTGCAGGGAGTCGCCAACTCAAGTGTCAACTTTAGTTTTAGGGAATATATTCTCTGTTTTCAGGGAATATATTCTCTGTTAAAGTGTGCCTCTTTAGTTTTATCAGACCTGTGTGCATTATGTATTAGTCTATATATACATAGATATGGTTCTTCTTGGCAATATACTTACCAGCAGAAGATATGAATTTGGATCAACTGAGGATTTGGACCAATGATCTGCGATTGTCAAGTGGTTCAAGTGATCAGGTAAATATACAATTCTTTAATTATTTCAGAAAATATTTTTATTAATTGCAGATGCTCAAGTGAATGTATATTGTTGTCATGATGATATTCTCAGAAACGAAATAAAACAAGAAGAAGAAAACGTGGATGAAAATGTTACAAACGAATTTTCCACCGACATGGTATGATATTAACTCAATTCCAATTATGTTTTATTTTGTCAGTTTTTAATAAAAAGTTGTTAATTTCTAACAGAATTAATATATTTCAGGTATTCAATTCGCGCCAATCTCTAATTGATTGGATTCAAAATACTGGACGCAATTTAGGATATATCATTGTCATTAAAAGGTCAGAGACTAGTATAATCGGGAAGAGTCATAGATTATTGTTCCAATGTAATCGCGGTGGCACATACAGAAGCAAGAAAACTTCCACAAAGGTTACAGACAAAAAAAACTGATTGTCCTTTTAGAGTGAAAGGGGTGAAAATGCGAACAGGTGATGATTGGATGGCAAGGGTGGTATGTAGAACACATAACCATGCACATGCATCATATATGGAGGGACATCCATACCCCGGTCGGCTCTCTGAATCCGAAATCCAGTTGATGGTACATCTGTTTACAAAAAATGTGAAGCCACGAGATATCTTGACATCGTTGAAGAAGCAGAATTCGGACAATGTGTCTACCATTAGGACCATATACAATGCATGCCAGAAATTTCGGACTGCAGAGAAACCCGGTAAAACCCAGATGCAAGTTATCATGTCATTCCTACAACGTGAATAATACATTTTCGAGAGTCGAACAAATGCTGTAACCAATGAACTTAAAGATTTATTCTTCGCACATCCAAGATCATTAGAGCGATGGCGTGCTTTCTCACACGTGTTATTGATAGATGCAACATATAAAACAAACATGTATAGGATGCCTGTCCTTGAGATTGTAGGCGTGACTGCAACTAATATGACATTTTGCATAGCATTCGTGTTCATGCACTCAGAAAAAGCGTTCTCTTATACTTGGGCTTTAAGGTGTCTGCAGTCAATAATGGATGGATGCACTGGTCCACGAGTTATTGTCAAAGACAGAGAGTTGGCTTTGATGAATGTGTCTCCCTAGGTATTTCCCGAGGTTAAGAAATTACTCTGTAGCTGGCACATTTATAGGAGTATTTGGAGCAAGTGCAGGCCATCAATAAAAAATAATAAATCTTAGAATGTATTCTACAAAATGTGGAATATGTTGTTGGAAAATCTGAAACTGAGAATGCGTATGTGTGCAAATTGGCGAACCTTGAGGTAGTGGTACAAAACTTTCCAAGTATGATTAATTATTTTAAGGATGTATGGTTGACTTTGACACCGTATAAGGAGATGTTTGTATCCGCCTGGACCGACAGATATCTGCATTTTGGAAACCAGACAACTAATAGAGTCGAGAGCCAGCATGCGAAGTTGAAACGATACTTGGAGTCATCACAGTCAGATTTAGAGACATCACTGTTGTTTACTCACCAAGTCATCTAATCACAGGACATAGCTATCAAAGCGAGTATTGAGCAAAGCAAGACTATCGTCCAACATCGATTCAATATACCGCACTCCCAGGAATTATGTGGTTTTGTTTCAAGCCATGCCAGTGGACTGGTTTCAAGGAATTAGAAGAGTTGCCCACATTCAGGACACAGTATATTGCAATATTTGATAGTGATGACCAGTGGACTGGTGTTTACAACTCACTGAAGTTTTTTGCATTAGATAGAGGAGCACCGATTGAGCATTGGATGACCATGCCAGACATGGATCTCTTAATTGCTTCGAAGTTCAATGTGATATTACATGTTTTAAGTGCTGCACAGAGCTTTATGTATTTGCCACTTCGATCTACTCCACCACCGTCGTGTCAACATGTTGCTATCACTATCGGGTACATAAATAATAATCACTACGTCCATGTTGCATTGACAGATGGTTACCCGATGCCTCCCATGATGCCTCAATGGGTTCACTTTAGGCATGATCATTCTAGGTTTCATTCTAAAACCATCGTGTTGGAAGATTAGGAATGTAACATGTGTTAATATGTTTGAATAAATTTATTTAAATATCCAAGACTTGTGAGATTAGGAAGGTTTTTGTGTTATTAGTATTTATTAGTTATAATCCAGTGTTTTAAGATTTAATACAGAGTTTAGAATATAAGGTTTAAAATTTAGAATCCGACATACAAAGCTAGTCAAAGGTGATGGGCATTCATAATAAGTTGAGTCCAGCTTGAATGTCTGCATAATTCACAATATCCAAAAAGCTATATAATTAATTATATTTTAACATTACAATCATTAAAATAGCTAACAACACAAAAATCTTTTTTTAAAAAAACTTGGCAGATAATTATGCCTAAAAGTGGAGTTTTTATGCTAATTAACAATTATTAATTAATTAATTAATTAGTGCTATAACAAGTGGTGATATTTTGTGGGTGTATCAAAAAAATTTATTTGGTTAATAATTATACTGTCATGTGTGAAGGCACTTACTGGAAACCAAGAATGACCTAATTAGAACTCCCCACGTGGCAAAGAGTTATTAAAGCAGAATTTTAGAACTTTATTAGTAATTTCAACGAATCATCCTTGATGCATTTGCTTATCTCTGTCAAATCCTAGCATTCATCAGGGGAACATTAGTCTTGGGCAGCGTGAGAAGCCTTAATTGGGATATAGGGTGGGTATATCAAGTAAATAGGATAGGTGTATTTAGAAATTCCCTTTTTTTTAAGGTTATCTTTGTCTTTAAAGTAAACAAAAGTTGTTTTGCCTCGGGGTTCGTGCGTTCCATAAGACACCCTTTTTACAGCGAAAGAGAGAGCACGTGAGTGCTGTTGCTTCTTTTCCTAGGGAGGTTCAAGAAAAGCAAGGAGATCACTCTCTGCAGTTTGGGCAAATCTAACCCAGATCAAACCGACCCAACGCAGGCCGTCCACACAAGCAAAACTGCATGGGTACAACGGTCTTAGAACATTTAGAAAGTGTTTAGAACCGTTCCAAAAAGGACTACAAATAGTTTCAAATATTTGAATTTAGAACGGTAAAGTAAAATCCGGCAATGTCTAGAATGGTTTCAAAATTCATAATTTGGAACGGTTCAAAAAATATTGGAACGGTTTTAGACACTTCCAAAAATTTTCATTTGAAACGGTTTGAAACCGTTTCAATGGTTTAGGAACATGGATTTTTGAAGCGGTTTTGGACCGTTCCAATTTTTATTGGGAACGGTTTTCAACACTTCCTGTTTGTTGTTTTTGGTGTAGTGTTAACAAGGAGTGAATGAGTATCTTAAAATGACATTTTACCACTATACGCAACAGAACGACCAGTCACCGAGATCCCAAGGATGGTGGCAACATCATCTAGACTGATGGACATCGCACCAAACAACATGTGAAAAGTGTTTGTTTCAAGTTGTCAAGAGACAAGGATCTTACTAACAGAGCGGTAAGATGCTGTGATAAGTGAACTCAAATTAGATCTTGCCACCGACTCTTTAAAGCTGTTGCTATTGTTCAATTGCCAGTGTGGTATTTCCTGTCCATGGCTCAAACACTTCAGCGGTGCCCGTTCCTGTATTCCAAAAGTGGTACATTATTGAAGAATGTAACCAATGCATTGATGTTGATGTAAAAATGAAAAATAAAAAAAGGAAACACATGTGAATGCCAAATGTATAAAGCTATGTGTGTGTTGAATTTGGGCAACAAAGACCGATCTTCTGACCTTGCAGTTATTTCTTATTGAACAACAACTTCTTCTTTTTCGTGTTCAATAGGGGCTCCTTCTTCTTCATTGCCTTATTCTAAATCAAATTCTGGTGCCTCCGGTTCTTTTACAACCTCTTCAATTCTTTGATGAAGCCTCATGTTAGAAGTTGTCGGTAAACATTGGAAGAAAAGTGTCAAAAACAACTATTTGACACTGTCTTTTCGAACTCAAGTTGAATGTACGACATTTATGATGGACCGCGCTCCTGCCGCTCGACGCTACCAAGGTCGATGGACGTGAGACTCCGTTTGATCCAACCCTTTCGCGCCTGGGAGGGCAAAGCGGGCATCAACATCTTTCTTTTTGGGTGGGTGTGCTAGATTTTCTACTCTACTTGGAATTGCAAATGGTGATCCGGAGACCAACCTTCATAAGTAGAAAAGGAAATCAACTTCTTTTGAGTTTTCATTGCACATATATTTATGAAAAGAGACATGGTTTTGAAATGCCGTAAAAGATGATTTCATTTGTTTTTGCCGGGAAAGGCGGTTTTTGGCATTTATAGCCGATTTACAATTCCTATCAATAGTGAAAGACAAGAGTTGTGATTTTTTGTCTCTTTAGAAAAATACAAACTAAATGACAAGCAAGAAAATGAGGATCTAACTTCTCAGGAGATTGTCGATGACTTGTTCAGATTGACGGTCATAAGTCGTATGTGGACTTCACCATCATCCATGCAGATAAGAACAGAGCATGCTCTTGATTCGCTTGACTCGATTATAACCTCAGATTTTTAGAGGACAAAGACCAAGAGGAGTTCCTATGTCCAAAAAAAAGCTAAGTAGACGAGCTCAAAAGCCATATAGACGGGAGGAGAAGGCAAAGGACCTTGAGGGGATGCCCCCCAAGGGACTTTTGTCACCTTGTAGCGTTGGTCAGTGCAGAACTTCAGCAAAGTTTTCTCTTCTTTTTTTGGATGACTGATAGGATTTTCTAGACCCTTTTCCGTGCTTGGATTTCTAGACCTGTTCTTCTTGGAATGCTCTCATATTTATAGGCCTTTGGTAGCCATTTAGGAGAGTTTATGGGCCTTAAATGCATTAAAGCCGCATAATGGGAGGAGTTACAAGTTTTAATTGATTTATTTTGTAACTCCTTTTCTTTGGCTTCTGATACGCCGGTGGAGAGTTAAGTGCATTTAATCGCCTTTAATCTCCATGATGGGAGGAGTTTCATAGTTTAAATGTCATGAAACCTTTGACTTGTAACTCCCGTTTTCTTGCTTCTAATTGGGTCATCCGAAATAACGAGTTATTGACTGCATTAAGTTGCCATAAACGGGTCAATTAACTACATTAAGTGCTCACCTGAGCAGTTGAAGAGTCGCGGGCCGTGTCGCGTCTTTTACAATTCTTCTGGCGATGATCATCGATGGATCTTCATGCTGATCGACATTGGATGACCATGCAACTTCAGACATTGATTGTCAACAGTGGGCCAGTGCCACCTGTCTTGTCGATTTCTCGATCGATCAGACAGTGCACTTTCTTGGTTTACCGATTGGCGATCAATGATGATTTGATACTCTCGAAGACGGATCCATGATGTTAACGAAGATCGACGGATTTGGTGCCTCAAAAGTCAGAATTTTGGAAAACCACAGGGGCCGGAAATCTCAAAATGCAAAAAGGGGTAAAAAAATGCCATTTTCGGGAAATCCGGCGACCCAGATTTCCAGGGTGGATGGTCGCCGGCGACCATGGGCCAAGGTCGTGGCGACCATGGGGGATTTTTCCCCTTTTGGTCGCCGATCTTCGGCCGTTTTTTCGATTTTTCCAATTCTTTTTTCTTCCATATTTCTGCTAACATTTTTATACATTTATTGGCCTGATTTCCCTGTAGAGAACTTGATGGAAATCCTTGCAATTTGGAGTGAAAAGTTTCCAATTTTTCGGGAAAGCCGAAGACTTTGTCGTGTAGAGCTGTCGATTTGCCGTCAGAAGCCAAAACTAGGCCAAACGATATCGGAATGACCTAAAATTTGAGGTGAAGCCTCCTGAGCAATAAATAAGACCAACCATAGGATTTTGTTTGAGTTTTGAACCCATGTGGGGTCCTATCGCTAGTAGACTTGATTTTATCGTGAGGAAGATGTCGCGCTTTGATGTGCGGACAACTGATGTCCGATTGACTTGAATTTTGATAGGGAGCCTATTGGAGTCATTTTGAGACGATCCATTACCTCTAATTTGGAAACTATGGTACTGGGGAGCTTCGCCGCCAGGAGGCCTAATTTGGCTTCCGAGAGTCAAAGTCTGGTCAAATGTTGTCGAAATGACCTGAGAATTGACATGTAACCCTTGGTAAGCATTTTGAAGTTACCCATGTGCTCTGTTTGATGAGTGATGGCCTTGGTGGTTCTCGCCGCTGAGAGGCTTTATTTTGCTATTCGGGGGTTGATGTAGGGTCATACGTTGTCGGTTTGACTCGAAACTTGACGTGGAGCCTTTTGGAGATATTTTGAGACCATCCACAGGCTATGATCGAAGGTTTGATTTCTTCGATGCTGTCGCCTGCCGGGAACTCCTGTTCAGCTGCTGAATGAGTGAAGTTAGGCCAAATAATTTTGAAATGGTCTGAAACTTCATGTGTACTCCCCTCTTAGCTGTCTTGAAGGATATTGCAGTTTTTGTTTGATTCTGACAAGATTTGATTTTTTGGAATTAGCATTGCCTATTTATGACGTAGCTTTTTGAGGTTTAAGAGACAAAATAACATTTTTGGTGTCAACAAATGCCCCCTCGAGGTAGCGACGAGTTGCTTAACTTTTGTAGTCGATGTGCCTCAAAGAGAAAATTTGAAGGAGAGCTTCTGATTTAACTAAGAGTCTTGAGCATTTTTCTTCTGGTAAAGTATCCTTTTGAGTTTCGAGGGGATTTTTATGGTAGTGAAAGGGATCACATACCATTTCAAGGCAAAGTTTTGAAAATGACATGAGGGATTTGATTTTGGATTTTTGTTTTTGACCTTGTAACCTAACAAGCTGTATGTGGCAGGTTAGAGGATCGGGTTTGGTTTTGACCTTGTGACTCAATAAGCTGTATCTGGCAAGTTCGAGGGTCGGTTTTGGTTTTGATCTTATGACCTAATAAGCTGTATGTGGTGAGTTAGGAGATCAGGATTTGGTTTTTTATTTTGGCCTTGTGACCTAACAAGCTGTATGTGGCAAGTTAAGGGACCAGAATTTGGTTTTTGGTACTCTTTGGGACTATCTGGGTCCATTGGAGTGGCATGGGTTTTTGTGGAATGTCAATTTCAAGATTTTGGCTCAATTTGGTATATGAGGCTGGATGGTTTGAATTTTTGGAAGCTCATGGGGCTTGGAATTCTTTTTTGTATTGTCAAATCAACTCAAAATAGGCATGGAACCATTTTGTATGCTCTTTGTAAGAGTGATTTTTCTTTGACTAAACGCCACTTTTAGTGCCTAGGTGGTTAAACCTGACTCATATGGGCTAACCCATGGGACCTTAAGCTTTTGAAATGGCTTAGATCTCATATAGTGTCATTTTTGTAATGAATATCTAAAAATATCTCCTTTGGATAAAGAATATCTAAAAATATCCTTACTTGGAGAGAATCCCTCATGTTCCCTTTATTTTGGGAGAGAATATCTCAAGATATCTTTCTCTGGGAGAGAGTATCTCAAATCTCCTCTTTTTTGGGAGAAAATCTCTCTAATTTCCTCTCTTTTGGGAGAGAATTTATCAAAGTATCTTTCTTTTGGGAAATAATCTTTCTAATTTCTTTCTTTTGGTAAGGTTGCTAATTTGTAGCACTCACCTCCTTTCTTTACTCTTTGTTTCCTTCTTTAGTTTGCTCTCCTCTATAAAAGCAAAGGGAGATTGGATCTCTTGCTCTTATTGCTTTCTTTTGCAAAAATCTTAAGAGTGCTTCAAGACCAAGAGCTTTTCTTCTTCAAGCTTTTCTTCTCCATCAATGGCTTCAAGTAAGTCTTCTTTTCCAAGAAAACTCCATTGTAGAAATAGGATGGTAAAAAAAAGAAGGTTCTTAATTCTCTTCCTCTTTTTTCTTCTTTCTTTTTCTTTTTCACGTGTTTTTTTTTATTTGTTTCTTTTTTCTACACGTTTTTTTTTTATGGACCGTACAGACCTGGCCGTGCGGCCACGTGGCCTGTGGGCCAAACCACCCCCCCCCCCCCCTTTTTTTTTTTTGGCTTTCCCCTCTTTTTTTTTTTTTCAAGAAAGTTTCTCTTTTTTTCTTTTTTTTTTTGCTCACCATGATAATGCGTTTTGATGCAAATCAAGATGTTCATGCATATATTTTTTTTGATGCATCAAACAAAAGGCTAGGATTTCTAGGTCAAGCCAACATTTGTTTTGGCTTGGACAAAGTTTGATTGGTTTTGACCAAGTTGGGCTGGAATTGGTCAAACTTTTGTCAAGGGTTTTCTAGTATCTAATGCATGACAATTTACTTTTATGCATGATACTTTTGTAAATTGAATTGGGAGCATGATGTGATAGCACATACCTGAAAAATCTTTGCAAATTTTTGGAATTTGGAGCTCGCAGTGATGTTGAGCACTTCCTGATTTGCACAGATTTGAGAGGTTTCAAAAGTTTGGAGTTTTGGAGCTCGCAGCGATGTTGAGCCCATCTTCAAGCTTTCTATTTCTTTCGGGGTGTTTTCCTTTTCTTCGGGATTGCCCTGGAATCATGCCAAAATTTCACCAGATTCTCTTTTAGCGAAATTCTGTCATTTTGATGATGATCCTTTTTCTTTTCCAACATTTGCAGGTGGTTCCTCCATAACAAACAAGGGTAAAGAGCCTGTTATCGGGTGAGGAGAGGACTGTTGTTACCAGAGGGTGTTGCCCAAGCCTACCTTTTTCTTTGGTGATGCAGTCCCTGACGACATAACATACCAAAGAAGATGTTTTCAGTTCTCTTACACAACTGATAGTGAGGAGAGGACTGTTGTTACCCGATCGATGTTTGATCATATTATCTCGATCATGAGCCTTTCTCCCACGTGGTCTAAGAGGAAGACCCTCCAAGGTCGGTGAAAAGGACCAGTGTGATTAAGATCGAGATTTTTGTTGGCGGTCCTTCCGGATATACGGAGAAGTCGCCTGCCCTTTTGGACATGTTGATACCGGCCAGCGGCTACCAGGGCTCTGATTATCCGTCGGTTATTTGAAACAGGTGAGCCTTGGTATTTTCAACGGTGACAGCAGCAATTAGGTGAAGCCTTTTTGACTTCACGGCCGTTTCAGTGCCGACTCCGATTGGAAGTCGTGGACTGATCGCTTCCTGCTAATTGGTGGCGCCGTTTTGAAGGAAGTCGGGATTTTTTATGTGGTCCATGCTTTTAGGGAAACCGTTATCTTTTCCAACAAGGCCTTCATGGCTATGCTGGAGTCGCTCCTTCCACAAACCAACACCTTTGTTATCACGAATGGTGAGATTGGTTTTTCTTTGAAGGAGCTGAGCGCCATTACTAGGTTGCCTATCATTGGTAAACTCTATGAGGAGTTCATGCCCTTCGACAGCGTCCTTGACGAGCAGTCCGAGGAGTTCAGGCTTCTGTACTTCAGCTTGTCGCCTTCTATGATTTTTTGAAGGAGAAGGAGGGCTCGAAAGTCATGTCCAGCAGTTGGAAGAGTTTTGGCTCTTCGTTCCCCAATTTCTTTGACAGTAAGGAATCTTCTGATAGCACGACCCGAGAAGCCGGGGATAAGGATCCGGGTTCGAAGAAGACTTCGGCCATGCGAGAAGAGTTGAGGAATTTCTTCGCGAGTACAGACGCCATTTGCTCTGACATCGCACTGCGGAGTGATCTTGTTGTTTACCTCACTTACTGGCTAGGTGAGGCTATCTTTGCTGGTGGAGATGGATCGCACATCAGGCCGCATTGTAATTTTCCGGCTTATCAGATGGCGTTCGGAGAGCGGCTAGCTTTGGTGCCAGCTCTTTACTCCTATTTATGTACCGAACTGCAGGCTGCTGCTTTCTTGGTCCGGCTTGGGCTCCCCATGAATAGTGTATTTTCAGCCCACATCTTTTATTAGTGGTATGTATACCACTGTCTTGGTTTCCACCGTTTGGGTGCTGCACAGGATGATGATCCTCTCATGATTCGATTGGCTAAGGATAAAGCCGTCTTTGAATCTCTTTTGTTTGCCCACATGAGGATCCGACGGTTTAGGGACGTCGAGATGGGGCAATCTTCAGTGAAGCTTTCTCCGGAGTTACGGAAGAAGGTTTTTTATTTTGGTGCCTCCCGTGACTCCCCTAGGGCAGGATAGGGAAGGCATTACTCCTTGACAAATGCAGAGAAGGAGTGGCTTTTCAGCATACGTGTCGGCACAATGGTGTACCATAGACATCTTTTCGTTGATATCCAGTCGTATGTACCTTCTCGCTTTGCATTGCAGTTGGGCTTTTCTCAAGGCGTTGTTGGAGCGCCTTTGAGTATGGTGAAGTGCTTTGGAGATTTACAGGACGGAAAAAATACATGGGCTTTTTATAGTGCTGAAGACACTACTGTCATGATTTTTTATCCTGAGCTGTCGACTTTCTGGACTGTTGGCTTCACGAAGTGGTTCGCGGGGAGCTTTTTGGAGTACCGGGGACTTTCCAAGAAGGCGCTTGATGTAAAGCTGTCTTTCGGAAAAGGCATTGGGAATTCGGATGGCATCCATTGAGATGAAGTCTTGGCCTTTCTTTCTGGAGAGAAGCATAAGATAGGCTTTCTCGGTGAGCAGGGTGTCATTGGTTCTGAAGTTGTCCGGGAAGTACCAGACAAGGCCTTAGAGCAACTAGGGGAGGAGAAGTTGAGCTTGACGCTTGGATGCAAGTGGCACAAAGGCAATCTTCCGTGGAGTCTACCGGCAAGAGCAGACCATCCTGTGAGGGGTCAAGTGGGAAACCTGACTCTGACAGTGGGGCAGGTTCTTTTAGAAAACCAACCCGCATAAGCAAAAGGAAGAGGATTCAGCATCGCAAGGGACGAGATGAAGACTCTCCTGATTTGGAAGTCCCTTTTACTGTCAATGAGGAGGTGCCGGGGAATGCCGACGAACCTCCAGAAAAGAGGAGCCGAGAAGAAGAGACCATCGGTGGAGGTATGATTCTTCCTTTTTCTTTTTCCATTTCTTTTATTGAACTTTTCATGTTCTGATTTGTTTTCTGCCCCCCATTTTTTTTAGCAGATGATGAAGACTTGTCGATGCCTGAGGTTCCAGCCGATGAGGCGATGATGAATCCGATTGCTACATATGAAAAAGAACCGAGGGACTCTGAAGTGATTCCAGAATCTCCAAATGGTATAACTTCTTTTGGTTCTTTTTTTTTTGTCCGTGACTTGGTTTGCTAACATTTTTCTTGTCAGCTGACTTGCCACAGGATTCCGATGACTTTGAACCATCAATGAATGCAAATGTTGACGATGCTTCCGATAAGTTCATGGAGGAAAAGAGTATTCCGCCAGTCGTTGAAGAAGGTACTTTGTAGTGATAACCCTGATAATGACTTTTTTTAACAAGATCATACTCAAACATTTTTGTGTTTCATTGATAGGTTATGAAGTGACAAGAGAGATCCCATCGTTTTCTTCGGAACCAGAGCAAGGGGTGCCAGAGGTTGATCCGAAGGCAGGGACTTCTACAACCAGTTCTGACACGACAAAGGCAAGACATCGTGATGAGATTCTTTCCCCAGTGGCTCTAATTGGAAAGAGTTCTTTTATTACTCTTCCAATGGAGCATGACATGAGCAGCTGACTGACGGAGAAGGGTGAATCTTCATCCTGTTCATCTCTTCAATTTACGAAGAAGGTGTTGGCGCGGGTTTTGAGCTCTTGGATTGAGACTCTCCTTTTTGGACATTTAGATGCCGAATTTGGCATGATCTAGCATGTGCAAGATATTCTCGGTGATGCCGAAGAGGCTGGTCTGGACGTCACAGGTGCCAAGGCGATCGTTGATAGGATCATTGCACTGGGCGACAAGTGGTTTGAGACCATGGCTTTCCCTGATGGTGACTTCTTCAAGGAGATGTTCCTGGATCCTGCTAATGAGGCTTAAATTGACATGCATGGATGAGACTACACAGAGCAGGAAGCAGTTCGTCCGGGAGAGGAACTTAGAAGAGTTAGCCATCATCGGGCTGAGGCACGACATTACCATCCTTGATAGGGAGGTCGCCGAGGCTGAGCAACGTCTTGAGCATTTGAGGCGCAAGTCGCGACCAAATGGGCTGCTATAACCAAGGCTCATGACAAGGAGAGGGCCCTAATTTGCCAGGTTGCAGATGCTGATCGAGTTCTCAAAGAGAACACTCAAGAAAACAAACGATGGCGAACTGCTTGGGATAAGCTTCTCGGTGTAGAAGAAGGGTTACTACATTCTCCAGCATCTCATGGAAAATTCCTGAAGAAGCGTGCCTTGGAAACTCTGACGGCTGAGGCCAAAAGTTTGCTCGAGGAGCTGAAACTTTGGCTGGAGGCCATTTTTGGCCGAGCTCCTGGTTTCTCATTATTTGTAAAAGAAACTCCTCTTTTTTTTTTGGTACCACATGTATTTTTTTGGAACTCTTTTTATTGTAGTGCTTGTGAACACCTCTTTTTTTTTGTGTATCCCCTACTTTCACTTAAATCTTTTTTGTGATGAAAGCAATTGCTAAATGAGAATGATAGTTTTGAAAATTTGATCAAAAGCTTGTCATCTTGTGAAAATCTTTTGTCAAATGATTGTTTTGGCATGGGAGCCAGATTTTGGTTGTGGCATGAGAGCCAAATTTGGGTTTATGGCATGAGAGCCGAAATTTTGTTTTTTTGGCGCGAATGCCAAGGTTTGTTTGTGGCATGAGAGTCGATTTTGGCACGAAAGCCGAATTTTGTGGCATTGATAGCCGGTTTTGTGGCATTGATAGCCGAATTTTGTGGCAGTGATAGCCGATTTAGCATTGATAACCGGGTTTGTGACATTGATAGCGGGTTTTGTGGCATTGATAGCCATATTTTTTTTTGAAAGCCAAGTTTTGGTTTGTTGGCGTGAAAGTCAAGTTTTGGTGGCATCGATAGCCGATTTTGGCATGAGAGCCAAGTTTTGGTTCGTTGGCATGAAAGCCAGGTTTTTGTGGCATTGATAGCCGATTTTGGCATGAGAGCCAGGTTTTTGGTGACATTGATAGCCGAATTTTGTCGCATTTATAGCCGATTTTTGCATGAGAGCCAGGTTTTTGGTTTTCAAAAGTGCAAGTATCGACTAAAAGTCGCCTCCTTGCTGAATGGTCTTGCAAGTATCGATGGAATGTCGCCTCCTCACGGATTTGGGTGCAAGTATCGACTGAGCGTTGCTTCCTTGTTTTTCAAAAATCTTGTCTTGATGGTACTGACTTGATGTCGTTTCCCCATAATTTTTAAAATTTGTAGTTTTCTCGAACCTTTTTGGGTTGTGGATATCAACTGAGATGTTGCGTCTCCACGATTTTAGGTTTTTTTTTATGAACCTTTGGAATTTGGATTGTGGATATCAACTGAAATGTTGCGTCTCCACGATTTCTAGATTTTGCAAGTATCGACGAGATGTCGCTTCCCTGCGATTTTGGAAGTGTCGAACGTGGTTCGTATTCTTTCGATTTGTGCGATTATCGACTAAGCATCGCTTCCCCATGGTTTTTGAAAATCCATTTTGTTTAAAGACACGAGGGTCGTAAATTTTGACCTAAAATCATTTTGGCGGTAAAAGGCAGGGTGGACTCGGGTGGAAATCCCTGAATCAGGATTTTGTTTCAAACCATGAATTTTGGGTTCAAGGACCGAAAATTTTGGTCAAGTCAGGGAGAGGCTCCTAAACTTGGATTTTTTTATCAATGAAACGATGAAAGTAAGCATTGTTTTGAGTTTCTTTAGAAATTTCAACATTTGATATGGAAATTCTAAAAAGAGTGGATTTGACGAGCGAGTACCTGGAAATAGGCTTTGGCCATGTAGGCATTGCTCTTACCCAATTGGGTTAGTCTTCAAGGGTAGTACCGCTTCAAGAACTTGCCGTTGACACGTAGCATACATCTGTCACCCTACATGTTTAAAAGAGCATATGCGCCGTTGGAGAAAACCTTATCGATGACGTAGGGTCCCTCCCATTTTGGCTCAAAGTTGCCTTTGGACTTGTGAGCGAAGACCATTGGTCTTTTTACCACAAGAACCAAGTCACCCTTTTTGTAGGTGCGTTGCTTGACCTTTTTGTCAAAATATCCAGCCATGCGCGCTTGGTAAAGTTCAATGCTTTGTCGAGCTTCGAGCCGTCTCTCGTCGAGATTATCTAGCTCATGGAGTCGTAACTTCACATTGCTTTCTTGAGTCATGTCATTTTGTAGAGATACCCTCAGGGAAGGAATTTGGTACCTCTAAGGGCACGACAGCTTCGCATCCATAGACCAAGGAGAATGGTGTGCTATAGGTTGGTCCTCGAACGGTGATTCGAAAAGCCCACAAAGCTTCAGACAGTTTGTCGCTCCAGTCACTTTTGTGACTAGAGATCATTTTCTTGAGGATTTTGCAAAATATCTTGTTAAAGGCTTATTCTAATCCGTTTGCTACCGGATTGTATGGAGTAAAAGGATAGCTTTGGATTTTGTATTTGTCATAGAACCTGTAGAATCGATGATCCTGGAATTGTGGTCCGTTATCATGGACGAATCTTTTAGGTATGCCGAAATGACAAACGAAGTTGGTGCGCAGGAACTGAAGGATTAATGAGGTCTTCATTTCGTTAAGTGTAAATGCTTCTGACCACTTGGAGAAATAATCCGTAGCGGCGAAGATGAAGCGATGACCTTTGCTTGATGGGGGAGAAATAGGACGTATGATGTCCATGCCCCAGGCTTCGAAGGGCCATTCTGGAAGCTTGTGAACATAATCTCCGTGAACTTGGCATTGTTGGCAGCGCTTAGCAAATTGCATTGCGTTAGCTACCATGGTAGGCCAATAAGAACCTAACCTTTTTATTTGATCGTAGAGCTTAGGACCAGCCTGATAGGCTCCACAAATACCAGCATGAACTTCTTTGAGTGTTTCTTCAGCCTCTTATTGTGACAAGAAGAGTGGAAGTACTCCATTAAAGGATTTCCTGTAAAGGATTTTTGAAGAAATATCCAAATGAAAGTTTGGGGCTCGTCTTTGAACGTTTACCCATTCTTTTGGATCTTCAGGTAGGATTCCGAACATAGTGCAATCAATGAACGGATCCTTCCAGTCGCCGGTTGAAGGTCTAAGGATAGAGATCCGACTTCCAACCACTTGGTGGCATTCAGCAACTGCTTGGTGTGTGTTAAGAGGAGGGAGGATCCTTCTCTTGCACACTGTGATTTGTATGTTTTCCCCTTCCTGGATCGCCATAGATGTGACAAGTCTGACTAGGGCATCTGCATGGATGTTTTCACCTCTAAAAATATGGGTGATGTGACAGATGTTAAACTTTTGCAGAAACGATTGTACCTTGTTGTAGTAAGGCAGCAGATCAGTCTTCCTGACTTCAAATTTCTGATTCATCTAGTTGACGATCAGTTGAGAGTCTCCAAAGACTTCCAGCATGGTAATGCCGGATTCGATGGCGAGTTCTGATCTAGGATCAGAGCTTGGTATTTAGTTGCACTGTTTGTGCATGGTTCCAGTAGTGAGAAAGCGTGTGGAATCATGCATTTGTCGGGGCCAACAAAGAGGATGCTAACTCCCGAGATCAACTGTCTTTTTTCATTTGTCCTGGTTGCACCATCAAAGCACATGTCCCAGGAGGCATTTGGTGAGGAAGTCTCCACATTGTAGATGGGTTCGTCTAGGAGAATCTTTAGGCAATGGATGCTCTGTGAGAAAGTCTGCTAGAGCTTTGCCTTTGATTGCTTTTTGTGGTAAATACCTAATATCAAATTGTGACAGAAGGATGGATCATTTTGCCAGTCGGGCATTGAGAGAACCTACTTTTGTGACAAGGACCTTCAAGAGGTTGATCCTCGAGATCAGGTAAACTGTATTGGAAAGCAGGTAGTGACGTAGCTTTTGTATGGCGAACATCACTGCAAGACATTCCTTTTCAAGTGGAGAGTGAAAGTCCAGGATCCTTACCCTAGAGGGAGGGGGGTGAATAGAGTGAGCTTCTAATTAGTGACCAATTATGACCAATTTTAATTTCTTTAAAACAACTAGTCACATGTGATGATTAACAAACAAAATGTGGAAGCTAATAAAATCAATCACCACAAAGCAAGCACCATCACACAAAGATTTATAGTGGTTCGGCCTCAATGCCTACATCCATTACTGGCTTGTAATCCAACACCCCACCGGATTTCCACTATGTATGCTTTTCAATAGGTTAAGCAATAACCTCTACAATGTTGTTTTTCTAGGCTTAACAACAACCTATACAAGATGCTTTTCTTAGGCTAAGCAATAACCTTTACAATCAAGAGATTTTTTCTTTCTCAATGAAGTGTCTAAACAAACACTAGAAGAGAAACAATTTAAGCTCAATTACACTGCCTCTAAAATAGGTGGATATGAAATTGATAAACAAACTCACACAAACACTATATGAATGCAAAGATGTATGCTAATGGTGTGTGTGTGAAGACTTCAATCAAATTTTAAAAATAAGCTTAATCAAAATATGCTTAAAGCATTTAAAAGTTTAATGCACATAAAAAGATTTGATTGAAGTGATATGCAAATCACATGTATCAAAGTTAACTTGTTGACGATATGAAAATCAAAAGCTTACAAGTTGTATAAAACTAATTAATTCTAAACATGTGATACATATGCAAGGTTGTTTTCAAAATAAACTAGTTTAACTAAAGTTGAATGAGATTGAAAACAACAACTAAGATTCAACCAAGTAAATAAGTCATGCTATAAAAGAAATCAAAGATTTTGGCTAAGCATGATTAAAGAAGATTTAAAACAAACTTGGTTTGAAATCAAAGTGAAGAATCCATCACAACTTAAATCAAATATTGAATGAAAGTAATGGATTCAACACATCATAGTTAATATGCTAAAAATCATTTACCAATAATTTAGTCAAAGCATAAAACATATGATTATGAAAAGGCAAAGCTTACTTCGTGATTTAACTTCATTAATCCAAGCTTTAGCTTTCCAAATGACCCTCTAGCCTTCTTAGTTCATTCCCCTTTGATTGGCCTTAGAACACCTCAAAAATGGCTTCAAGAATCATCAAATTTGGCCTTGGAATGAACTCCTTTTTATAGAAAAAGTGTCCCAACGGCTAACTGTCGGTTAACCGACATATAGGGTTCGGTTAACCGACACCCCAATGGTCATATTTTTGAAATTGCAGTTGGGGGTTAACCGACAGGTGACCGACACCTAACTTACTCCTTTCTTCATCAACCGAGAGAATGGATCGCACTTCCCTGAAAGGTTGGAGATGAATCGTCTGATGTAGGCCAATCTTCCTTGAAGCCATTTCAGTTCTCTCAAGGTTCTTGAGAGGGCATTTCTAGAATAGCCTTGACTTTGATAGGGTCAAGTTCTATTCCGAACTAGGAATCCGAGGAACTTACCCGACGAGACACCGAAGAAGCACTTCAGGGGATTCATCCGCAGTTTGTGTTTGCGAAGTCGGAGGAAGACTTGTCGAAGGTCTTTGAGATGATCTTCTTTTCTTTTGCTTTTGACGGCGAGGTCATCAACGTAACATTCGACCGTCTTGTGCTGCATATCTTGGAATATTTTCATCATAGCCCTCTTGTATGTGGCACCAGCATTTTTCAGTCCAAATGGCATAACAGTGTAGCAATACACGCCAAATGGAGTCCGAAAGGATGTGTGTTTTTCATCTTCAGTATGCATCTTTATTTGATTGTAACCAGAGAAGCCATCCATGAATGTCATCCGCTCAAATCCGCAGGTATTGTCAATCATTACCTCCGGTATGGGGAGCGGAAATTCATCTTTAGGGCAAGCGCCATTCAGGTCTCTATAGTCAATACAGACTCTGATCTACCCATTTTTCTTTGTAACAAGGACAATGTTGGCCAACCATTCAGGATGTTGTTCCTCACGATGAAGTCGACGCTTTTGAGCTTTTGAACTTCTTGTTCGATTTTATCCATCACATCCGGACGGAATCTTCTTTGGCCTTGCTTGCAGGCTTGATGTCTTCTTGAAGATTAAGCTTGTGGACTGCTACTTTGGGGTCTAAACCAGGCATTTCAGCGTAAGACCATGCAAAGCAATCAACGAACTTATGAAGAAAAACAATATACTCGGGTAACTCATCATCCTTTATATTCTTGTTTATGAATACAGGACATGGGTTATCTGGTGTTTCCAAGTCTATCTTTTGAATAGGATCTTCTACTAGAAGATTCGAAGGTGGTTCCTCCACAATATTTTTGGAGGCTTCCAACTCAACGAAACCTTCTAGGGTTCCAAGGGCATTTTCAGACCAAGGCTTTGTTCCTTTCCATGGGTCTTCTTGATCAGTGATCTTCTCAAGGCTTGTAATGAGATGGTCCCAATCGCATGTTGAAACTGGATCGAAGTAAGGTACTTCTTTTGGAAACTCGTTGACGCGATCTTGCTCTTGTTCTAGGGCAAGACGCTGCAAGATCCTCACATATTCTTCAAGATCAAGCATGGGAGCCAAATCCTCTTATTCGTCTGTTCTTTGTGGTTCAACAGGGTTGGGTTCCACTGGAGCAATGGCAGGTGTTGGGTCAACAACATTTTCTTGAACAACGTCTTGGTCTTCTTCATCATCAGACCAGGATCCTTGTGACTGTAGGGGGCTATATCAGATTACTGGCATAAGGTGAGTTTCAGGAACTCATTCTTCATCAGAGAGGTATTCTCCTGTTTCAAGGGATTCCTCCCACTCGTCGGTGTCATTGGACACGTATCCATCCATGGAGAATCCAACTACTGAATTGCAAGAGTATGATGCCCCCTGCATGGCTTCTTTTTTGAATTGAGGTGGCATGAAATCACTAAGAGTGAACTTTCTTACCACTTTTGAAGTCTCTGGAAGGGACTTTTATGTTGTCCTAAGAGAAGCGGTAAAGGAGGTCTCTGCCTTTTCATGGACTTCTTATTTTGGCTGGGTTTTCTCTTGACGTTTGAGCTTGAGGAGATGTTTCCTAGCCTGCCTTCGCTGTTGAGCTGTCAACTTTGTTTTCACAACCTCCCAGTTTTCATCTTCCAAGAGATCGGGATGTACCCATATGGGTTGTCCGTCTAGTGTTGGGTAAGGAACCAGTGTTTCGGACGCTTGGATGTTTTTTATCCACCTTGAAGGAATTAGTAATCTTCTTCTTTGGCGATTTTGATGTTTGTCCACACGACACCATGTTAATGGAGGCAGACCCATAGTTTTGTCGAAGGTGATGACTCCGTTTTTCCATATCTCGTTTATCTTCTCTCTTACAACGAAGCATTGATTGAGAGGATGCAAGATCATCTGGTGGTATGGACGGTACCGAGGATCGTTGGTTTTGCCAACATCTTCAGGTCTTTTGGGTTCATGCAAGGTGAGCTTGTCGTTTGCCACGAGAGCCCCGAAAATTTCATCAACATCTTCATCGAACGGGTATTTCTTTTTTACTCGTTCTTTAAAGGCATCAGAGAGTTCAGATCTCTTACTTGCAGCTTTGTTTTCAGCTTTCTTTGGTGGCTGAGGAGCTGACTTGGTTTGCACATTGAAGACCTCTTTTTCCTTTGGTTTAGAGGTTGCAATGGCGGTTGGTTCCTTCCTTGATGATTTATGACTGTTGAGGTCTTTAATCACCGTTTCAGCCTCCATATAGAAGCTTCTAAGAGTTCTCCCAGGTTTTTTTTTGTTGCTGATAATCATGGAGCGGATCCTTGCTCTCATGTTGTTTCGTCAGATGTCGACCAGCGACGCTTGTGGCAGTACATCTGAGCATTTGTACGCCATTGCTTTCCACTTGTGAATGAAGTAGTATGTCGACTCATTCTCCCCCTGTTTTAGGCTGCAAAGCTGAGCCATAATAGCGGGATGATCCTCACCTTTGAAGTGAGTCAGGAAGTGTGTCTCTAGCATGGCCCAGTTTTGGATGGAGTCCTCCGACAGAGTGGAGTACCAGTTAAAGGCCGTACCTTTTAGGATACTTGCAAAGCTACGAATCTTGAGTGCATCTTGATCCACGATAGCTCCCATCAAGATTTTAAAGTGGATGACGTGCTGTCTGGCTAATCATTTCCCCGTATTTGGAGAGTAGGATGCTTGAATTTTGTAGGAAATGGGACCGAGTCCATCCACAAAGGATATGGTGGCTAGATCCCATGCTCCTTGAGTGTATCCTCTTCTTTTGCTTTGGCGAGGATACTGTCGACGTCCTTTTTGGTAAGGGCACGTAACTCATTATCTTCTCTATTTACCTCATTTTCTTGAAGATTCGGAGGAGGTTCATTGTTCGCCTGATTTTGAAAGGCGAGGGAAAGGTTTTCCATCAGAGTTTCAATCCTCTGCTGGCCTTGTTCCAACTGTTGGATGCATGTGAGTGCATCATCTTGAGGTGGATTGCGAGGTGGTGGCTCAGAATTTGTAGCCAGGATGTTCATCCCTCGGGATTCGAACGAAGAAATTGTCTTGGTGACTAAGTTGTGGCTCATTCTTTTTTATGAAGGGCTTGGGGAAGGATCATTCCATTATCCTTGGATTAAAGGAGCAGGAGATTCTTCTGAATGTCTTCGTGTCCTGGAGACGTTGTGAGTCACCGGATGTTGGACATGGATTTTGGTTGCTGACTTTTGGCTTTTTCTGGTTTTTCCAACCATATTTTTTGACTCATTTGTGAGAGACTTGAAGTGTAGGATGTTAGGTCATTTGCTTCTCTGGTCTCTTTTGTCGATACGACACGCGGCGGTGTACACGACGAGCAATTTGAGCTTCGGTCAGCTCTGGCTAGGCTTTGACAATGAGGGATGAGCTCCCTCGGGCGTAGCAGCTGAACCTGTCTTCTTTGAAGCTAGGCATGGACAAGATCCGGATCCGGTCTTTTGCCTGTTGCAGCAAAGCTTTGAACTTCTCGAGTTCGGCCCCTGTAGAGATGAAGGGTCGAACTGAAGGAGTGTAGGCCTTGGCAGGTGCTTGCAGAGGCTTTGTGATGCATGATTTGATTTTTGGCTTGTAGGAACAAGCCGGTTTGTTGACACCAAAAATGTCACTTTGCCTCTTCAACCTCAAGAAAGCTACGTGAAGCCGCAGCCTACCATAAATAGGAAATACTACTTCAAAAAAAAATCAAATCTTGTCAAAATCAAACAAAAACTGCAAGATCCTTCAAAACAACCAAGAGAGGAGTACACATGAAGTTTCGGTCCATTTCAACATTGTTTGGCCTAACTTCACTCCTCCAGCAGCTGAATAGGAGCTCCAGGCGGCGACAACGTCGAAGACATCAAATCTTCGATTAAAGCCTGTGGATGGTCTCAAAATACGACCAAAGGATTCCACCTCAAGTTCCAAGTCAAACCGACAACGTTTGACCCTACATCAACCCTCGAACAGCTAAATCAAGCCTCTCGACGGTGAGAACCACCAAGGCCATTACTCATCAAACAGAGCATATGGGTGGCTTCAAGATGCTTACAACAAAGCGCTACACGTCAAGTTTCAGGTCATTTCGACAACATTTGACTAGACTTTGACTCTCAAAAGCCAAATCAGGCCTCTCAGCGGCGAAGCTCCCCGGGACTATGGTTTCCAAATAAGAGATAATTGATCGTCTCAAAATGACTCCGATAGGCTCCCTGTCAAATTTCAGATCAATCGGACATCGGTTGATCACACATCAAAGCGCGACATCTTCCTCGCAACAGAATCAAGTCTACTGGTGACAAGACCCCACACGGATTCAAAACTCAAACAAAAGCCTATGGTTGGTCCTATTTATTGCTCAAGAGGCTTCACCTCAAATTTCAGGTCATTCCGACATCGTTTGACCCAATTTTGGCTTCTGACGGAAAATCGACAACTATGGGTGACAAAGTCTTCAGCTTTCCCGGAAAATTGGAAACTTTGCACTCCAAATTGCAAGGATTCTCTTCAAGTTTTCTACAGGGAAATCAGGCCAATAAATGTGCAAAAATATTAGGAAAAATACCGAAGAAGAAAGAAGCAGAAAAAATCGCGAAACGAAAACCGAAGGGGAAAAATCCCCCCAGGGTCGTAGCCCGCAACCCTGGCCCAGGGTTGCCCGCGACCATGGGTGCGTGGTCACCGGCGACCCTGGAAATCCGGGTCGCCGGCGACCTTGGAAATCCGGGTCGCCGGATTTCCACCGAAGGGCCGTTTTTCGGTCCCTTTTCGCGTTTCAAGACTTCCGGCCCTTGTGGTTTTCCAAAATTCTGACTTTCGAGGCTCCAAATCCGTCGATCTTTGTCAACATCACGGGTCCATCTCCGAGAGCATCAAATCAACATTGATCGCCAACCGGTTGACAAAAAAAGTGTGATTTCTTCCTGATCGATCGAGAAATCGACAGGACAGATGGCACCGACCCGTTGCTAGAAATCAATTTCTGAAATTGCATGGTCATCCGATGTCGATCGGCATGAAGATCCATCGATAATCATCACCAAAAGAGTGCCAAAAGAGCTCCAAAAGACGTGGCACGGCCCGCGACTCTTCAACTGCTCGGCGACCACTTAATGCAGTTAATCGACTAGCTTTGTTGCAGTCATTAATTCATTATTTTAGACGGCCCAATCAGAAGCAAGCATTTAGGAGTTACAAGTCAAGGATTCATGGCACTTAAACCATGAAACTCCTCCCATCATGGTGATTAAAGGCAATTAAAAGACTTAACTCTCCTCCGACCAATCAGAATCCAAGAAAAAGAAGTTACAAAATAAAGAAATAAATCTTGTAACTCCTCCCATTATGTGGCCTTAAAGCTCATAAACTCTCCTAAATGGCTACCAAAGGCCTATAAATAGGAGAGCATTCCAAAGAAATCCAGACGAGAAAGATCGGAAATATCGGGAGAAACCAAGTAGAGATCGGAAAGATCGGAAAAACCCAAGCAGAGATCTTAGATCCTAAACAATCCAGAGAACAAAGCACAGAAAATCCAGAAATCCAAGAGAAAGAAAAAGAGAGAAAACTCTATTGAAGTTCTAGAAAGACCACCGCTACAAGGTGACAAAAGTCCATTGGGGGGGGGGGGGGTGGGTCCTTGTATTCTTCTCCTTCTGTTTCCATTGGGGACAAGGCTTAGACGTGGCTTTTCAACCCGTCAAATTAGCTTTTTATTGGACATAGGACCTCATCTTGGTCTTTGTCCTCTAAAAATTTGAGGTTATAGCCAAGCTAAGCAAATCAAGAGCATCCTCCGTTCTCATCTACATGGATGATGGCGAAGTCCACACATGGCTTGCGACGGTCAATCTGACAATATTTGTGCAATGAAAAACTTGAAAGAAGTTGATTTCCTTTTTACTTGCGAAGGTCGATCTCCGGATTACCACTTGTAATTTCAAGTAAATTAGAAAATTTGGCACACCCACCCAAAAGAAAAATGTTGATGCTCGTTTCTGCCCCCCGGGCGCGAAGGGGTGATTGCACCCAACGGACTCTTAGTTCGCCGACCTTGGTAGTGCCGAGAGCAAAATGAGCGGCCCATCACGGCTCATGCGGGGTTGACTTGGTTGTCAAGTGGGAGACGGGTCTCTCCTCTTTCATGTAAGCAAGAGAGTAGAACTGGCTCTCCTTAAGTAGGGCCAGGTATGCTAGCTTTGTGGATGTTTGGGACCTTCTTTGTTTTGGCGAAGGTTTTGGGGACCAAGTCTTGGGATAGACCTGGTTGTTTGTGGGTTGAGTCGGGCTTCTGAGCGCTCGCCTTTGGTGTCATGGTAGTGACACGTTGAAAAACGATCTTTTGCTTTTTGGCAGGTGCAATTTCTTTTTCGGGAAGTGGGAATGGTTCCAGCATCCCAAAGACGATAATCCGGGGAGTCGAGGTCGACCCGGAATTCAGAGAGTTATCGAGAGAGGTGACGTTTCGACAGCTAACTGCAGGGCGCTTATGAGTGCATATGTTTTGCTTCTGTTGAAGCATGAATTGATGCTTGTTTTTGTCGAAAGTAATGGTTAGAGAAGCTGTCATTGTATGTTTTGAAAATTTTCTGAAACAAGACCACATCCATTAGTAATCACAAGAATATGATGATCGTAAATGGGAAAAACTATGATTTTGTCTTTTCAAATCGCTTGAGGGACATGGTCCGACCCAAGCGACATGAAAAAGGCAAAAAGCCATAGATGGTACAATTGTTCTGATCACAAGTATGGTGAGCCCAGAATGAGCGTTCCAGTGACTGCTATAAGCAATTGTAAACCTAAATTCGACTTATCGAGAAGCAGGGCTTGCTCAAGGTAAGACGAATATATGGTTGGAGTTACAAATATGCCGGTCGCGAATACAGTAGACCTTGAAAGGGGGTACAAGTATTGCTAGGCACAAATGTTGGAAATCGCATCCATGATGGACATGAGATGAGATTCTCTTTTTTGAAAGGTCAAGATTAGATTCATCAAAAAGAGCAAATGGTATTCCAATCCGAATACAGGCTCAACATTTTCGCGAGCACCGGTACCCAAAAGGGAAGGAACCACAATTTCTCGAATTTGGATCCAAAAGTGACAAGAGTTTTTTTTTTTGAAAGGTCAAGATCGGATTCGTCTAAAAGAGCAAATGGTATTCCAATCCGAACACAGGCTCAACATTTCTACGAGCACTGGTTCCCAGAAGGGAAGAGACCAAAGTTTCTCAAATCTGAACCCGAAGATGACGAAAGTTTTTTTTTTAATATATTTTTTTTTTGAAAGAAGATCTAAAGACGGAAGAGTGCACATAGGCCTCCTAATCTGGTCTTATGAAACCTCAATTGATAGAATTGCCCCTAGGTAAGGGTAGTATTACTTAATGAACCCGTTTGGAGGACCCTTGCCTAGAACAGTCAAGATGTCTTCACACTCTGGACAAGGCTTTTCTTGAATCAATCGTACGTGGTCAAAGAATGCAATTGGTGCAACCTTAGTGTTCTTCACCTCTTTCTTTTCTTTTTTTGAAAGATCCCTAATGAACTCATCAAAGAGAAACGATGGCCCATTCCACAACCCGAACCGGCTCAACATTTCTGCAAGCGCATGAACAAAATGGAAAGGATCAAAGTTTCTCAATTTTGAATCCAAACTGAGAAATCTGTTTTATTTTATTTTATTTTTGAAGATCCCTAATGAACTCATTGAAGAGAAATGATGGTCCAATCCACAATTCGAACCGGCTCAACATTTCTGCAAGCGCATGGACGAAACGGAAAGAATCAAAGTTTCTCAATTTTGAATCCAAACTGAGAAATATGATTTTTTTTAAGATCCCTAATGAACTCATCGAAGAGAAACGATGGCCCAATCCACAATTCGAACCGGCTCAACATTTCTGCAAGCACATGGACGAAACGGAAATTATCAAAGTTTCTCAATTTTGAATCCAAACTGAGAAATTTGATTTTTTTTTATGAAAAGAGAGAGTGGAAATAAACTCAAAGACAGAATTAGAAATCCCCAAAAAATCCGTTCTCATTTTTTAGATGAGAAATCCAACATAGGCCACCAACTAGAAAGGAGCCAAGGAATCAAGAAATGGAAGCATAAGCATAGAGCAAAAGATATGATATGCAAATATTCTATTTCTAAGCATCATGTTCTCAAGTGAATGAGTCCCACCGGGTGTGCCAGCTTGATGGACCGCGCTCCTGCCACTCGGCGCTACCGAGGTCGGTGGACGTGAGAGTTCGTGTGATCCAACACTTTCGCACCCGGGAGGGCAAAGCGAGCATCAATAATTTTTTTTGGGTGGGTGTGCCAGATTTTCTACTCCACTTGAAATTGCAAATGGTGATCCGAAGATCGAGCTTAACAAGTAGAAAAGGAAATCAACTTCTTTCGAGTTTTCATTGCGCATATATTTAAGAAAAGAGACATGGTTTTGAAATGCCGTAAAAGACGATTTCATTTATTTTTGCCGTGAAAGGCGATGTTTGCCGTGAAAGGCGGTTTTTGGTATTTATAGCCGTTTTTTGGCATTTATAGCCGATTTACAATTCTTATCAATAGTGAAAAACAAGAGTTGTGATTTTTCTGTCTCTTTAGAAAATTACAAACTACAATGAAAAGCAAGAAAAAAAGGATCTAACTTCTCAAGATATTGTCAAGGACTCGTTCAGATTGACGGTCGCAAGCCATGCGTGGACTTCGCCATCATCCATGTAGATGAGAACGGATGATGCTCTTGATTCGCTTGGCTCGACTATAACCTCAGATTTTTAGTGGACAAAGATCAAAAGGAGGTCCTATATCCAATAAAAAGCTATTAGACGGGCTGAAAAGCCATGTCTAAGCCATGTAGACAGGAGGAGAAGACAAAGGACCTTGGGGGTGCCCCCAAGGGACTTTTGTCACCTTGTAGCGGTGGTCAGTGCAGAACTTCAGTAGAGTTTTCTCTCTTTTCTTTTGGATGACTGATGGAATTTTCTAGACCCTTTTTCGTGCTTGGATTTCTGGACCTGTTCTTCTTGGAATGTTCTCCTATTTATAGGCCTTTGGTAGCCATTTAGGAGAGTTTATGGGCCTTAAATACATTAAAGCCGCATAATTGGAGGAGTTACAAGTTTTAATTGATTTATTTTGTAACTCCTTCTCTTTGGGTTCTGATTCACCGGTGGAGAATTAAGTGCATTTAATCGCCTTTAATCTCCATGATGAGAGAAGTTTTATGGTTTAAATGCCATGAAACCTTTGACTTGGAACTCCCGTTCGCTTGCTTCTGATTGGGCCGTCCGAAATAATGAGTTAATGATCGCATTAAGTTGCCGTAAACGGGTCAATTAACTGCATTAAGTGGTTGCCTGAGCAGTTGAAAAGTCGCGGGCCGTGCCGCGTCTTTTGAAATTCTTCTGGCGATGATCATCGATGGATCTTCATGCTGATCGACATCGGATGACCATGTAACTTCAGACATTGATTGTCAACAGCGGGCCGGTGCCACCTGTCTTGTCGATTTCTCGATCGATCGGACAGAAAGTGCACTTTCTTGGTTTACCGGTTGGCGATCAATGATGATTTGATACCCTCAAAGATGGATCCGTGATGTTGACGATGATCGACAGATTTGATGCCTCAAAAGTCAAAATTTTGGAAAACCTGAGTGGCCGGAAATCTCGAAACGGGAAAAGGGGTCGCAAAACGCCCTTTCGGCCGAAATCCGGCGACCCGAATTTCCAAGGTTGTAGGCGACCATGCACCCAGAGTTGCCGGCGACATGGGGCAGGGTCGCCGACGACCATGGGGGGTCTTTCCCCTTTTGGTCGCCGATCTTCAGCCGTATTTCCGGTTTTTCTGATTCTTTTTTTCTTCCGTATTTTTCCTATTCTTTTTTCTTCCGTATTTTTCCTGATATTTTTGTACATTTATTGGCTTGATTTTTTTTGTAGAAAGCTTGATGAGAATCCTTGCAATTTGGAGTGCAAAGTTTCCAATTTTCCGGGAACGTCGAAGACTTTGTCGTGCAGAGCTGCCGATTTGCCGTCAGAAGCCAAAACTAGGTCAAACGATGACGGAATGACCTAAAATTTGAAGTGAAGCCTCCTGAGCAATAAATAAGACCAACCATAGGCTTTTGTTTAAGTTTTGATGATGTGTGGGGTTCTGTCGCCAGTAGACTTGATTTTATCGCGAGGAAGATGTCGCGCTTTGATGTGCGGTCAACCGATATCTGATTGACTTGAATTTTGACAGGAAGCCTATTGGAGTCATTTTGAGATGATCTATTAGCTTCGATTTGGGAACCATGGTCCCGGGGAGCTTCGCAGCCGGGAGGCCTAATTTAGCTTCCGATAGTCATAGTCTGGTCAAATGTTGTCGAAATAACCTGAAACTTGATATGTAGCACTTTGTAAGCATCTTGAAGTCACCCGTATGCTCTGTTTGATGAGTGATGGCCTCAGTAGTTATCGCCGCCGAGAGGCTTGATTTTGCTGTTCGAGGGTTGATGTAGGGTTAAACGTTGTCAGTTTGACTCGGAATTTGACGTGGATCCTTTTAGAGGTATTTTGAGACCATCCACTGGCTCTGATCGAAAGTTTGAAGTCTTCAACGCTGTTGCCGCCGGGAGCTCTTGTTCAGATGTTGGAGGAATGAAGTTAGGCCAAATAATTTTGAAATGGCTCGAAACTTCATGTGTACTCCTCTCTTGGCTGTCTTGAAGGATCTTGCAGTTTTTGTTTGATTCTGACAAGATTTGATTTTTTTGAAGTAGCCTTACTTATTTATGGTAGGTTGCAGCTTCACGTAGCTTTCTTGAGGTTGAAGAGGCAAAGTAACATTTAAGTGTCAACAATTTAATTATCAAACACTTAACTATTGTTCGAAATATAATATTCGAACATTAGTAGTAATGTTTGAAAATAATTCCCGAACATCCATTAAGTGTTCGAACAATAGTGTGCTAACATTACTAATATGTCCGGTCTTTCAGGACCGAACAGATCGCGGTGCTAGAGAATTCTTTTTTTCAAGAACACAACACCAGTGGAAATACGATGCAAATAAATTCATTCTATGATAACTATCAAAGCATATGGATCCCTTTAACATATATTTATGCAAAATAGTTGCTATAATGACCTATTTACAAAAAATTAGACAATTGAAATGGTGAAGAGGGAAGATGAGCTTACCCTAGATGAAAATGGATGTTCGGTCACAGAAGAAGTCTGTAGTTCGGTCCCTCACTTGGCTGTGTGTAGGAGATGAATGCCCATCCAATCACTATGTGTGTGCATCGGTGAAAAGAGTGACGCATGGATGAATACAGTTGTGGCTAAAGAGGAGGGGAAGTGTAAATGGAAAGCGGTAGTTTCGGTATTATGGTGGGTGCAAAAAGTAAAATAGAAGAATTTCAGATGTTATACATGAGTGTGGGGAGAAAAACGGTGGAACAAGTAAAAAATGTGGTCGCACCAGAAGCTTCTTAAAACCATGCAGAGAAACCCATTCTCTGTCACCGCATGCTATAACAGAATCAGCACATTATTTAAAAAAAGATGATTGAATTTGTACTCCCTAAAAGGAGTTTCAATGTAAGTGAGTGAGTTTCACTCCAATGAAGTTTACCTTTATTTGATCCAAGTGATTCACATGACGGCATTCTTTTGGTTGATACCGGTGGCCTTCTAGAGTCCTTAAAAAGAGAAAGGCAATTCTATCCCTATACAGGTGGCTCCCTAAATCTTTGAAACAGTATTTGTGCTATCCAGGCTCTTTGGGTTGGTAAGTGTGTAAGAAGATTGGGTCTTGATCAACGGTGAATCTCATATTTCTCTAATTAAAATAAAATGTGGGCCCCAACAATTCATTGAGGCAGTCCAATGTGCTTGGATTAAATAAATGACACTGTCATGTTAAGATTATCCCACGAGATCCTAATCCAATCCCCATAGGCCAGACCGGTTCGGTAACATAAGACGACGTAAGGGAATTGGATGTCACAGGAGCCAATATGCGACAGATTCACTTCCTCTTCTCCTATTCCTGTCCACTTCCTAGTGTCGTTTTGACTAATTCCGGTCAATGTCAAGGTGGTCCTTAAATTAATAAACTCAATTTCTTACTTGACCACACGTAATCACATGAGACCCACTTGGTGTTGGAAATTAGACGGGCCTCTAGGATAGGTTTCAAAACTTTTGACCCACTTGATGCAGGGATCAACTATCCAGAAGGCTACATCCAGAAGGCTACCAATCTATCCAATATGCAAAACCTCAATCTCACATATCAAGGTCAGTAAATTAATCCATCTACAAGATAGAAAACTAACAACAAACATACAACAAAGATCTATATCATACAAGGAAATAGATTATACCTTTGGAGCTCGGTTGTGCTCTAATGGAGAATTTACTATTTTCTTTTATGATGAACTCTTTCGCGAATTAAATAGGATCTCCAAAACCCAATGGCCTTCCACGCTATGACCTGAATCAGAATCTCTTTCTAGAGAAGATGGGTGGGACCTTCAAGAGAAAACTACTAGCAACTCTAAGGAACTAGAAGAGAGAGAAAGGATTGTGCGACTCTTGCACTAAGGGGGCTGGGCGCATGGTTTAAAATCTCGGTATCGGTCGTGGTATCGGCCGGGCCGAAAAACCGATACGTCGCGGATATCGTCGCGGATATCGGTCCGTCGCGGTCGTCGCGGTGTGAATTTTTTTTTTAATCCAAAAAAATCTGCAAAAATATTCAAAAAATCCAGAATATTAGAAAATGTTGGAAAACAATATTTTTTTCCATTAGTAACAATAATAAATCAAAATCTCGGTCACCTTAAGTTATGAGTCCTGTCTGTATCACTGTTCGCTTTATTCTCCAGTATTTTATATAATGCAACCATTATCGATGCTCATGATCAATAAGATGAAATATCATAAATCTGACATAATGCAACCACAATTTTTGGCAAAAACTCATACTTTTTTGTTCCAAAAGTATAGATCTATTTTAAACTAATACATTATCAATGCATTTGAACACTAATGTGAAAAAATGTAATTGATTTCAAGAAAAGCCCCAAATTTTGGAAATAAAAAAATTTAGATCTACACTTTAAAATACTAGATCTAGGGGAAAATAAGTGAGTAACATCGAATCTAACTCAATATAAAGCCTTTTAGTTCATGAATTAGCATATTACACAATCTTTACTACTATATCATTCCAAACATAATTAAATAGGTTTAATATCGTATCAAGTAGTTTATGATAATAATAGACATCCAAGCACAAAAAAAAAAGAAAGACAATTAGCAAAAGAGTCCTAGCTATCATGGTCAAGTAGATCATTTTGTTTTCTTGAATTTTGATTGTCATTTATCTAAAACATGCGCTTCGTAGAGGGGGTCCGGGGGTATCCCCCGGCGGGGGTCGAGCTGACCGGTCAGCTCGCGGGGGTCCAGGGGGCAGCGCCCCAAAAAAAAAAAAAAAAAAAAAAAAAAAAAAAGGAGATCGGCCGATATTTTCAAAATATCGGCCGAGATATCGCCACGGCCGATATTTTGAAAATATCGGCCGATATATGGCGATATTTTGTCCGTATCACCGCGACCGATATCTCGCTGAGATATCGGTGCGGTACCGACCGGTACCGGTACGTATCGGCCGGTACGTACCGGTACCGGCCGATATTTTCAACCATGGTTGGGCGTGAATCACTCTTATGGAAGTAATAGTGGACGTCCAAGCATCTATTCCTCTTCTTTTTATATCTTTTTCAGGCCACACTTACTAATTCTTATTAGAAGTCTTAGTTCCAAATCAATTAGTAACTTTCTCTTCTTTCTCAATTAAAATAGAAGTCTCACTTCCATTAGAATTAGTAGCCTACTATTACCACTATTAGAAGTCTCACTTCAAATAGAAATAGTAACTTTCCTTTTATAGTTTAACTAGAATTGGTATCCATCTGATGATTGGGCTAGCGTGAGGACCACTAGGGATTCTTTAGAAAGCTGGCTCCAACTGGGATTCGCGACCCCACATCTCATGTGTAATCCGGGCCCATAGTAAATTGTAAATAACTCCACTATATAAATGCAATTGAACTCCAGTCTTAGGAAATTACATAAAAGACCCTAAACTTCCTTATTACCACAAGTAGGCCCCTCTATCAATATCCATGGATCAATTGGACCTGTCATCCAAACTAGATCCATATCTTATTATCCTTGAGCCCCAATTAATTATAATGATCAATGGTACATTTTCAATTAACTCTTAATCGGAATGAGTGTGCACTTACCAATGATAAATCCATTAATTGGCATAAGGGGATATTAGATATAGATTCCATATTGATCATTGAATGTTCCCACGGCTCTACTACCACATACCCAAATCACCGAAGTGTTGACCTACAGTTGGTCTCACTCATTGTTGACTCAAAGCAAATGAATAGATAGAAACTTGAGTCTATTAAAGTCTCAGGATTGAGAGCTTATTGTTAGGGAATTATAAGAGCAGACCTTAAAGTAAAGACAGTGTTTATAAGGTGCTTCTCATGGTCCTTCAATACATCCAATGTACCAGCACTATGATCCAAAATCTTCAATTCTGATGATCGAGACAAATCACACTATTTCATAGTGATCAAAGTGCTGCAACTTTATCAGTATGAGATCACCAGTTGTGAAGATATTTAAGTATAAGATTTGTCACACATGTCTCCCGTATGTGGATCTCATCCATACACATGTGTTACATCTAATATACTTGTGGACTCCGGTTCATCTCATAAATCATTATGTCATTCGTATTGGTTATGTGCAAGAATATAATTAAACACCATTTATCTCATGAAAGGAAAACATGAATATATTGATTAATAAAGAAATAAATCAATTTATTACATCATATTCTGGTATTGAGACCATAAAACTAACAATTGGATGGATATTACTAATAACCATAGCCAAATATAAAATTTGTTCCCCATCAAAGATTTCTAGCACTCAACAAGTCTTAAAGTGTTCAGATGATTAATTTGACGGCGGGTCCTACTCCGATTGGTGTTATTTTGAGAGGCTTAGATTTAAGAAGATGGGCCCCACTGTTGATTAATGTCTCATCCTGCCCCTTTTCCAATTGTTTTTTCTAATCTTTTATCTTATCTTTTGTGGACATTGATCATCAGTTTAGCCATCAAAATGACAACAACATGATGTGAGGTCCATTTTCCATCAAAGACAATTGATGTGATGCACCTCAATGAGGATTGACAATGTCCCCCATGGTCCAGAGACACAATGCTGATGTGATTGTACTGAAAGACACATTCCACATTCCAACCACCCATCTGAAGCGATTGTAGGAAGCGTTACGATAGCGCCTTCATTAGATTTAGAAACTTAGTTTATCCATCAGATGATTCAGATCAATGGTTTAAATTACCAAATCCTTGTCACCCTCATGCAAAGACCAGAAGATCATATTGTTATATAAATGGGATAAGGACCAAGTCACCGAAACTACAAAGTAGCACCCCATATTCATAACAACTCTCCCCACAAACAACACTTATAAAACAACCTCGCTTCCTTCAGACATTTCTTATAGAGAAAGAGAGACAGAGAGAGAGAGAGAAAGAGAGAGCTGATGGTGGTAATGGCAGCAGGAGTCATTGTTTTCTTGGTTGCGCCTTTGCTTATTGCCTTCTCTGAGGCGCGATGTAAGATTACAGTTTGATCACAGTATTTGTTTCTGGATCTTTTCTTCTTCCTCTTCCTCTTCCTCTTTTTTGCTTCTATATATTGTTGCCAAGGTATTGGTCCTTTTCATCTAATGTTTTAAGGGCTAGTTTGAATTTTGCATTGTGCCCGTTTGGTAATTTGACTAGTAAAGTCAAGTCAAGTTAAGTCATCATAAACATCACATCAAAAGTACTTTTTATCAAAACTCCTACCAACTTTTCAAATAAAAAGTCAAAAAGCAAAAACTTCATTTCCCATACCAAAAGTCAAAAATATTTCATCTCAAACAACTAAAAACAAAATACCATCATAACACACTATATATTTTATTCATTCTTTTTATTTCACTTCACTCCACTTGACTTTAAAAGTAAAATGCCAAACGGTGTTCATAGTAAAGTGGGGTCTTACGAAGAAAAACTATACGAGTAAAACAGAGAGGATGTACGGTTGTGATTTAGATGGGACCCTCATATTGTCAAAAGATTTTATGTCTGATAAAGAAGAAGAGGATGTGCACCAACCTTGAACCCTTGACCTGGGTGTTGCTATAGTCATGCAAGCATAGAGATACAAGGAAGATTGGTCTTAAATATTTGATTTACGAGGGCAATATGTAACAATATTCTAGGAAAGAGGAGACTATTCGATAGCCTATCCACGAATTCCTAGATATTCAATGAGGATAGACAGATGCAGTTAATTGTTAGCAGCTCTGTATTGATTTCTCACAAAATCATTATAGAGTATCTGCTGATACTTGATTCTCAAGTGCGCATGTACACTCACAAGTATCATTGATACATCAATTAGTAACACTGATTCAAGCTGATGGCATTTTTGCCTTGCCAAAACAGCATCCAATACAAAAATTACCTTGATTTCATCCCTTTCTTTTATTGTTATTATTGTTTTCTTATCTGTATCCATTTCTTTTATTTTAAAAAGATCTTTTTGCTTAAACCCCCTTCGTTTGTAGGATTTGTAAATATGCCCCTATGGTTTTAGTATTTGTAAATAGGCCACTGCCTTTTCATTTTAATACCTTTTATGTCCTCAAAATCAGTAGGCTTCTAATCACGAAAGGTTTTTAGAGTGAAATAACACTTTTGCCCATCTATTTATCCATGTATGCATCAATTCAAAAGCTTGGAATTATTTTTCTTTAAAACTTGTAACATTAATAATTACATTTAGTGAGAGAGACTATCCATATATAAGTAATCTATTTTTTTTTAATACAGGGTCTATTTCATTAAACTCAAATCGATTATAATGACAATCAATGCCAGTGTTTATAATTGATCAAATTCATGCACGACCCACATTAGATTGATCAAAGTTCCAAAATATTTGATTAGGTTTCATGTGTATTGTACAGTTATTGAAAGAGACTTTGTGACTTGGGGTAAAATAATAATTTTCTTGGAGTAATATATTCATTTTTGTTTAATGGATGTAAGGGCAAAGGTGTCACTCTTACAAAAGTTGAAAATAAATGTCATGGTGCTTACCCATTCTCATTGGGAATAATGCTTTTGGGGACATGAAAGGTATTCAAATGAAAAGATAAAGGGCTATTTGCAAATACTAAAATCATAGGGGCCTATATACAAATCACGAACCAAAAACATCATATATGGGGATATGGGTATATGTAATATTAGTTATTCATGGGTGATGGGTCATAATATTCATATAATGGTCGCTCTTAGAAACAGGCAAAACCTTTTAGTAACTGTCAGATTTTAATCTTTGAATTTATTATTATTACTATTGATGTTCTTGTTCTTGTTGTTAATTAACTTGACTAAATTTGGATTAGTGCATGTTTGATTGCAGTTGTTGATCTAAAATTTGGGTACATCGGCAGCAAGGGACCTGGAATGTGGGGGAATTTGAGCCCAGATTTTCATGCATGCTCTTCAGGAAAGATTCAATCCCCTATAAACATTGTAACGAATGACTCTATCTGGGATCGTAATTTGGAGCCCTTGATTAGAGATTATAATCCTGCTAATGCCACATTAGTTGATAATGGCTTCAACATTGCGGTGCGTTCTTCTTCTTCTTCTTCTTTTCTTCTCTTCAACCCAATTGCAAGCGATTTTGATCCGGTAGTCTATCTTGATGAAAAACAGTTCTTTGTCAAGAAGTTTGCTAGCATATGATATCGACCAGGGTTGAAAAACTCGTGACTCAGATTTGACTGGTCTAATGCAAAACTCTGACTCGGATAGAGTCAATGCGGAGACTCGGAAGAGTCGTGTTTTTCTTAAAATAATTTTAAAAATCTTTAAAAATGAATCTATTACTTATAAAATATATTTATTCACATGCATTCATGATAATTAATTCAAACCCAGATTTAAATATGTAAGAAAAGTACATGTTACATAATTTGTTAGTCCAAATATCGAATGTAAGCGATTAAATATAAGTTTCAAATTACATTCTAGTCATCATTTTTAAATTACTGACTCCAAACGTCATGAATAATTACTTTTAAATCAACTTTAATTGTTTATAATTTGATTTGCCCATTAAATGGTTTGGAATGCAAACAGTAAAATAAAATGACTCGGCCGAGTCTTCCCTATTTTTTACTCGGTCATTTATCTAGAAGAAATGACTCGTGAGAGTCAAGAATCAACTAAGAAAGTTTTCCAACAATGATCTAGACCACTGATCTGATGGGTCACATTAATAATGGCTGGTGTACTTTGATCGAATTGTTCTCTTAGTTGCCATATCTCCATTCAATCGGGGTGGCATTTGTCCAATGGTTTGGACTATCAATGTGGGCCATAGATTGGGGACTCTCTTGGGATATAGATTATGGTTTTTCCAGGTGCAGGAAGGAATCTTCTTTTCAGAAGCCTAATACATACTTATTCGGCGTGGAGCAGTCGTACACATCATTGCATCAGTCTTGGTTCCATATTGATGTGGTTTTTAGAAATTTTAATTAGAAAATATCAAAAAAGTTTTTTAAAAATATGAAAATATAAGAAAAATCTAAAAACAAAAATAGAATCTGTACTTTCAGAAATTATCTACCAGATTTTGTGTGCATGCAAATGTTTAGACATATTTTATTAACTTTTAATGCTTTAGAGTAAATTTTTTGTTGCCAACCCTAAGTACACTGCTATTCTTACCTTCGTTACATCTTTTTTTCTTACATCATGATTTTTTATTTATTTGATGTAGCTAAATCGCTTTTCATATAAGAGTATTTCTTTACTATATCTCTCTGTTCCAATAACCTAGCACTGTATTTTATATTGACTCTTTTAGGTTGTAATATATAATATTCGAACCTTCAAATAAATTTAGATTTCAACTATGTGACCGGAGAAGTTAATATATAGTCCTTAATGTGTGAATTAGTGAAGATGAATCTAACATGTACAAACTCCAAATAGTGTGGTGCGAGACTTTGTCATTCTTTTGAGGAAGCAAGGATTTTTTTATATTATTATTATTACTTTTTTTCTGGTATTCAAATTAAGGGGTTGGGTCAGTGAGAGAGACTTGCACATGTGAGGTAATATAAACTCGCACATACAAGGGGTGGACAACTCGTACATACGAGGTAATAGAAACTTACACGTACAACCTGGTCACCCCAGTGAGAACTGCTGACAAGGTTAGCACGTGGAATAGAGGTCGCCAATACTAATGCAATCAAAAGATCCTTGCTCCTATATTAACTTTTCAAAGTTTAATGACTATATACCTTGCATGTTTATTATGGAAAAAACCTAACAATCATTTGTGTTTAGAGTGTCAAATTAGAACTAGTTAATTTTAGTTTAAAGAGGGCTTACCACTAAAAAGAAATTTAGGGCATGATTATTTACATATAGTACAATTTATTGAAAATCCTAAGCTTTGGTAAAGGAGGTTCCGTTAGATAGGTGACACGCACCTAGCTAGTGTAAAATTTTAGTCACGACTCATATATGAATTATGATTACAATGGTGAAACGAAATTAATTTAGCTGATCCTAATATGGTTGAAATAAGGCTTTGATGATGATGATGATATTTACATTTAATATATAAAAATTAAATATACAAGAATTCATATGGTGGAATGTGAACATTTCCATATACTTGTAGGTACAATGGCAAAAGAATGGGGGAGTCTTGACGATCGATTGAGGGCAAGGAGTACAGGCTCCAACAACTGCATTGGCATTCCCCTTCCGAACACATGATCAACGGTGTCAGGTACATCTAACACGCATTCATCAGGCGGGCATCACTATCTACATGCATTGGTCCGCAACATACAAATTGAATTCTCTCAGTGAAGGTGAATGGATGACGATGGATTGGAGATCCACAAGTTGCCATCAAAAGTCCATTCCTTCGATTGTAAAATTAAATCCTTGAAATATCACGATGGTTTTTTTGGATCCGATCCTTCCTTCTTAGTTTCTAATTTTCAGCTTGGTGTCTGTGGGTGTGGCATGCTTATTAATTTAGTACTATTTCAGCTGAAATGGACAAAAAATCTCATTCCAGTCAAGTGACTAAAACGAAATTTCAGTCAAAACTTATCATTTTGAATTTCGGTAAATTTCGGCCGAAATGTTATTTTATATAATTACTTTTTTTTAAATTTTTTATACACATATATACTTCGTATTTCTTATATTTTCTCAAAAAGTAATCCCATAATTTTTTTACTAGAATGGAATAAATCTATATTTATTATTTATTTATTTATATATATGTATATATATTATTTTATATTCCCCCCAAAGTGTAATTCCAAAAAGTTTCGCCAAAATTCCAAATCAGCCGAAACTTCTCATTTTGGAGGCTAGATCGAAAATGGGGTCTGAGACAATATTGGGGGATGGTTCGTAGTCTTCCTAGTGAAGGCGATGTTGCCAATCAACTGAGCAATCCATCGTATTATATAGCGATGACATGTAGGTAAATAAGTTATTCTAATGTGTATAACCATCATTTACGTGAGAATCAACTTACCTACATCCAATTAATAACTGCCCGTAAAAGAAAAAAAAAACCAAAAGTTTTGGTAGATCTCCAATCTTGATTCTTCAATCTATCCCCTCAATACATCTTCCCAGAGAACGGCAGCCACTGATTGGTAACTGACGACAGTTCTCATCTAATTGCCCCGGGTTCGAACCCTGAGTACACCATATCTTTCCACTTGTGTGGGCTTTCTTCATGCTTTTGCAGGTTATTTTGCCATGTGTGTGCGGGCTCTCTCTTGGATCCCGCACCATTGCTGGGTTTCCAAAAAAATACATTTCCATAAAAGCAGCTTTTCTTTGAATTTTTATGAATTCCTTGAGAGTTTAGGCAAATGGGCCCTTAAAATAAATTGGACTACTGACGAGAAAAACAATAAATGAAAGAAAAAAATGTTTCAAGTCAATTGATCGGGTTGCAAACAGGTAAGGTCTCGAACCTTACTGAAACCTGATCACTTTGTATTTTATCAGGCCCTAGTCCAAGTAATATCCCATAGAATAAAATTACACTAATTATACTAAAAAAACACTACAATAACATACTGTTATCAGAATGTACACATTATTCCTGGTCCTGGACTACAGAGCCGGACTGGACCTATCAGGTCTATTTTGGACCTCGACCTATTATTTATTGGGCCGGGCCCAGTCTATATCTGTAAAGTTCAATCCATTTAACCTCAAATTTGTTCTTTGACAGGTTTCCGGCTGAGCTTCATCTTGTGCACCGCAGCGACGATGGAAACAGCAGTGTGCTAGCCATCCTGTACAGGTTTGGCGACCCTGATCCATTTCTTATTCAGGTACTTCTAAAATGTCTTATTGATCCAATAACTACTTTTTGTGCTTTAAAACCCGATATCTAATAACAAGGTTGCATTACAATTAATGGAAAAGATCTCACTTAGAGAGATTATCATATGGATGTGAAAACTGTTTTTCTTAATTTTCTTGTTGCATATGTTGCAGATAAAGGATTATATATCACAACTGACCAAGGAGGCGTGTGCTGGCGATGCGGACCCACAAGTTCCTCTTGGGATTGTAAGAGCTAAGCAGATGAAGAAGCATACTCATAAATATTACAGATACATTGGTTCACTTACTACTCCTCCATGTACTGAGAGGGTCATTTGGAACATCCTTGGGAAGGTATTTTTTGTTATTCATTTTGATTTACGTTCATGTATACTTTAATATACGTACAAAGTGATTTGCAAGTTGCAAGTGTCGACTGGGCTTTTAAAGGATGGTCTAGCACATAATAAGGACCCATATTGGGTGGTTAAGGGTTTGTCTCAGACCCAAACTTCAGCTCATTGGGATAGTATCTGGGCTGAGTTTAAGCTTTTTACGTCTGCTTTAGATCCTGTGGCTAACCATGGGCCATAGGAGACTGGGTTAGTTGGACATAACTAGTTATTGGGCCTGATTTCGCCTATCTTTTAGATTGTAGGCTGGTCTGGGTCTTTTTCTTGCTCAATAATAATAATAATAAAAAGCTTATTCTATGGATGTGCAGTAAAGCCCAACTATAGGCTCTGCTTGTAATGATATGTAACACAAAGGGACCAAAAAACTTGTAAATAGTTGCACCTAGCCAATGCTAAGCCCATTGGATGGATCTGGGCTTTAATTTTATCTGAGTAAATAAACTGATTTACCCAGGACCAGTTAACCCAAAACCGGCAGTCGTTCGGCCAGACTTGGCCAGTCATTTAGGACTTCAACCAGAGTAAGGTCCAGCCATACTCCATTATTTACCAGTAAGAGAATTCCAGTTCTTACTTCTTACAAAGGCTGCAGGAAGTTTAGGCTTAAATCAAAACGGAGTCATTGAGCGTAATGCTGGTTGAACCTAAACCAAATTCAGGCTGGTCCCTTCTAATCTCAAACCCATGTACAAATGGTAAAAGGTCAGGCCAGGTTGGGATTAGTTATATCCAGACCCCAAAAGGCATATATGCCAGCATCTGGGTCCGGGTCCAATTCAGCTCTCCTCCAATCTCAGGACCCATACCTAGACCGGATGGAGTGATCGGTTTGGGATTTGGATCAGGGTCCAGGTTCAGCCCATGGGTTATTATAAAGTAGGAATTGGGCCCATCACTATAGTATTCAGATTTAGGAATCTTGGACCCCTGACCCAGGCTCAACCCATCTGATCTAAACTTGGACAGATCAGGTCCAATACAGCCCATTTACGGCCCTAGTTGCAAAACATAGCAGTATTTCTGATTTAGGAGTAAGTTACAACAATCAAACTAGTACCTCATAAAATGCGAGCCCAGAAACTATTTATACAAACAAACCACCCTACAAGGCCCAGCCCTCGAAAAGTTACCCCTGTTGTTTAACCTAAGATATATGTATGAATGCAGGTGAGAGAATTTTCCAAGGAGCAACTACTTTCACTGAGGGCACCCCTGGATGGGGCCTACCGAAATAATGCAAGACCTTTGCAGCCCCTCAACGGGCGACATGTGTATCTCTATGATGAGGACCGCACCCAATAATTATGTGGCATGTTTATGGTTCTAAAACATAATGATCATCATCACCAACACCATACCAGAGTTCTGTCTCTCCCTCTCCCTCTCCCTCTCCCTCTCCCTCTCATTATCATTATTGTAAGAATATTTTTTTCTCTTTTGGTAAAAGTCATTGTAAGAGTTAACCCACACATATAAAAGAGTAGATTCTATGCTTATAATTTGTGTAGAGTTGCCAAAATCAATGTTTATTTTACAATTTGACATGGATGGGAATCATACAGACCCAAGATTTTTCTTTGAATGGGGTGGACAATGTTTAATTGGAAAAAGTCTTTTAACATCTAAGATATTCTTTCAACTCATTGCCAAAACTGAAAAGGAACTTCATTATAGAAAGGTTTTAAGGTCCGTTTGGATAAATGAGGAGTGGTAAAATGAAGTGGATTTCACATGTGGAGTAGAGTGAAGAGAAGTAGGTTGAAGTTAAAGTAGAGTACTTCACTTCACTCCATTTGGATGTTTATTTTGAAGTTAAAGTTTGGAGTAGAATTCACTTTTACTTAAGGAACTTGAAGTATTTAAGTTGAAGTGAAATGGAGTACATGTAGCTCACAACATTACTTAATCTATCGGGCCAGACTCATCCAAACGGGATAGAGTTGAAATTTTAGACTGTTAGGGCCCATTTAACCTCACTCTACTCTATTTTTTGCGGATCCAAACATGCAAAGTATTTGACATCACTCTTTGTTGAAAATAATCACATGTATCATATACGAACTAATATACAAAGTAGAGTGATTGTAAATGGGGTAAAAAGCAAAAGGTAGAAAGAGGAGTTGGAAGTAACTGGGCCTGTGGATATGTTTTCAAAACTTTTGACCCACTTGATGCAGGGATCAAATATCAATAAGGCCAAAAACTCAATCCAGGATCCAAAAACCTCTTCCTTATGAATCGAGATTAGAAGATACACTATCTAGAAGATAGAAAACAGCAGCAACAAGCAACTATAATAATCTACTAGAATAGACAAAGTAGATCTAACCTTGAAGCCCGATTATGCTCTAATTGAGGAGTTGATTACTTGGCTTGTTGAGAAACTCTTTCGCAAGAACTAGAAGGATCTCCAAACACCTCTTGATCCTCCACGCTATGACCTATTATCAGAGATATTCTCAAGAAAAATGGTGGGATCTCCAAGAAGAAGCAAACCCAAGACTAAAGTGTTGGAGATTTATACTAAAAGCATACTTTTATGTATTTGTCTTTGACTGATTTATTTATTAGTATATTTTGGTCTTTCATCTTTATGAGAATTTATATGAGCAAATGGTTGCATTGTTTAATATTATGTATGTGTGTGTCTTTATTCTATAAAGTAGACAAGTTGGTGTGTAGAGTTCAACTTATACAGGGAAGACCTTTTTGTCGGTTCTTATAGAATATAAGTTGTTGTTCACAATCTAGATGGATTTGGACACACGATCGGTACGATTGTAGTATGATTTTTCAGCAGGCTTGTTTTGGTTGTGGGAAACAGAATAGTTTTAACTCATTATGCTAGAACGCTTTGTGTGTATTGAACATGACCGCTTTTGGGTTTATTGTCTTTATACTGACTATATAAGATGATTAACATCCAAATGGTTATTATGAGTGCTTGTACTCTTAATCCCGACATAAATAATAGACACATACATTTGGTGTTTTACATTTTGATTTACAAAGGAGTGAGATCTTTTATGGGTCAATAATCTCAGTAAATTGGATGATTACACAACGTGTATGGTGCATATTAGTTTATTGAAAGAATCCACGTCCCGAAATAGGGATTAATGATATCCCCTTGATGAAGCTTTTAAGTTTTGATAATATCAAACCCTGCAGGTGGACTTTGTGTCCGACATATCAAATAAGTTGAGCGTAAGGTCTCAAGGAATTATAAAGATATCGATTAAATATAGATGTCGATAATTATTTAATCGATGGATATCTGAAATCTTAACGTGGGGAGATTAATAAGTATTTAATGACAAGAAGCTCGAAATATTATTTTGAGAATAAAGGACGGGAGTGCAATTATAATTCTCTAGTGGACTGAATTATAATTTATAGAACTAGGATTCTAATTTGGGTCGAATTAGGGTTTCCTGCTTCCATAAGAAGCCCATTCCTTATTTACTTCTTAGGGTCCCTATTGTAGCCTATAAATATGCGCTATTGCTCTCTAGGTAAAAACACAATAGAAATCTAGTTTTTGAAAGCAGAGAAAATTCGCAAAAGAGGCCCACACCTCAGTGCGGATTCGAGCACAGAGGAAAATAGTAGAAGATCTTGAGGTTTTCGAGTTGCTGTAAGACCGAGATCAAATCAGAGAGATCTCGCTGGTACGATTTTTAATGATCATCGTCTAAAGTGTTTTTCGCATTAATCTTTGCGCAATATCTAGGGTTCCAGGTGGCTGCCTCTTAACATAAAGAAGATAACCGGAGGAGAAAAGATTAGAGAGAGGAGAGAGGTGGGTGTCCAACCTAGGGCGTGGGATGCCTGGGAGTCCAGCCCCTCTCCTTTATTTATAGTGCAAGAGCACCTCCTCTTGGTCCATAATTAGAAGTCTCACTTCTATTATGAGTATGTATCATACTCCTCCTTCCTTTAAGAGTTTAAATTGGATTAGAAACGATCTCTTCTTAGGGCTGGAGTGTGCACCACTAGGGATTCCTTAGAATCTGGCTCCAACCGGGAATCTAGACCCCACATCTTATGTGAACTCCGGACCCACAATTAATTGCAAATAACTCCAGTATATAAATGCAATTGAACTCTAGTCTTAGGAATAAATTACAAGAAAACCTTAACCTTCCCAATTATTATAAGTAGGCCCCTCCATCAATTATATACATGGATCAGTTGGATTAATATGTCCAACCAAATTAGATCAATATCTTATTATCCTTGTGACCCAATTAATCATAGTGATCATTAGTACCATACAATTAACTCTTAATTGAGATAGGTGCGCACTTGCCAATGATAAATCCTTTAATTGACACAAGGGGATATATCTATTAAAGGATAGATTTCATCTTGATAATTATATGTTCGTACAGTCCCACTACCATGCACCTAAGACAACGAGGTGTTGACCTATAATTGGCCTCACTCATTGGTGACTCAAAGTAAATGTAGAATAGAAACTTGAGTTCATTAATCTCTCAAGATTAAGCACCTATTGCTAGGGAATTATGAGAGCAATCCTTAAATCAAAGACAAGTTTGCATGAGGTACAACTCATGCATGGTCCTTCAGAACATTCAATGTACCAGCACAATGATCCAGAATCTTACACTCTTGATGATTGAGACAAATCACACTATATATCTCATAGTGATCATAACGCTCCAACCTTATCAAATGAGGTGCCCAATCTTATCACTGGTTGTGAATTAATTTAAGTATAAGATTTGTGATCTATGTCTCCTGTATGCGGATCTCATCCACACATATGGATCACATCCAATATACTTGTGGGCTCCGATTCATCTCATGAACCATCATGTCATATCGTATTAGCCATGTGCAAACAGGGAATAAAATAAAATATCATTCATCTCATAAAATAAATACCATCCATCACATGAATAAAAGCATGATTATATAAATTATTTAAGAAATAAATCAATTTATTCACATCATCCACTGGATTGAGACCATATAATCTAACATTTGAAATAGCATGACATTAGACGATTGGACTTAGGTACAAGGATGGGGATGGCTTAGAGTGGGCATCAGAGAGGTAGGTGTTATTTGCTCTATGTTCTGTTATTACAGCTTTCCATCTTTCTGACTTTCACATTGGATTTCTCTAGGGATTTAAAACTATATATAACAATAATAGTAAGAGCCCACTGATGCCCACTCCATATCAAAGGATTTTAAAAAAGGGAAGAGGCTTCTCTGTTTTGAATTAATCTGGACAAGTAGAAGTAAAAAGGAAAAGAAAATTCACATTCCATTGGTATAATTGTAAAACTATATTCTAAGTTCTACATTGGAACTAGGAAGGGGGTGGGCCGATATTTATTTTCCACTAGTGAATGACCCTTTTGGTCCTTTTTCCAAAATGGATGGGGGCGACGAACCCAGGTTGGGACTGCATGGGTCTGCCCTTGAAGAGAGACAACATGACCCTAATATGATAAGGCCTACTTTACAGTGCCTGCTTGAGACCTCCTCTCCGTGGTTACTAAGGGGTTGGAGAGGTGGGCCCTCTATGGGTTATGATTGGTCTACAGATAGTTAGATGTGGGACTTTCACATCAACGTCCTAGAGATCGTTTTATGCGGAAATGAAGAAAACCTATATTTTTTCCGCATAAAAATGCTGCACCTAATCATAGAAAAGTTAGGCTCGCAACTTTCTGTCGCATTGTAGAATCCTTAGCCTTACAAAAACATCAACTAACCTAAAAATAACATGTGATTTAACTTAAGGACTTTCCTAAACCTGTAGAAGCCCTACCAACTCAGCATGAAATTGTCCGCTTTGGTGTACATGCGCGCGTGAGGACTTCTCAGGAGGTCACACATCCTAGTATTGCTTCCGCTCAAGCACGCTCAACTCCAGAGTTCTTAGGGTTTTTCTTCAGGGCCGCACGGTTTTAAAAGGTCTCATGTTGAGTTAATACGGGATTTGACTTATAAGCCCAATGTCAAGACTTAAATATTTACGATGTGGGCTAGTGGAGACTCAATGTTTGAAGCCCATAATTGAGATGCTACGCCCCGTAGTTAGGGGTGCCGTCCGGACCAGATTCTCACAAAACCCTTATGTGGTATGCTTTAATTTTAAAAAACACCTTGACTTTAAAATTTTTTAAAACCATCTTCACTTTGAGGCTTTTTTTTTTTTCTTTTTCCATTACAAGGGACCAAACTTTCACATTCAAGTACGCTAGACAAGTTCATGACCAGACGAGCAAGTACATTTGAAACTAATTTTATGAAATATCTTTGATTGGATTTTTTTCAAAATTATCATTTCAAATGCCATTTTGAGTTATTAAAAGATCAATATATGTGTCTTTGGCGGTAGCTTTGCTGACAAGGGACGACTTAAACTATGGGAGGGTGCATGAGTTCAACTCTTGTATAACCGAAAAAGGAAAAACTAAAGGTCACAAATAAAAGCAATACCAACCCAAAACCATATTGTCGACCCAGTTTCTTTGTCACTTCATGTGTAGCCATGAAAGTAACATTGAGTTATCTGGGTTAGGACGGGATTGTGAATTGAATATAAAGGGTATTTTGATCTTCTTAGTGATTTTATGTTGGCTAATTCATGTGATTGACATTTATATGTGCAACTTTTAACCACAAGACTACGGTGTCGTCAAGTAATAAAGAACTAAAGAGTCCAAACTATTGATCCCACGAGGAGAGGATGGAATAAGTAATGAATCCAATTAAAATAGAATTGAACTGAGATATAGCTAATATAGACAGATGAAGTGAAAAAATAAAACTAATAAACTATGCAATGTAAACAACTAATTATCAATCTAAAATATGAATTTAATATGATCTAAGTTAATCTAACAAGCTACACTAAACTATTGGATGAATGGTGGTAGAAATGGAAGATTTAATGTGAAGATGTGGTGTGAAATGTATAGGATTTTAAAACAAGTTGTGTGAAGTGTAGATCTAACAATTTAGAAGTGAAAATAACAAATCAAACAAAGATTTAAATTAACAACAATAAAAATAAGAGATTAGGCAATCTAAAATCCACTAAGTATGTAATTAGTTCAAATAATGCATGTTCTAATTCAACTCCCAAATCTACAGTCTAATTAGAAATCTCTTGCCTAAATGGATTGGATGATATAACAATGAAGAATAAAGTAAAGAAAATCAGAGGCCAAGATCCTAGATCATCATCTATCCATCCTACAATAATTCATCAAAATCAAGCTACAAAAGATCAAAGATAAGGGCTCTAGAGCATGCTATGTGAGAGAACTTAATCCAACTACAAAGTATTAATTGAGATTATCCAAGCATCAAGTGTAGAGATAGAGTATGAGAAATGAGATAGATTAGCATAATTAGATCTAAAATCTACTAATTAATCAAGGCACAAGTAGGGAATTTAAACTAAAACATGCATGTAATTGAACTAATCACATTACTTAGCTTCAAAGGGAGAGCTTAATCCAAGAGCTTTAGCCACTAAACATCAAGAAAGAACTCCAAATCTTCATTAATGATTTTCAATTACACACTCTCTCTAGAGTAGTTACACTTAAGCTCCTAATTACAATCTAAAAGTATAGAGAATGTAAAATAAAATTGCTAAAAGACTAACTTGCCAAAAGATTTCTTTTTTTTTTCACTACAAAAATATTCCAATTTATAAAAACATTGAAGACATTTGATTGGCTCATTTCCATTCACAATGATTACTTCCATTTGAATGGTTGCAACTTGAAGGCTTTTGATTGACTAATTTGCTTTCACATAGATTACTTCAATTTGATTTGGAGGCTTTTCATTGGCTCTTTTGCTTTCACATGGATTGCTTCAATTTGATTGGTTGCAACAAACTTTCCTTCCAAAAGGATATGTGCTTTTTGCCTCTTGGGCTTTTGATTAGCTCATATCCTTTCACATGGATTTATGTCATGAGGGGTTTGAACCCATAACCTATTTTACTGGAACACAAGCTCTAACCAATACACCAACCATTCCTTTGTATTAGAAAATAACTTTTTTTATTCTTAAAGTTTTCTCCTCTAATTTTGGAATACGTCAACTCTTCTTAAGATTTCTTCAATACGATTTCTTCATGTAACTTCTTTTATTGAAATCTCTTCTTGATGCATTGGGACACTAGCCGGAAGGTTGGGGTAAACCCGGTAAACCCAGGGTCCACCTACACAAGAGAAATTATATAAAAATACATTTATAAATAATTAAAATTATGCATGATAATCCGATAATCCGTTAATGTGATAAAATGATAAAATCTCTGTGTAAAGCAAATGATATGCTGATAAAATTCAGATTAATGGGGAGTAAATGTTGGAATTGGTGTATGCCCTAAAGCCCACTAGCTGCACTCTCATCTTTTGTTACGGGATATTTACTGGTTATTTAATGGAATGACTATTTTCTCTTTAAACATGTATATATGTATGGTTGTGTAAGGCCTATTGTTTCTAGTAAATGAATTAGGTGTGTAGTGGCTACACACAGATAGGTCTGACTCATGGACACTGGAAATAATAAAATTGTTCATAACTGAGAGATGGAGTTGGGCACTTCATTTTGGTATAAGTTATAGTGAGAGACTCTCCTGTATTCAGGGTGACTTACCTAAGTCATGGGAGGACATTCCCGGATTTATCTCATTAGTGCATATGCAATGCATTGAACAGGACCATTGTAGGTGTGATCTCTAAAATAGTATTATCACTGAGAGAGATCAAGTCACCTCATGCTACTGAATGACCAGTGCTCTTAATCTTGAGCATTTGTGGATGAACTGACGAAGTCAAGTTCTTGTGCTTTAATTCACCGTGGTTGAGATTCTTTTCATGGGTCAACAGCTCTGTGTTTTGGGTACTCGGACTTAATCAGTTAGGACGTGCAGATGCAATAAAGAATCTATGCCATCTAATGATGGAATGATCGTCCCCTTAGAATTATCCGATTAATCATCAAAATCTAAGATCTTAGTGTAACACCCCGACCCGCCTTAATCTCGCTTTAGAGTTAATTAATTTAGATTAATTGTTTAACGGATGTTTTGATTGTGATTGGACTTGATTAGGTAGAATTAGTGGGGTTTAACCATTTACTAGGTAGATTATGACTTTTGGAGTGTTTTGGGTTTTTGTGTGTACTTAGAAATTTTTGGCTTTTTTATGCATTGCATAGAGCATTTCATGGGCTTTAACTTTCATGCTTTGACCCAATTAATTCGGATCCATTTAGGCCCATTCCCAGCCTATTCATTTAATCTAGGCCCTTATTTGAAATTTCAGTCCTTTTTGTGGACTTGTATGTAGTGCAGGAAAAATTGGGCTTAAAACCCTTACCCAGCCATTTTTTTTTCTTCTCCTCTCATTTCTTCTCCATTTCCAGCTGGGAGCTATTCTTCTCCTTGTCTTCTTCTTCTTCTTCTTCTTTCACTCCTAGCATCAACCAAGACTCCTAGCATGAGTAGAAGCTAGCCACCACTTCATCTTCTCCACTAAGACAACATCTTCCAAGCTCAAGCATCCACTCATCTTTCTTTCTTCTTGCTTTTGGTAAGCTCTTTCTTCACTAAGCATTTCCATTTGATTTCCTTCATCCTTGGAAAGCTACAAATCATGTATGCATCATCTTCTTCCTCATTCATTTCATTCATTTTCATTTTCACCATTTTAGGGCATTTGAGCTTGAGTTTTGGGGATTTTGAGCTTAAGAGGTTTTAGGTGTGTGAGATAGCTTCCAAGCACCTAAGGCAAGTTAAACTTACATGTTTATATGCATGCTTCCTTGTTTGATTCATGAATGTATGAAATCATGTGTAGACACCCTTCTTCTTGCTCAAAATGGGTTTTTAATAAATGGTTCTTGTTAATGTATATGGGATTGATTGAATGGTTTTTATGAGCATTTTGAAAGCTCAAAGATACTCATTTGTAGTGGGTTAAGACCTGATGGAATGCCTTGAATGGCTTGGGAGAAACAGCAAAGTTTCAGATTTTCGGAACACAGGATTTGACAGTTCGCTCGAGCGAGCGTGAGTGAACGCTCGAGCGAAGGGCTTTCTGGGAGAGTTCGCTCGAGCGAACTTTCGGTCCGGTCGAGCGAACAGCTCTCTGTCTGGGGTCCGCTCGAGCGAACATCTGAACGCTCGAGCGAACCTGATACCTGCAGTATGCATATTTTCCAATGACCATAACTTTTCAACCGTAAGTCCGTTTTTGGAGATCGACATACCGTTGGAAAGCTCATGATGTGTAGAACCCAACAAAAAATGATTTTATTTGATTTGAGACTTGGAAAAGATTATATGTTGGATTTTACATAATTGTGACAAATGGACGTTTCCATGAGACGGACTTTGGACCGTAGCTTGTTCTAGTTGATTGGCCTGATAGATGGACCTGTAGGATGTGTACCCTGAACTTTTATCAGGACCGATGGTTTGTTTAATTGTGTATATGGATTGAGCAACCGTACCTACAAAAGGGGCATTGTGTTCTTCGGATTGTAACCGTGCCAAATGTCTTCTATTAAGGGATTCGACATCCAAATTATGTAACGCCAAGGGGTCCTTTGTAGCCCAGTAATGTCGGAACTCTTAATACTACCCTGAGTTGGACGGTGAAGACCACATGTGTTCCCAAGACCGTAGGCTTGGCTTGAATTACATCTTGACTCCGTATATGATCTGTATGTACATGCATTGCATTCCGTTTCCAGTATTCTAGTGTGACTTGATCATGCTTCTGTTCGGTTATGTATTTTCTGTTACACATCTGTTATATTACATTTATTTCTGTCTTTGTTCAGCATATTTCAGTAAGTCCCGATTTGTTATCTATACGTCCTGTATATGTCCTGTATCTGATTATACTGTCCTGCACCTGCTTTGTTGTTTGTATATTGCACTCTATGAGTCGGCACCACTTAGCTTCGACCCTATCTAAGTCGGACCCGACTAAGTGTGGGTTTAGTAAACTTCTGGCCCTCTGTAGATGAGAATTTATTCTGAGGGTTTACCGGCACCCTAGGTCTACGATGGAGAATTCTGGGTACCTCTGTCTCCTAGTAGCACCACCCTGTCCTGTCCTGATATTCTGCTCTCATTTTATTTCATGTTATATGATTAACTTGAGAGAACATAGCTTATGTGGATGTGCCAACTAGTACTGTTAATATATTTATCTGTTATCTATGACTCGTATGTCTCATGCTAATTCATGCACTGATATGCCTAGTGATTATTCCTTGATCTCCTATGATTTATACCTGTCTGACTATTCATTTGATACATGTTATATGGACTGTATATGTTTGTCTTGCTTAGCTTAGTCTAATGGTGCTACACTTGGCGTTACAGGTGAATATGTCGACGCCACTGCCCCGGAGATCCTTGAGGAAGAGGAATCTCTCCAGAACGTAGCAGAGTGGACTCCTGATGATGTCTTCTAGACATCCGTACGATGAGATTGGACGATAAATGACCCACTGACCGTGGCTAGGATTGCCACATATTTTGTAGAAACTTATAAACTTGTTTAGCTTTTGGAATTGTAGACTTTAACTTTAACTTAACTAACTTACTTCTTCTCTCTTTATCTCTTGAACTTGAACTTGAAATCTAATCTATGCTCATGGACCCTTATGCTCTATATCTTGATGATTGTGTTGTGTTAATTGGATATCTATTTGACAAATTATACAGGCATATCGAAAAATATAAACCTCACACGTGATATCCTGTGGGTAAATTCCGTACGTGGGGACCTAGAGTCAACGTGTTTGACTCGAGTTTCCACGCGGGCGTGTGTCGCACCTCGGGATGTGTGAAATCTCGGGCTCAGGGCGTGACACTTAGTATATGGATGTTTCATATGGATATTGAACTTGTGGGTCGCTCCCTTGACCAAGAGAATGATATCTGGATGATGATTAAGTTAAGGATATGAAGTTCTAAGGTTTAGATGTAATAAAAAAGGTTGATAGTACATCTGATAACCTGACTTGATTATGGATGTTACATAGAGGGGAATTTAGGTCATTTTACTTAGTAGGTCGAAGACAACTGTCATTTTCTGACGAGCTTATTATATTATATATTTGTCCTTGGAGTTCAACCATAACTCTTTAGTGGAATGAGTTAAGGTTAAAATGGTCTTTGTGTTGCTATGGGTTTAGCATGGACATTTTGGTCATTTTGGGAGCCAAGGGCAAATATGTCTTTTGGTTCCTTCTCTAGTCACTTTCCAAGATTGGCATGATTTCCTAAAATGTTTAGATGACATATGGTTGAATTATTTTAGTGGAAAAATAATTTTGAGTTTAAATTCAAATAGGCCTTTGATGGCATACATGAATTTAATTCTAGATAAATTATATCTGGGCCATGGTGTGTATTACTATGTGGGACGTCCATAATGGGAATTCCATGGGTAAGGTTTCCAATTTTGAGTAGGTCTCTCTACTTGGAAGGTTGGACTCCTCTTTGGATTAGTATTCCTATAGTAAAGTTTCCTTTTTGAATTAGAAACTTAAATTAGTAAGTGTTGTGCAACTAAGATTACTAAAGTTTGTGGGATGTTCCTTTAGTTTCATTTTCTAATTGGAGTGTTTCTAAAAAGGAAATAAATCTTTAGATTATACTTTCCTTTTAGGACATCTATGAGAATTAGAAGAGATAGCTTTTAAGGAAAGGAATCCCAAAGTTTTCTATAAAAAGAAGGAAGCCCCTTTTGGACGTCCAACACATCCCTATGCTAGAAATCCCACACGTCCAGCCCTCTTTTCTTCTTCATTGAAGAGAGTTTCAGGTCTGAGAATTTTTGCATAGATGAAAGATCTCAAATCCCATCTAGAAATCTAGATTAAGATCCCACCATCTTAGCCAATCAGATTTGGAAGTGAAATAGAGAAGAAGATCAAAAGCAATTCTACTGCAGAAAATTCTAGCAAGTTGTTTGCTAATTGCAAGTCTGAGTTCAGCCCTTTGGATCTTTTATTTCAGAGATTTGAAGCCTACATATCATCAAGGTAATAGTCTTCTTGAATCTCCTTTAATTATACACTTGTTGGTCATGAATCCATGAAGTTTTTATGCGATCTATATGGCTGATTTGCGCTGCCCAGATCAGTTTGTTTTAAAATCTGTTTTGCTACAAATCAGCCATGGACGTCTTCCCCTAGTGATGTCCAGATCTGAATCGCAGTTTCTTTCAGTGGTATCAGAGCCACTCCATGTGAAATCATGATCCCATGTTGTGTTTAATTAATCCTACATTGATTATGGGCATGGTGGCACCCTACTGAAGTTATATTCAGATTTCTTTAAGTGATGCATGTTGTGTGCAAGTTTCATTAACAATGCTGGAATTTATTTTCTAGATTTGTTTAATGATGTACATAGTGTTTTGCATGCACTAACCTCTTTGTTTGCAGCCATATATTGCATCTTTGATGGTTCGCATGATTGTTATGTGGATTTGGATGTTTTTTCATTAGTTGGAAAGTGTACGATTGCGCGTTTAGCAATCATAGGAAGTTGTAATTCTTTCTTTACTTTTATTCCAACTAGTCTTGATGTAAGCTTTCTTAAAAGGCATAGGAATCTCCAATGTAATTTGTGGTTTTGTTTTTTATGGATTTGCTTGTATAAATTTAATTTGTTGGAACAAGCAAAAAAAAAAAAAAGAAAGCTTCAAGCAAGATAGGTTGCATGTAACCGGATTCCTTAGTGGTGGAGGAGACAAGGCTTCTTGGTGCAAGATGAGATCTATTTTTTGATGTCCTAGTTCGATAAGGATTTGAAGTCCGAAGAGCAGGGAGCCATCAAGGATTGCATACTTTTATTTGCTCTTATATATGGAATGCATGGATGAATGCTTTATATAATTACTATAATTGTCACCTAGAAACATGGCCACCATTAGGTTCTAAAATTGGCATCTTTTTATATTGGATTGTTTTAAGTTTGGCTAATGTTTTAAACAAAACTTTGACCAGCACCTTCTATTTTGTCTAAGGTTTAAAATTGGATAGGGTTTAGTTTATCTTGGTTCACTTGAGGCCAAACTAAAATCTAATTAGATGCTACCTATGGGTTTCCATAACCCAAGTTAGGTTTTTGATTCTTTAAAGGGATTTTCTCAAATGTTTTAAAGCAAAGGTTATTTATTTTTAAGATGACTTAAGTCATTAAGTCATGAATTTAATTAACTAAGTTTGTTAGATTTAAAAAGAGCTTTTGAATAAACAATGTAAAGGTCAAAAAGTATAAACCCTAGTGATAAATAATCAAGTGGGAGAGGGGTTTTTGGAAAGACCCCACGGCCTTCCATTTTCGGTTCATGTTATCTCATTAAGGTGTTAGTAGGAGCGGCCACCCCTTCGGTGGAGTTCTTTACTAAAGACCGCTTTGATGGGTTAATGGCTGAACTAATGTGAATATTCGTAATGAGGTGTTAGTAGGAGCGGCCATCCCTTCGGTGGAGTCCTTTACTAAAGATCACTTCTATAGAATGTCAATGAAGTGTTGGTGGTAGCGGCTATCCCTTCGGTGGAGCTCTTTACTAAAGTTCACTTCTAGAATGGATAAAAGTCACTTCCCTTCGGAGGACTTAAATCATAGACATTCTAGGAAATTTCATAAGAAATGGTAAAACACTTGACATAAGACGGTAATGACCTCTCCCTAGGAGTTAAGAGTTATTTATCATATAAGGCCAAACCAATCAGTGATTGGACTACCACTGGATATGTATATCCAGATAGTGATAATCCAAATAAGCATATCTTAATTCAACGTGACTGTAGGCTCGGCCATCCCTTCGATGAGGGTCAATGAGGAGGTTGAAACACTGATACATTATGTTCAGGGTTAAATAATGTAAAAAGATTTGTGCATGTTTTTCCTTTTATAACAAGCACCATATACATATTACATATATACTGCATGTCTAATTATAAACCGTTTCATATCCAGAGAGAGATGGGTAAAGATTCTTTTAGTCCGTTGATGAGCATTCTTCGTGAGAACAAACTGACTGGCCCAAATTACGTAGATTGGAAGAGAAATCTTGACATAGTACTCACTGCTGAGGAGTACAAGTATGTCTTGTCGGAAACCTGTCCTGATATTGATGTTAATTATACTGATGACTAGTTAGAGGCTGAGAGGGAATGGAAGAAAGCGAATAGCATGGCTAAATGCTACATGCTTGCTTCCATGTCCAACGTGTTGCAAACACAACACGAGCAAATGGACACAGCCTATGAAATCATGATGTCCCTGTCTGAGATGTTCGCAGACAAAAGCAGGCCAGCTAGGCAAGCTGCTATAAGGATTGTCATGAATACTAGGATGGCTGAGGGAACACCTGTCAGAGAGCATATGCTCAAGATGATGGATTGTTTCAATGTTGCTGAGATTCTAGGGGCTGAGATTGATGCTGAGAGTCAAACTGATATGATTCTCGAAACTCTGCTGGACTCTTTCAATCAGTTCAAGCTCAATTTCAATATGAGCAAGATGGACATGACTCTATCTGAGTTAATGAAAGAACTCCAAGCGGCGGAGGCTATCATGAAGCCCAAAGCCCAAGCTCACTTTTTTCAGTCTTCCTCTAAACTAAACCCGAAAGGGAAGAAGTTCAAGAAGAAGCAGAATAAGGGAAAAGGACAGAAAAAGAACAATACTGGTAAAAAGAAGGACAAGGGTACAGATGGAAAGCCCAAAGGGAAATGCTTCAAGTGTGGCCTCAAAGGTCATTGGAAGAAAGATTGTCCCAAGTTACTAGCCTCAGTTAAGAAAGGTACATCTTTTTCCTACTACATTTAAACTTGTCTGGTGGTTGATTCTTCTGATTCATGGATAGTAGACTCGGGAGCCACTAATCATATCTGCAATTCATTGCAGGGGTTTCAGATAATGCAGAAGATTGAGAAAGGAGAGTTTGCCTTTAGAGTTGGAACTGGAGCTAAAGTTTGGGCAGTTGCAGTAGGAGTTGTTTCCTTACATTTTCCATGTGATAGGATATTAGTTTTATATTAAGTTTTCTATGTTCCGGACATGAGGAAGAATTTAATTTCAGTTTCCAGACTCATTGAATTTAATTATTCAGTTTCCTTCCATTCTGGTGTTGATATCAGTATAGATGGAAATATTATATGTTCCGGTAGAATGCATGACAACTTATTTTATATATATCCTATTGCTCCCACACTGCATAATGTACAACAAGAAAACTCAACTTCCCTTAAAAGGAAGGTATCTTCAATCAATGACACATATCTTTGGCACTTACATTTGGGTCACATTAACCTAAAACGGATTCAGAGGTTGGTAGAAGATGGGCCTCTGAGCTCATTAGATTTCGAACCTTTTCCTCAGTGCGAATCTTGTCTCAGGGGAAAGATGACTAAAAGGTCATTCACTGGAAAGGGACTAAGGTCAAAGGAGTTGTTAGAATTTATTCACACTGATGTGTGTGGTCCTATGAACAAACCGGCTCGAGGAGGGTATGAGTATTATATCACCTTCATTGATGATTACTCTAGGTATGGATATGTGTACTTAATGCGACGCAAGTCTGAGGCGTTTGATAAATTCAAGTAATTCAAGGCTGAGGCGGAGTTACAACTAGGGAAACATATCAAAGCCTTTCGATCTGATCGAGGTGGCGAGTACCTCCTGGGTGAGTTCAAAGAGTACCTCACACAACATGGGATTGTGTCTCAGTTGTCTGCACCGGGTACACCCCAGCAAAATGGTGTAGCGGAGAGAAGAAACCGTACCATTCTTGATATGGTAAGGTCCATGATGAGTCATGCAACCCTACCTATATCTTTTTGGGGATATGCCCTAGAAGCAGCAACATACATTTTAAAACTGGTACCTTCTAAATCAGTGCTTAGGACACCGCAAGAAATGTGGATAGGTTGAAATCCCAGTTTAAGACATATCCACATTTGGGGTTGTCCAGCCTATGTGCTGAATGATAAAGCTACTAAGCTAGAACCCAGATCGGAAATGTGTTACTTCATTGGGTAGCCTAAGGGAACGAGAGGTGGCATCTTTTATCATCCAAAGGAGCAAAAAGTGCTTATCAGCACTCATGCTAGGTACTTGGAGGATGATTGTATGATGTACCAAGAGCTTAGTTGTAAAGAAACCCTTGAGGAGATTCTTCCGGGATCTCCTATAACATCTGTACCAGGTCCTGAGGCGGTAGATGAACAGGATATTCCTTTTAACACTCCAGAGCCTCGTCGTAGTGGGAGAATTTCTAGACAGCCAGAAAGATATCTAGGAGTGTCTTTTAAGACAGACTCTGAAGATCTGGTTGAGGATCCTGCTAGTTATGATGAAGCAGTGACGGATATAGATGCTGACATGTGGCAGCAAGCGATGAAATCTGAAATGGATTCTTTGTATTCCAATCAAGTCTGGGAACTTGTAGATGCACCTGAAGGGATTAAACCCATAAGGTGCAAGTGGATCTACAAGAGGAAGAGAGGAGTGGATGGGAAGGTGGAAACCTTCAAAGCAAGACTAGTGGCGAAAGGATATACTCAGAAAGAGGGTATCGATTATGAGGAAACCTTTTCACCAGTGGCTATGCTTAAGTCCATAAGGATTCTCTTGGCTATCGTATGTCATTATGACTACGAGATATGGCAGATGGATGTCAAGACAGCTTTTCTTAATGGAAGTCTTGACGAATGCATCTATATGATGCAACCAGAGGGTTTCATTGCTAGTGGCCAAGATAACATGGTTTGTAAACTTAAGAAGTCCATTTATGGACTTAAGCAAGCATCTAGAGCATGGAACATCAAGTTTAATCAGGCAGTCAAATCTTTTGGCTTTGATCAAAACATTGATGAACCATGTGTGTATAAGAAAGGAAGTGGAAAAGCAGTTGCATTTTTAGTTCTGTATGTAGATGACATATTGCTCATTGCTCATTTTTAGTTATGTATGTAAATGATGTAGGTATATTGTCATCCACAAAGGTTTAGTTATCCTCTCAATTTCAGATGAAGGATTTGGGTGAGGCCAGCTATATCTTAGGGATCAAGCTTTTGCGTGATCGCAAGAATAAGATGTTAGCCTTATCCCAATCTTCATATATTGAGAAGATATTGGTCAAGTTTAACATGCATGACTCCAAGAAGGGCTTGCTACCTTCTAGACATGGAGTACCACTGTCTCGAGATCAATGTCCAAAGACATCTGAAGAGATAGAGAGCATGAGGAGAGTTCCATATGCATCCGCTGTTGGAAGCCTCATGTATGCTATGTTATGTACTAGACCAGATATTTGCTTTGCCGTTCGCATGGTTAGCAGATATCAGTCAAACCCTGGACCCATGCATTGGACAGCTGTTAAGCATATATTCAAGTATCTTCGGAGAACGAAAGATTATATGCTAACCTATCGAGCAGATGATCTAACGCCTTTGGCGTATACAGATTCTGATTTCCAATCTGATAGGGATGCCAGAAAGTCTACTTCAGGATACGTCTTTACTCTGTCAGGAGGGGCTATATCATGGAGAAGTGTCAAGCAATCCTGTACTGCTGATCCTACCGTGGAAGCAGAGTATGTGGCGGCATCGGAAGCTACAAAGGAAGCAGTATGGCTCAGAAAATTCTTATTGGAATTGGGAGTTGTTCCTGCAGTGCAAAAACCGATTATCATGTACTGCGACAACACTGGTGCTGTAGCACAGTGCAAAGAGCCCAGGAATCTCAAGAAAGGCAAGCACATTCAGAGAAAGTACCACTTGATCCGGGAATTCATTCAGGATGGAGAAATAGTGGTGGAGCAGATTGCCTCAGTGATTGCCTCAGCAAATAACTTAGCTGACCCATTCACTAAAACTCTTACTGAGAAAGTCTTTACTTCTCATGTTGAGTCTATGGGTGTTAGGTTAGGAAGTAGTGATCTTTAGTGCAAGTGGGAGTTTGTTGGGATTGGTGTATGCCCTAAAGCCCACTAGCTGCACTCTCATCTATTGTTACTGGATATTTACTGGTTATTTAATGGAATGACTATTTTCTCTTTAAACATGTATATATGTATGGTTGTGTAAGGCCCATTGTTTCTAGTAAATGAATTAGGTGTGTAGTGGCTACACACAGATAGGTCTGACTCATGGACACTGGAAACAATAAAATTGTTCATAACTGAGAGATGGAGTTGGGCACTTCATCTTGGTATAAGTTATAGTGAGAGACTCTCCTGTATTTAGGGTGACTTACCTAAGTCATGGGAGGACATTCCCGGATTTATCTCATTAGTGCATATACAATGCATTGAACAGGACCATTGTAGGTGTGATCTCTAAAATAGTACTATCACTGAGAGAGATCAAGTCACCTCATGCTACTGAATGACCAGTGCTCTTAATCTTGAGCATTTGTGGATGAACTGACGAAGTCAAGTTCTTGTGCCTTAATTCACTGTGGGTGAGATTCTTTTCATGGGTCAACAACTCTGTGTTTTGGGTACTCGGACTTGATCAGTTGGGACGTGCAGATGCAATAAAGATTCTATGCCATCTAATGATGGAATGATCGTCCCCTTAGAATTATCCGATTAATCATCAAAATCTAAGATCTTAGTATATGGATGTTCCATATGGATATTGAACTTGTGGGTCGCTCCCTGGACCAAGAGAATGATATCCAGATGATGGTTAAGTTAAGGATATGAAGTTCTAAGGTTTAGATGTAATCAAGAAGGTTGATAGTACATCTGATAACCTGACTTGATTATGGATGTTACATAGAGGGGCATTTAGGTCATTTTACTTAGTAGGTCGACGACAACTGTCATTTTCTGACGAGCTTATTATATTATATATTTGTCCCTGGAGTTCAACCATAATTCTTTAGTGGAATGAGTTAAGGTTAAAATGGTCTTAATATTGCTATGGGTTTAGCATGGACATTTTGGTCATTTTGGGAGCTAAGGGCAAATATGTCTTTTGGTCCCTTCTCTAGTCACTTTCCTAGATTGGCAAGGTTTCCTAAATTGTTTAGATGACATATGGTTGAATTATTTCAGTGGAAAAATAATTTTGAGTTAAAATTCAAATAGGCATTTGATGGCATACATGAATTTAATTCTAGATAAATTATTTGTGGGCCAAGGTGTGCATTATTATGTGGGACGTCCATAATGGGAATTCCATAGGTGAGGTTTCCAACTTTGAGTAGGTCTCTCTACTTGGAAGGTTGGACTCCTCTTTGGATTAGTATTCCTATAGTAAAGTTTCATTTTTGAATTAGAAACTTAAATTAGTAAGTGTTGTGCAACTAAGATTACTAAAGTTTGTGGGATGTTCCTTTAGTTTCATTTTCTAATTGGAGTGTTTTTAAAAAGGAAATAAAACTTTAGATTATACTTTCCTTTTAGGACATCTATGAGAATTAGAAGAGATAGCTTTTAAGGAAAGGAATCCCAAAGTTTTCTATAAAAAGAAGGAAGCCCCTTTTGGACGTCCAACACATCCCTATGCTAGAAATCCCACACGTCCAGCCCTCTTTTCTTCTTCATTGAAGAGAGTTTCAGGTCTGAGAATTTTTGCATAGATGAAAGTTCTCAAATCCCATCTAGAAATCTAGATTAAGATCCCACCATCTTAGCCAATCAGATTTGGAAGTGAAATAGAGAAGAAGATCAAAAGCAATTCTACTGCAGAAAATTCTAGCAAGTTGTTTGCTAATTGCAAGTCTGAGTTCAGCCCTTTGGATCTTTTATTTCAGAGATTTGAAGCCTACATATCATCAAGGTAATAGTCTTCTTGAATCTCCTTTAATTATACACTTGTTGGTCATGAATCCATGGAGTTTTTATGCGATCTATATGGCTGATTTGCGCTGCCCAGATCAGTTTTTTTTAAAATCTGTTTTGCTACAAATCAGCCATGGACGTCTTCCCCTAGTGATGTCCAGATCTGAATCGCAGTTTCTTTTAGTAAAATATACAATATTTAACACTCATCACACCCCCAAACCTACATTTTGCTAGTCCCGAGCAAAAACTATAAAGAAAGACTAAACTATATGCAAGAAAATACTGTAAAAATCCTAACTCACTTTCGCAGGAATCGCGGCTGCACTTAGGTCATGCAACAAGCCGTTAAACCCCTAGGTTTTCCCTAGTGGATGAGTTTTGTCCCGTGAGGGTTTTCAGCTAATAAGTCTCACAAAAATCTTTTTATTTTGGAAAGAAATTATTTTTTATATTCAACAGTCTTTAGCAAGCTAATAAGAATGAGTACTAAGTTAGGAATACTAGCCAACTCCCAAAGATATGCCAGTCAATACCTAAGTCCCATTGTGTATGTGTGTGTATTTAGCTAATAATCATGCAATCTTTAGGTCGAAGCTCGCACAACCTTAATCCCTTTCGGAATACATTTTGCCTTGACTACAGCCTTACAGGTCATACTCTCAGCAATGGAAGCACACAGATTTTACTTACTGACTCTCAGTATGTGATTATGAACAAGGCTAAGGACTCACATAATTGATGAAGAATGGAGCTTATGTATAGAAGGATCGATCTCATAAAACAAGATATAACCAATAGAAGGTGGAAATGCACACTCAACTTCTCACTCATTTAACACCTAACATTTCTTAGGATCCAATAGGTCTTTCATAGGTTGTAATTGGGTTAGGGTTAATAAGTAGGATAAGGGTTAAATGTGGCTAAGGTTTTTTTTTTCTTTTGAGAAGGTAAGCGTCTTCAAGTCTTCATAGGAAGGTCTTCCACTGTTTTGACTTCTTTCTTTTACTTAGTGCTATTTATTCCACTCTATCTCTTTTTGGTGCTTGCTTTTCTTTGGTTTCCCATATCTTTTTCTTTTTCTTTTGTTTCTCATTTCTCTCTTCTTCTTTTTATTTGCTTTTCTTTCTACTTTTCTCTTTGGTTCAAATTTCAAATTCCTTTGTCATCCCTTTGTAGAACATCTATCTTTTGGTAGCCCATGTGAAGTCTTCATTGCTAATGCTCAAATCCTTCCTTTCTTCATGTATCCTTATCATTCTAAAAAAAAACAATAGGTCAGAAAGGCTATATGGTGATGAGGCTTGGGACAATGAAGGAATGTTTCTTGTAAAACAGGCTCAAGAGGGCTACTCAAGGTATAAAATATAATTGGTGGATTCAAAATTTGGCCATTGGTTTTTTTTTTAGAATGCCTATCATCTTCCCCTGATTAGGAATGAGGAGATTTGGGGCAAAGTAGGAATAGCACCGATTGTGGATAAAATGAGAGAAAATCGATTGAGATGGTTCGGCCATGTTAGAAGGCGTCCAACGGAGGCACCTATTAAAAGGTGTTAAAGCATGGAGATTGTCAGGAGTAAGAGAGGGAGAGGGAGACCCAAGAGAAGTTGGAAAGAAACTATTGAACATGACCTTGCCTACATGGATCTAACGGAGGACATGGCCCTAAATAGATTTGATTGGCGTCGTCAAATCCATATAGCCGACCCCACCTAGTGGGAAAAGGCTTGGTTTGGTTTGGTTTGGTTTATCATCTTCCCCTTAGTTCTGAAAAATGCATCATAAGCTACAAGTCAAGGTTTCTGCACATTTTGATGTCATCATCTCTATGGTTAGAATAAGGAATAGCACTTATGAGATCGAAAGTGCTGGACTAAGAAGCTATATGAATAGCTCTTCATTCTACTCAGGAATAGCGTAGAAGAGTCCTCACCCAAACAGATATGGATAGGCACAATCGCTCAATGGGTTCTAGTCTCCACTAATGATTTTTCGAGTCTCTCAGAAGTGATTTACTCTTCTCTTGGACTACACTCATGTGGCTAAATGTGTAAAAAAATTCTAAGACTTGTAAATATGACAACTTTTCAAGCTAAAATCCATGGACAATTTTTTAAATTTTTTCAGATTTTAAGTCATTTTGGAAATTCCTCGAGTTTTTAAAGTTTTTGGTATAAATGGAAAATAAAACAACTTATTGTTGACACAAAAAAAAAATGTGTCACTTTGCCTCTTCAACATCAAGAAAGCTACATGAAGTCGCAGCCTACCACAAGCAGGCAATGCTACTTCAAAAATCAAATCTTGTCAGAATCAAACAAAAACTGCAAGATCCTTCAAGATAGCCAAAAGAGGAGTGCACAAGAAGTTTCGGGCCATTTCAAAATCATTTGGCCTAACTTCGCTTCTCCGATAGCTGAACAGGAGCTCCCGGCAGCGACAGCATTGAAGACACCAAATCTTCGATCAGAGCCTATGGATAGTCTCAAAATACATCCAAAAGGCTCCACGTCAAGTTCTAAGTCAAACCAACAGCGTTTGACCCTCTATCAACCCTCGAACAGCTAAATCAAACCTCTCGGTGGCGAGAACCACCGAGGCCATTACTCATCAAACAGAGCACATGAGCGGCTTCAAGATACTTACAAAGGGCTACACGTCAATTTTCAGGTCATTTTAGCAACATTTGACCAAACTTTGACTCTCGGAAGCCAAATCAGGCCTCTCGGCGGCGAAGCTCCCTAGGACCATGGTTTCCAAGATAGAGCCTGTGGATCATCTTAAAATGACTCCAATAGGGTTCTCTGTCAAATTTCAAGTCAATCGGACATCGGTTGACCACACATAAAGTTGCGACATCTTCCTCGTGACAAAAGCAAGTCTACTGGTGATAGGACCCCATACGACTTCAAAACTCAAAGAAAAGCCTATGGTTGGTCTTATTTATTGCTCAGGAGGCTTCACCTCATAGTTCAGGTCATTCCGACATCGTTTGGCCCAGTTTCAGCTTCTGACGGAAAATCGGCAGCTCTATGCTATGAAGTCTTCGACTTTCCCGGAAAATTGGAAACTTTGTACTCCAAAATGCAAGGATTCTCGTCAAGTTTTCTACAGGGAAATCAGGCCAATAAATGTGCAAGAATGTCAAGAAAAATACAAAAAAATAATGAAAAAAGACCTCGAAACGGCCGTGAAACGGGATGAAAAGAGGATAATTCCCCCCAGCGCGACCCTGGCCCAGGGTCGCCGGCGACCATGGAGCCCCGAATCCCCGGATTCTCCCCGGAAAGCCCCATTTTCCATCGTTTTTTGATTTTTGAAGCTTCCAACCCCTGTGATTTTCCAAAATTCATACTTTTGAGGCACCAAATCCTTCGACATTCGTCAAAATCACGGGTCCGTCTTCAAGATTATCAAAATCGACGTTGATCGCCAACTGGTCGACCAAAAAACTAGACTTTCTCGCCGATCGATCGAGAAATCGACAGGACAGTTGTCACCGACCTGCTGTTAGCTATCAATGTCTGAAGTTACATGGTCATCTGATGTTGATCAGCATGCAGATCCATCGATGATCATCGCCAAAAGAACTTCAAAAGACACGGCACGGCCCGCGACTCTTCAACTGCTCGGCGACCACTTAATGCGGTTAATTGACTAGCTTTATTACAGTCATTAATCATTACTTTGGACGGCCCAATCAGAAGCAAGCATCTGGGAGTTACAAGTCAAGATATTCATGGCATTTAAACCATGAAACTCCTCCCATCATGGTGATTAAAGGCGATTAAATGCCCTCAGTCTCCACCTGCCAATCAGAAGCCAAGAAAAATGAGATACAAAATAAACAAATAAAACTTGTAACTCCTCCCTTTATGTAACTTTATGACAATTAAGGCTCATAAACTCTCCTAAATAGCTACCTAAAAGCCTATAAATAGGAGAGCACTCCAAGCATTCTAAACGACTTCCAAAGCATCATACACAGATCCGAAAATCTTAAATTCTGAAGCCCAGAAGAAAAGAGAGAAAACTCTACTGAAGTTCTGCACCGGCCACCACTACAAGATGACAAAAGTCCCTTGGGGGGTACCCTCCAAGGTCCTTGCCTTCTCCTTCTGCCTCCAATAGCTTAGACGTGGCTTTTCAGCCCATTTACTTAGCTTTTTATTGGACATAGGACCTCCTTGTGGTCTTTGTCCTCTAAAAATCTGAGGTTATAGCCAAGCCAAGCGAATCAAGAGCATCCTCTGTTCTCATCTGCATGGATGATGGCTGTCACGCCCCGAAACCGGGCCCTGCAGTGATCCGACCTCGGGGTGCGAAATTTTGGAATAAATTTGAAACTTTTGTTATAGTTCCCAAGATCCGCGTGAATGAGGATAATCAAATCTCATCACAATCAGAGTATATTTTCGCGGAAGCTAAACATGGTGTTACGGCTCGGAATCCGTGGCCATCGGGTTCCGTGTCGCACGCCACCAATATCATAAAGCCATCTCATAATAAGACTGGCACAAGTCATAAATCACAACACACTGAGCTGGTAGTAACAAATCTATTATTTCCCATATTCAAATTTCAATTAACAAGTGTCTTAATTACAACCCAAATAAAAAGGCTAACAAGCCATACAAATATAACCAACTAAGCAGAGCTACTACCCCAACATTTCGATACGAACTCTGGTGCCAAACTTGACATCTAGATGATATCAACGGGCAGCCTCTCACGTCAGACCGGCGGTCCCACCGCCTCCTCTGATCAAACACCTACAAACAGAAAAGAAGAGACTGGCACCAAACAAACAGGGTCAGACACGACGGTCTGGCAAGTAAATAAACAAATAATATGAAAGCAAACCACACTCGTAAAGCCTGATGAAATCATCGAAAAATCGAACAAATAGGCTAAACAATAATGACAATAAAGCATGCTAAAATGATCGAAAGACCGAACATAAATATCAAAACAAGTAAAAGAACAATATCAGATGTACGAATATCTCGAAAAGATAAAAGCCTGCATAAAACATTTAATCGTCGGAAATACATTTCAAATCCTGAATAATAGCGACAATATGATAAATGATTGAGATCATAAACATTAACCAAATCAAAACATAAAAAGTATAACCCACAAGAATCATAAAATAAAGTAATGTGCAGATAAAACCTCGGCGACCACAAATAGCTAAATCCTCCTATTACCGAAGTAATAAGAGCAGACAGAGCGTAGCCACTGAACGTGGTACTAGAAATAGGATCAGAACCGTAGCCATACAAATGGGACCGGCAGATCAGAAATCAGAACCGTAGCCATACAAATGGGACCGGCAGATAAAACCGTTGCCAGAGCAGACAGAGCGTAGCCACTGAACGTGGTACTAGAAATAGGATCAGAACCGTAGCCATACAAATGGGACCGGCAGATCAGAAATCAGAACCGTAGCCATACAAATGGGACCGGCAGATAAAACCGTTGCCATGGTCGGTACAGACGGAATCCAAGCTGCAGCTGGCGGACAGATTAAAGATCCCAAGCCGGGTGATCAGCCCGACAAGGTGACCTAAGCCTAGTGGTGCCTTTAGTTTTCAAACTCAAACCGATACAAATCTAACATAATACTAATCCCTTTGGCTCAGGGGCTCACACCACCTAGCTCTGGCCCCGTCTTGCCTCGAGGTTTTGTTTTCGAAATCATAGCCTCTTTGGCTCATGGGCTCGCACTACAAAGCTCTGGCCCCGTCTTGCCTCGAGGTTTTTATTTTCAAATACTAGTCTTATCAAAACAATAGTCTCATCGAAGAAATCCCAAATGTGGCGAACCACTCTAATCCCCTTTCAAATCTATTCAGAGAAAACATACGAATATCCATGGTAACCCGCTCAAATACACATCAAAGTGATTTGTATAAAATCATACGACCAATCCTTTCGAATCTGGAAGACCCCATGATTTTATAATAAATCACCGATGCTATTTGAATTAGTTTACCAAGGGACACAAATACAAGTACAAATACATTCTCTAACTTGAAATGGAATGGAAATTATGTAGAATGACTTAATGACTTACCAAGGAACCATCTCAATGCACAACTATCCTTTAAACATTGATCATTAAGGAGTGAGTTTGATGCCAATGAAAATCCCCAACATTTAAATGATAAAGTGCGCATTGAGACTCAAACGATTCCCGGATAATTTTACATACGTTCATTCTCTCATTGGTCCCATTCCCATTTCACAAATTCCAAGCATTACAAGTAAATCCAAACTCTTTAAAACAGGCCTATAGTTGGCCTTAATCCAAGTCCAAAATATTCCTCAATAACAATCCAAAAACCAACCTTAATCAAGCCCACAAAACAAGTTTAAAAACAGTCCAAAACTAATCCTTAAATGGCCCACAAAGTGCATCTTAAAACAGCCCTTAAAACTAACTTCGAACAGGCCCACAAAACAAATTTTTAAACAACCCAAAGCTAAACCTTTAATGGTCCACAAACAAGTTTTAAAATAGCCCAATGTCAGGCCCTAAATGACTCAACATCAGGTCTTAAAATGGCCCAAAGACTGGCCTGAATCAGGCCCAAGGAAGCCCCAAAACCTGGCCCACAAAAATCCCCAAATCCAGGCCCGAGCCAGACCCCAGGCTGAGGTGGGCCTCGCTCGAGCGAACCCAGGTCCGCTCGAGCGGAGTCCAGACAGTGTCTGGGTCGCTCGAGCGGACTGGGCCTGCCCAGTCTAGCCCGGCTGTCTTCTTCCTTCTCTTTTTTTTTTCTTTTCCAATTTTTTTGAGATCTTTTCCATTCCCAATCTTTCACACAATGTTCCTAGATCCTTTGGGCCCTTCCTTGACCTTCCAAACTCATCAAATCACCATTCCATCAACCCAATTAACCAAACAATCACTTTTTAGAACAAAGTTTCTCCCCATTTCTTTGAACCCAACTCCTAACACAAGGAAATCAAGTTTTCTACATGACCAAGATGAAAGCCACTTCCAACACATTGTAAGACCATACATAAATGGAAATCCACACAACATTGGTTCATTTAATCAAAGTAAAACCATAAATCAAAGAAGATTAGCACATAAGAAGCAAAATTCATGAAATGGAACTAAATAAGAGAATCATCATACTAATTGTAGAATCTACTTGCCTTAGACAAGGGAAGATACAAAACACTCCATGAAGGTCCTCTTATGGCCTCAAGCTCCAAAATTACAAAATCCCCAAAATAGCTCAAGAGAAACCCTAAAATCCAATCCATTGTAAATCTCCATGAAAACCCATTGCATAAATGATAAAACCCTTCAAAATGGTTTGGAAAACCAAGATTTGGAGAAAGAAATCCATTGCTCACCTTATAAAAGCTCAAACCAAGAAGAAATGCATGGAAAGGGGGTCTCTCCTAGCTCAAATCTCTTGCAAATGACATTTTTGGAAAGCTTGGAGAGGGAGGAAGAAGATGGGAAGATCAAATCTCCCCTTAGCATCAAGGAACAAGAGATACATGAGGAGAGAGAAAGGGGCTGGGAGAAAACCCTATCTCCTCCCTTGTTGCAGGAAAAAGGAAAAATGGGGAAGACAAGAGCCCATGGCTTCTTATAAAGAGAACAATGGGTTGGGCCCCATGGGCCACAAACTTCACAAGGCTGAAACTAACATTTGCGGGCCCCGAACGAAAACGACGAAGAAGACAAAAACGATCGGCGAAATTTCTACTTTCCAAAAAGTATATTTTCCCCAATTTCTGGAATTTTTGAAATTCATGGACAGATTTAGGGTGAAAGGTCGGTTTTGCCCTTTTTCTCGAAAAACGCATTTTCTGATCATCGAATCAAAATGATCAAAACATGAAAGTTGTTAAACTTCATCAAATGAGTCAAAATACGTCAAATCCAGAATTTTTAGAAATGAAAAGTAATTTCTCATAAAAATACAAATCATATGGGCCGGGTCAAACCAAAGTCAACGGTCTACAAAATCTCAAAGATTAAGGAAGAGTCTAGTCAAACTCAAAAACAAGATCAAACTAAATCAAATCTCACTTAACAAGCTAAACCACGATTAAAACAATGCTAAACAAAAGAACTGGGGTCGGGATCTTACAATGGCGAAGTCCACACATGGCTTGCGACCGTCAATCTAAACGAGTCCCCCACAATCTCCTGAGAAGTTATATCCTCATTTTCTTGCTTTTCATTGTGTTTTGTATTTTTCTAAAAGAGATAAAAATCACAACTCTTGTCTTTCATTATTGATAAGAATTGTAAATGGGCTATAAATGCCAAAAACCGGCTATAAATTCCAAAACATCGCCTTTCACGGTAAAATCAAGAAAATGTCTCTTTTCTTAAATATATGTGCAATGAAAAACATGAAAGAAGTTGATTTACTTTTACTTGCGAAGGTCGATCTCCACTTGCAATTCCAAGTAAAATAGAAAATCTGGCACACCCACACAAAAAAATGTTGATACCCGCTTTGCCCTACGGTCACGAAAGGGTCGTACCCCACGGACTCTCACGTCCGCCGACCTCAGTAGCGCCCCAAGCATATGCGTTGTCCATCAAGCTGGCACACCCGGTGGGACTCGTTCATTTGAGAACACGATGCTTGGAAATCAAGTATTTGCATACCATATTTTTGTTCTATGCTTATACTTCTTTTCTGGATTCCTTGGCTACTTTCTAGTTGGTGGCCCATGAAAATTGAGATGGGTTTTTTTGAAGATTTCTAATTCTTTGAATTTATTTCCACTCTTTCTCTTTTAAAAAAAAATCAAAAATCAGATTTCTCAGTTTTGATTTAAAATTAAGAAACTTTGATCCTTTCCCTTTTGGGCACTGGCGCTCGCAGAAATCGTTGAGCCCGTGTTCGGATCAGGGATTGGGCCATCGTTTCTCTTCGATGAATCTGTCAGGGATCAAAAGATACATATATATATATATATAATTAATAAAAAAAAATCAAATTTCTCATTTTGGATTCAAAATTGAGAAACTTTGATCCTTTCCCTTCTGGGCACTGGCATTCGCGGAAATCGTTGAGCCCGTGTTCGGATCAGGGATTGGGCCATCGTTTATCTTCGATGAATCTGTCAAGGATAAAAATATATATAAATTAATAAAAAATCAAATTTGTCATTTTGGATTCAAAATTGAGAAACTTTGATCCTTTCCCTTTTGGGCACTGGCGCTCGCGGAAATCGTTGAGCCCGTGTTCGAATCAAGGATTAGGCCATCGTTTCTCTTCGATGAATCTGTCGGGGATCAAAAGATATATATATATATAATTAATAAAAAAAATCAGATTTCTCGTTTTGGATTCAAAATTGAGAAACTTTGATCCTTTCCCTTCTGGGCACTAGCATTCGCGGAAATCGTTGAGCCCGTGTTCGGATCAGGGATTGGGCCATCGTTTATCTTCGATGAATCTGTCAGGGATAAAATATATATATAAATTAATAAAAAAATCAAATTTCTCATTTTGGATTCAAAATTGAGAAACTTTAATCCTTTCCCTTCTGGGCACTGGTGCTCGCGGAAATCATTGAGCTCGTGTTCGGATCAGGGATTGGGCCATCGTTTCTCTTTGTTGAATCTGTCAGGGATAAAAGTATATATATATAAATTAATAAAAAATCAAATATCTCATTTTGGATTCAAAATTGAGAAACTTTGATCCTTTCCCTTCTGGGCACTAGCGCTCGTGGAAATCGTTGAGCCCATGTTCGGATCCGGGATTGGGCCATCGTTTATCTTCGATGAATCTGTCAGGGATAAAATATATATATAAATTAATAAAAAAAATCAAATTTCTCATTTTGGATTCAAAATTGAGAAATGTTGATCCTTTCCCTTCTGGGCACTGGTGCTTGCAGAAATCGTTGAGCTCGTGTTCGGATAAGGGATTGGGCCATCATTTCTCTTCGATGAATCTGTCAGGGATAAAAAATATCTATAAAAATTAATAAAAAATCAAATTTCTCATTTTGGATTCAAAATTGAGAAACTTTGATCCTTTCCCTTCTGGGCACTGGCGCTCGTTGAAATCGTTGAGCCCGTGTTCGGATCAGGGATTGGGCCATCGTTTCTCTTCGATGACTCTATTTAGGATCTATAAAAAAGGACATAGACCACTAAGGTTAAACCAATTACGTTCTTTGATCACGGTTGATTCAAGAAAAAGCCTTGTCCAGAGTGTGGAGACAGCTTGACTATTTTAGGCAATGGTCCTCCAAACGGGTTCATTAAGTAATCATACCCTTACCTGGGGGCAATTCTATCAATTGAGATTTCATAAGACCGGGTTAGGAGGCCTATGTATACTCTCTTGTCTTTTAAATAAAGAAACTTTAAAATAAACATTTTTTAATTAAAAAAATAAAAAAATTTCAAAAAATCTTAAAAATATATATATAATTTTTTTTTTAAAAAAAATTGTTCAAAAAAAAATTTCTATCATTTTTTTTTCAGATCTGAGAAATTTTGGTCTCTTCCCTTCTGGGCACTGGCGCTCGTGGAAATCGTTGTGCCTGTGTTTAGATTGGAATGCCTTTTGCTCTCTTTTAGGAATCTGATCTTGGCCTTTCAAAAAAAAAAAAAAAAACTCTCGTCATTTTTTGGGTTCATATCCGAGAAATTATGGTTCATTCCCTTTTGGGTACTGGCGCTCGTAGAAATTGTTAAGCCAGATTGGATCGGAATATCATCTGCTCTCTTTGATGAATCCAATCTGGATCATTCAAAATAGAGAATCTCATCTCATGGATGCGGTCTCCAAACATTTGTGCCTAGCGGTATTGGTACGCCTTTTCAGGGTCTACTGTATTTGCGACCGACACATTTGTAACTCCAACCTTATATTCTTTTTACCTCGAGCAAGCTCTGCTTCTCGATAAGTCAAATTTAGGTTCACAATTACTTATAGCAGTCACTGGGATGCTCATTCTGGGCTCACCATACTAGCGATCAGAACAATTGTACCATCTATGGCTTTTTGCCTTCTTCATGTCGCTTGGGTCATGTCCCTCGAGCGATTTAAAAAGACAAAATCATAGAATTTCCCATTTATGATCATTATAATCTTGTGATTACTAATGGATGTGGTCTTGGTTCAAAAATTTTCAAAACTAACAATGGTAGCTTCCTTAACCATTACTTTTGATGAGAACAAGCACCAACTCATACTTCAACAGAAGTAAACCATGCTCACTTACAAGCGCCCTGTCAGCTGCAAAAGTGTCCACTCCCTCGACAACTCTCTGAACTCCGGGTCGAGCTCGACTCCTCGGACTATCGTCTTTGGGACGCTGGGACCATTCCCACTTCCCGAAGAAGAAACTGCTCCTTCTAGGAAGCAGAAGGTCGCCTCTCAACGTGTCACTACCGTGACACCAAAGGCGAACGCCAAGAAGCGCGAAGCCCACGGTACCCCCGTGAAGCCTCGACCCATAAACAACCAGCTCTATCCCAAGACTTGGTCCCCAAGACCTTCACCAAAACAAAGAAGGTCCCAAATATCCACCAAGCCGGCGTATCTGGCTCCACTCAAGGAGAACCGGTTCTACCCACTTGCTTACATGAAAGAGGAGAGACTCGTCTCCGACTTGACAACCATTCAACCCTGCATGAACCGTCTTGTTCCTACAAGCCCAAAATCAAGTCATGCATCACTAGGCCTCTACAAGCACCTACTAAGCCCTACAATCCTGCAGTTCGAACCTTCATCTCTACAGGGGCCGAACTCGAAAAATTCAAAGCTTCGCTGCAACAGGCAAAGGACCGGGTCTGCATCCTATCCTTCCCAGCTATAAAGAAGATAGGCTCGGCTGTTGCGATCGAGGGAGCACATCCTTCATTGTCAAAACCCAGCCAGAGCTGATCGAAGCTCAAATTACGAGTTATATACGCTGCCGCGTTGTATCGACAAAAGAGACTAGAGAAGCAAAGGACCCAGCCTCCTACATTTCAATTCTCTCACAAATGGGTCGAAAAAGAAAGACCCGACCAAATTGTTGCTGTCCATATGGTTGGAAAAACCAGAAGACGCCAAAAGTTATTAGCAAAAATCCATGTCCAACGTCCAGTGACCCGCAGCGTCTCCAGGACAAGAAGACATTCAAAAGAATCTCCTGCTCCTTTAAGCCAAGGACGGCCGAGTGATCCTTCTTTAAGCTCTTCATCAAAAAGAATAAGCCCCATCTCAGTCACCAGGATAATTTCTTCATTCGAATCCCGAGGGATGAACGTCCTGGCTACAAATTCTGAACCACCACCTCGCAATCCACCTCAAGATTATGTGCTCACATGCATCCAGCAGTTGGAACAAGGCCAGCAAAGGATTGAAATTCTGATGGAAAACCTTCTCCTCACCTTCCAAAATCAGGCGAACAATGAACCTCCTCCGAATCTTCAAGATGATGATGTAAATGGAGAAGAAAATGAGTCACGCGCCCTTACCAAAAAGGACGTCGACAGTATCCTCGCCAAAGCAAAAGAAGAGGATATACTCAAGGAGCATGGGATCAAGCAACCTTTTGGATGGACTCGGTCCCATTTCCTACAAAATTCAAGCATCATACTCTCCAAACAGATAAGGGGAAAGGATTAGCTAGACAGCACGTCATTCACTTCAAAATCTTCATGGGAGCTATGGCGGATCAAGATGCACTCAAGACTCACCTCTTTGTAAGTACCCTAAAAGGTACGGCCTTTGACTGGTACTCCACTCTGTCGGAAGGCTCCATCCAAAACTGGGCCATGTTAGAGACACGCTTCCTAACTCACTTCAAAGGTGAGGATCATCCCGCTACTATGGCTCAGTTGTGCAGCCTAAAACAGGGGGAGAATGAGTCAACATACGACTTCATTCACAAGTGGAAAGCAATGGCGTACAAATGCTCAGATGTACTGCCACAAGTGTCACTAGTCGACATCTGCCGAAACAACATAAGAGCAAGGATCCACTCCATGATCATCGGCAACAAATCAAAAAACCTGGGAGAACTCCTAGAAGCTTCCATGGAGGCTGAAACGATGATCAAAGACCTCAACAGTCAGAAATCATCAAGAAAAGAGCCAACTGCCATTGCAACCTCTAAACCAAAGAAAAGAGAGGTCCTCAATGTGCAAACCAAGTCAGCTCCTCAGCCACCAAAGAAAGCTGAAAACAAAGCTGCAGGTAAGAGACCTGAACTCTCCGATGCCTTCAAAGAGCGAGTAGAAAAGAAATACCCGTTCGATGAAGATGTTGATGAAATCTTCAGGGCTCTCGTGGCAAACGGCAAGCTCATCTTGCATGAACCCAAAAGACCAGGAGATGTTGGCAAAACCAACAATCCTCGGTACTATCCATACCACCAGATGATCTCGCATCCTCTTAATCAATGTTTCGTTGTGAGAGAGAAAATAAACGAGATGTGGAAAAATGGAGTCATCACCTTTGACAAAAACTATGAGTCTGCCTCCGTCAACATGGTGTCATGTGGACAAACATCAAAATCACCAAAGAAGAAGATCACTACTTCCTTCAAGGTGATAAAAAGAATTCAAGCATCCGAAACACTGGTTCCTTACCCGACACCAGACGCATAACCCATATGGGTACATCCTGATCTCCTAGAAGATGAAAATTGGGAGATCGTGAAAACAAAGCCAATAACTCAACAGCGAAGGCAAGCTAGGAAACATCTCCTCAAGCTCAAACGGCAAGAAAAGACCCAACCAAAATAAGAAGTCCAAGAAAAGGCAGAGGCCTCCTCTACCGCTTCACTGGGGGTAACAGAAAAGTCCCTTCCAGAGACTTCAAAGGGGTAAGAAAATTCACTCTCAGTGATTTCATGCCACCTCAATTCAAAAAAGAAGCCACGCAGGGGGCATCATAATCTTGCAATTCGGTAGTCGGATACTCCATTGATGGATATGAGTCCAGCGACACCGACGATGGATACGGGTCCAACAACACCGACGAGTGGGAGGAATCCCTTGAAACGGAGAATACCGCTCCCATGAAGAATGGGTTCCTGAAACTCACCTTATGTTAGTAATCTGGTATAACCCCTTACAACCACAAGGATCCTGGTCTGATGATAAAGAAGACTAAGAGGCTGTACAAGAAAATGTTGTTGACCCAGCACCCATTGTTGCTCCAGTGGAAATCAACCATGTTGAACCACAAAGAGCAGACGAAAAAGAAAATTTGGCTCCCATGCTTGATCTTGAAGAATATGCGAGGATCTTGCAGCATCTCGCTCTAGAACAAGAACAAGACCGCATCAACGAGCTTCTTCTCAATCCAGAGCCGGAAGTTCCTGAAGACCACCAGGTACCTCCTCCCTTAACTCCTGAAAATGGAGAAAATTGCTGGGTGGACGATCCTCTTACATCCGAGGATGAGTCTGACTCTGAGCAGGCAATGTCTCCTATCAGAGTTACCTATAATGTGATAATTCGGGATTATAGCTCTTCCGAAGCCTCGTCTGATGAGATCACTTACACTCCAACGACGCCTAGCACCATATCTTCTGGAGCTACCTCATCTCACGTGACTTTCACAGAGATGGTACCCTCTCAAGTTTCTTCTCCTGAGACCGTGACTTCAGAACTCACACTCTTCCCGACTGATCATCATGAAGAATCCCCAGCTATTGATGCTTGGGACGATGAATTGGTCAACGAAGAAGAAAAGTTACTGGATGCTGTTCAGGACTTGATCCCGAAAAATGTTCCATGCAACACAATCATTGAGGATGACAACTCTGTTGAAGATACATCCCCAGTAAATGAGAAACGACACAATCTTCCAAACGAAGACCCTTATAAGAAGCTCTCGAAGTTGGTAGAGGCACCCGCTCTAGCCGGGACTACCACAAAACTTACAACCAATCTTCCTTTACTTATGTAAATCCTCCGGGAAAAGATGTTGTAAGCGCCCCTAGTGGCAACAATGATGACCATGCAGACCCCAAGGAGGCTTTCAAGTATGACTTGATCGAACACTTCAAGCACATACCTGCACGTCTGCACATCCTAGACTTTTTGCGAATGTCTCCACGCACTCGTGATAATCTCATTTCAAAATTCCAAAAGCTAAATGAGGATATCGACAAACATGCCCCGCAAGTCCTCCAAATTGAAATGGACAACCGGGTCAAAAACTTAGAAACTTCCTCAAAGGGGGAAAAGAAGAAAACTGAGGGATCGTGCATTGAATGCCTCTCGATTCAAAAAGCAGCAAGTGCAACCATCACCTTCACTAAGGAAGACCTCCTACTTGGCGAAACAAGGCACAACCGACCCCTGTACTTCACAGGGTACATCAAGGAAATGCCTATACACAGAGTTCATATCGACCCCAGGTGCTGCACTCAACCTCATCTCCACTTCGACTTTCGAAGAGTTGGGCATCCCACCCAGCAAGCTGAGCCAGACATCTGTATCTATCTTTAGACACGATGGGAGTACTCAAAGGCCTATTGGCAAAATCAGGTTCAAGTTGCAAATCGGTGATCTTATCTCTGAGGTCACTGTGTATGCAATAAAAACCCCTTTATGCTACAACATCCTTCTCGGACGCCCCTGGATACACGAGAATGGTGTTGTTCCTTCAACTCGACTCAGTGTATCAAGTTCGTTAACGACGACAGTGTGATACATCAAGTCTTTGCACACAGAAAACCCTTCAAAGGTAAAGAAGTCCACTTCGTAGACTCCTAGATGTATGACGGTTAAAAAGAAGAAGAGGAAATATCATCCTTTACCGAAAATCTCCAGAAAGATGAAGGCAAGGCTCCTCAACAATCATTGAAAGAAAACAAGCCCTCCGGTAAATCCGAAGAGAGCATTCAAACTCCCTTCATCATCTCCCTTACACCTTCAAAGCCTTTGGTCATCATGACTAAAGTGAAGAAGGCAAAGCAAAAGCCTGGGGGCAAATTTGTTGTCTCTTTCGTGTCTATCATGCAAGACACGAATTCAGATTCAAAGCCAGAAGACGATACATCATCAAGCCAAGCTGACACTCAGCAAGTTCAGCCGGCTCTTACTCTAATGGAGACACCTTCTAACATAGAAGATCCTACGTCAGCTTCCTTCGTTGTTCTAGCAACTTCAGGAAAGGAAAATTCGATCTTCTTCCATAGATCAGATGCTTCTTCATCAAATTCCATGCTTAAACCTTTCCAAAATGAAGTATGCCTCAACTATCCTTATATAGTCCTGTGGCACAAGCTATTATGAAGAAAATGGGCTATGACACTATTTGGAAGAAGGTCACGGTATTCTCACGCCATTGGGGCCCGCCTTGACCAAAAGCCAGCTGGAAGATTGGAGACTCTACGGCCATGTAGAAAAGTCTTCACACGGGTTAGGGTATGATCCCGACACTCCTCTGAGACAGTTGACACAAAGGCTTAAAAGTTGACTTGCCGACCAAGCCTCAACATCTCATGTCCATGAAGACATTGACCTCTCTGGATATCTCTTTGATGAGTCACCTGACAAAGATCCATGAAGCTCATCCAATTGGTACGATTTCTATGACGATGAAGAGGAATTGTCCGATGGCACAGACATGTGGTCTTCTGACCTAAAAGAACTCTCGTCTCCAAAAGAATTACCCTACTTCGACCTAATTTCAACAGGCGATTGGGACCATCTCATAGCAAGCCTTGAGAAGATCACCGATCAAGAAGACCCGTGGAAAGGAACAAAACCTTGGTTTGGAAATGCCCTTGAAACCCCTGAAGGTTTCGTCTAGCTGGAAGCCTCCGAAAATATTATGGAGGAACCACCTACGAACCTTTCAACAGAAGATCCTGCATCCTACAGTGATCTCATGGCCTTTCGAAGCCTAGGTACGGACATCATTGGTCCTATTTCTCCCCCTTCAACCAAAGGTCATCGCTTCATCTTCACCGCTATGGATTATTCTTCCAAGTGGTCGGAAGCATTTGCGCTCAACGAAATCAAGACCTTATCAGTCCTTCAGTTCATGCGCACCAACATCATTTATTGTTTTGGCATACCTAAAAGATTTGTCCATGATAACGGAACACAATTCCGGGATCGTCGATTCTACAAGTTCTGCAACAAATACAAAATCCAAAGTTGTCCTTCGACTCCGTACAATCCAGCAGCAAACGGAATAGCAGAAGCCTTCAACAAGACACTGCAAAATCCTCAAGAAAATGGTCTCTAGTCACAAAAGAGACTGGAGCGACAAACTGTCTAAAGCTTTGTGGGCCTATCGAACCACCGTTCGAGGACCAACCCATAGCACACCATTCTCCTTGGTCTATGGATGCGAAGCGGTCATACCCTTGTTGGAATTTGAGATGACTTGAGTAGTCTTTGAAGAATTGAAGAAGATAGTATCTCAAGTATTGATTTGAGTTGGAATTATTGTCAACACATTGTCACAAGCATGATGATAGTAGGCTAGTGTTGATAGAGCTGAAAAGAAGAAACAGAATTGAAACAGTCAGGAATTCAGAATTCCTGAAGCAGAGCACTCGGTCGACCGGGCAACCCATGCGGTCGACCGATCAAGAAGAAACCTGCAGAAAACAGATTCAGGCACCTCTCAGTTATTTTCGTGACACAGTGTGTCTTCGGTCGACCGGGACACCAGGATGTCGACCGAGCGCGATAATTGACTATTTCCAGATAGTGTATGATGTCGACCGGGCACAGTATGATGTCGACCGAGCACGGGAACCAGAGTTGCGCAGAATTAGAAGTTTTGCACGAAAATTCAACACTCTTATCTAATTTGTTTGGGACTCTTTCTAAACGAATTGTAGCCTGTTTTAAATACAATTAAGGGTTACTATAACCTATAAAAAGGCATGTATGGGTCGTTCTAAAGACACACCAGAAGAGAAGAGTTTTAGAGAGAAAATTGAGAGAGTTCTTGAGAGAAAGAAGTGCTGGTGCTGTGTGCTGTTGTGCTGCATCTTTCTACAGCAAGTGTGGACGAGGATATGCTCTTGAAGATGATGTTTCGTCCATGAGTTAAGTGTCTCTCTTTTATGCTTTAGATTTCAATTTGTAAGGGATTGAGAGAGAGAGAATTGTAGAGGGGAAGGGCTGTAGACAGAATTAATCTTCTATTCTGTTCTTACATCAAGTTGGTGTTTGGGGTTTGGTGATCCTATCTGTTGGTGCAGATAAATTGTAAAGGGAGTCGGTGCTTCCTAGATAGTTGGTGCTATCTGAAACTAAGGGTTGGTGCTCTTTGTCGTTGGTGCGACTAAATAAGATTCAGATCTGTCCCGGATTGGTGTTCGGACAGTCTTTGAACCGTGGACGTAGCCTTTCGGTGAACCACGTTAAATCTGGTGTCATTGTGTGGTTTGACTTGTTTTGTTGTTGAATTGAACCTGTTTTTAGAAATCACTGATTCACCCCCCCTCTCAGTGATCGCGGTATCCAACAATTGGTATCAGAGCAAGGTTCCCTTGATCAGTTTAATACGCTAAGGGTGATCTCTTGTCAAATCACATGGCAGTCAATACAGGGAATATGAAAACACCTCTGTTTGATGGTTCTAATTACTCTTTTTGGAAGATTAGGATGCAAGCCTTCATTAAATCTCTTGGCTATGGTGTTTGGGAGGCTGTCAGAGCCGGTTACAATGCTGCCACCGTACCCAATGATACAGCATCGAAGAAGTTGGCAGACAACGACTCCAAGGCGCAGAATGCACTCTTTAGTGGCCTTGTGGACAGCGAGCTTGTCAAAGTAATTGCATGCAAAACAGCCAAGGAAATTTGGGACAAGTTGCAAAGCATACATGAAGGTGATGAGAAGATTAAAGAAGCCAAATTGCAAACTCATCGCTCTCAATTCGAGTCTCTTCGCATGGAGGAAAGCGAGAATGTTGACTCATATATGCAACGAGTGAATGAAGTCACGAATGACATTCGTGGACTAGGGGAGGAGATTAAAGAGCCGGTCATCGTCAAAAAGGTTCTAAGATCTCTTCTTCCCCGGTTTGATTCAAAAGTCTCAGCCATCGAAGAAGCCAAAGATCTGAATGCATTTTCCATAGATGAATTACATGGTTCTCTAACTGCCTATGAGATGCGCATAGGAAAGACGTCTTCATCTGATAAAGAAGCGGCCTTCAAAGTTCAGAAAAAGGCAAAAGAGACTGCTGGTCATGATGTTGATTCTGATGATGATGAGCTTGAGGCTCAATTTGTTAGAAAGTTGAAGAAAGGAAGCAATGGCAAGTACAAAGGGAAGCTACCCTTTAAATGCTTCAATTGTGGAGGTATTGGTCACTTTGCTGCGAAGTGTCCGCTAAAAGAAGACAATGATAATGACTCTTATGCTGAAAAGAGTAAAGGAAAGAGAAATTTCAGAAAGAGGGGCAAAGCTAAAAACTTTCTATGTCAACAAGATGACAGCACGTCTGAATCTTCAGACGATGATGAATCAATCGAAGCTCTCTTCATGGTCACTGTTGAAGAAGAAGAAGAGCTAGATCCGGAAGAGGAAGAGGAGGCTGAAGTCAATCTTGAAGAGGAACTCATAGCCGCACTTGAGGAGCTAAGCATGGAACGCAAATCAAGTAAGAAAAATCTGAAACTTCTCCATGAATCTGAAAGTTCTATTATTTCTTTGAAAACTCAAGTAGAAGAATATAAAAGAATGGTAGAAGTCCTTGAAAACCAAATAAGTATCAAAAAGGAAGAGGCTATGAAACTTGAAACTGAGATCGCTAGAGCAAAGGCTGAAAATTTGGAAAATAGCAAAAAACTCAAAGCGCTCCAAGCGATTGAAGGGACTATGAAACTCAATGAACTACTAAAAGTTCAAAGACCTGCCCACTTCAGATTTGGTCTAGGATTTGAGAAAGGTGAATCCTCTAAGATTGCACCTCATGAAAAGAAAGAGTTTGTGAAGCAAGTCACTGCACCTTCTAACTCTATGAAGCCCACTCAACCTAGAAAGGAGTCCATTCCTGTTAGAAAGGTAATGAAGACTAACCAGCCACAAAGAAGATACAAATTCTATGGTTATTGCTTTCATTGTAATATGTTTGGACATAAAAGAGCTGATTGCAAATTCTATGTAAGAAACAGCCCATTTGTGACTAGGAATTCTTTTTCAATCTTAAGTAGCCACAAAATTGAGTGCTATATGTGTCATAATTATGGACACTTGGCTAGGGATTGTAGGTTGCCTATTGCTAACAAATTTCAGGTTGAAAAGAAACCCAAGTTAGTCAAGGCTTGGAGAGCAAAGCAAAGTGCAGAAAGTCCCAAAGAATCTCTCATTGTGCAAATGGCATTCAATGCACAAAAGAAGGCAGCACCATGGGTCCTTGATAGTGGTTGTTCAAGCCATATGACTGGTGATAAAGAGAAATTCATCAAATTACAGCACTATGAAGGCGGTTCAGTGAAGTTTGGCAACAATGATGGTGCCAAAATCTGCGGAAAAGGTGTTATTCAGCTTATGGCAAACAAGATCAGATCGGAAGAAGTCTTATATGTGTCTGGATTGAGACACAACCTGCTTAGTGTGAGCCAGATCTGTGACAAGGGTCACGAAGTCATCTTCACAAAGAATGGGTTTGCCATCAAGAAGAGTAGTAACGGCAAAACAGTGGCAACTGGATCAAGAACTGCTGGAAATCTCTATACATTGTCAGATGGAGCTGAAAAGACCTGCTTGATGAGTCGGACAGAGGAAAGTTGGTTGTGGCACAAACGCCTTGGGCATCTAAGCTTTGATAACATGTCAAAGATTTGCAATAAAAAGGCTGTAAGAGGCATGTCTAAAGTTGAAAAGCCTTCCAATCCCATTTGTAACTCTTGCCAAAAGGGAAAGCAAACGAGGGTTATGTTCAAGTCAAAGGAGCATCATTCCAAGAAACCTCTTGAGCTAGTGCACACTGATCTCTGTGGACCGATGCGAACTCAAAGCACCAATGGAGATAAGTATTTCATGTTATGCATTGATGATTATACTCGTATGACATGGGTATTGTTTCTTAAGCATAAGCATCAAGCACTTGATCGTTTTAAAGTGTTTAAAGCACAGGTTGAAAATCAATTGGAAAAACGTATCAAGATTTTAAGGTCTGATCGTGGAGGCGAGTTCACATCTGAAGAATTCACTAAATATTGTGAACATCATGGCATTCAAAGACAGTACTCAGCCCCTAGAACTCCACAGCAAAATGGAGTTGTGGAACGGAAGAATCGCACCGTACAAGAGATGGCTCGTACGATGCTAAATGAAAGCAAGATGGCTGACAAGTATTGGAAAGAGGCAATTCATACGGCTGTATACATTCAAAATCGATGCTTGATCAGGCCACATGAAGACAAAACTCCCTATGAGCTATGGTTTGGAAGAAAAGCAACAGTCAAGCACTTCAGAGTCTTCGGCAGCAAGTGCTACATCAAGCGGCTCGAACAAAATCCGGACAAATTTGAAGAAAGAGCTGACGAAGGTATATTTCTGGGTTACTCCTCTACTAGCAAGGCATATAGGTGTCTTAACAAAAGAACCAGAAAAATCATAGAAAGTGCTGATGTGAGAATAGATGAGAATATTGAACCAAAGAATGCAACTCATAATGACAGTCCAGTTTATGAGGACTCGAGTGAGATTAATGATGAGATGGCTGAATCTAATGATTCTGAGAAATCAAAGGATGACTCAGAAGATACTTCACCTAAGAAGCACAGCACTTGGGTAGAGCAACACCCTAAGGATCAAATCATTGGAGATCCTAAGGCAGGCGTTCAAACTAGACAAAGTGTAGTTAGCAATTACTCACTTGTGTCCACCATTGAACCCAAGACTGTGGCTGAAGCCAGTCTCGATGAAAGTTGGTTGAAATCTATGCATGAGGAGTTGGAGCAAATTGAGAAGAACTCCACATGGGAACTTGTTCCTAGACCTACTGATAAGAATGTTATTGGTGCTAAATGGGTCTTTCGGAATAAGCTGAATGAAGATGGTCAAGTCATTAGAAACAAAGCAAGGTTGGTTTGTAAAGGCTATGCTCAAGTTGAAGGCATAGATTTTGAAGAGACCTTTGCACCGGTGGCTCGTCTGGAAGCTATTCGTATGTTTCTTGCATTGGCAGCATACAAAATCTTCAAGGTATTTCAGATGGACGTAAAGTCAGCTTTCTTGAATGGTTTACTTGAAGAAGAGGTCTACTGATGAGAATGCAAAATGTTATATTTTTCTCCATTAATGTTTAGTCCTTTATACTTATTTGATGCCTAAATGTACTCACTATTCTTATATTTTGGTTTAGGATGCAAATGGAGGTGCTGGGTGCAAAACAAAGCTAATTGAGTGATTCTGGACAGTTTTGACATCGCTTCGTAATTTGGGCATAACTCTCTCCTCCAAACTCCAATTGAGATGATTCAAGATGCTATGGAACACCAAGAAAAGGATCTACAACTTTTATGTTTTGAGTTTTGAGATATTCTTGCTGAATCAAGAAGTTTACAGATCTGAGTTGCAAGAGAAGGGCTCATATTTGATGCTAAATGGATGAAGAATCAAGCAGAAGGGCATTGTGGTAAATTTGATGAAATCAGGAGTTTCCCGGAACATATCCAATATTGGGCTCATATTGTCCGGAACGAAAAATGATGCAACTTTAATTCTTGGTTCGAGCCCAACAGAAGCCCGAGTGAGAAGATATGGTCAAGAAGAAGATTTTGACTAGGTTAGAATTTAATTTATTATTTTATTCCATCTACAATCCCACCTCACTTCAAATTCTCTCACACTTCGTACGGTGCATTCCATCTCCAACAATTTCTTTCTATTATCTCTTTCTATTATCTCTTTCATCTCTCATTCTCTCCTACTTTATCTCTTCTTCATTCTTTTTCTCTCCAATCACATGGGTCCACATCACCTAACTTCTCTTCTCTCTCTAATCAAACTCTCCACTATAAATAACTCACTCCACATTCTCCAAAGCACCTTCCCAACACACGTTTTTTTCTCTCTTTTTCTACCTTCCTCCATTGCAAGTTTTTTTTCTCTCTTTCTTTCTTTTCTACTATTTTCTTTGCAAGTTAGTATGGCCCTGCGTGGCTAATTTTATGTAATTGGTTGAAGAAGACTGAAGCCTCGGAATAAATACTGTGAGATCTAATTTATTTTCATTATTCAATTTATGCTTTGAATATGGGTTGTTCTTCTGTGCTTAATTTGTTATCATGATTGTTTCGTTTAATTGCTAGGATGCATACTAGTTTATTTTTCGTTGCAATCTACTGCTAAATTAGAAATCAAATCCGTAATTGTTTGATCCCTCTAATTTGCGAAGCAACTAGTATTTAATAATTTGCTGCTTAGGAAATTATTAGATATTAGGAAGAACACCTGGCTAAATTAAATGCAACTGCGTGTGCTTGTGTTGTTTAGATTCATCAATCTCTCAAGGTCTTAATGCTGTTACTAGATTAAATCTTTGGCGCTTGTCTTGAATTGTTTAGTAATTAGGGATAATTAGAGCGCGTGTTTTCTAATTAACTAATTAAGGAGGTAGGAATTTAATTCCAATGATGAATATTCAAAGTATTAGTTGATTTATTTTTGCATCAATGATCAGTATTTAATTTCCAATGGTGGATGTTAACTTTGACCAATGCTTGTTAATTTGATTGAATTTATTAAATTATTATTCTTTATTTTCTTTTATTCATTTTTTTTCATTATAATCGAAACCCCCATCTTTGATCACATAGCATAAAATTTGGCTAAACACTCTCCGTGGGAACGATCCTTACTCGCACTACTACATATATTTTTAGGAGTAAAGGTTTTATTATTTTTGGGTGCCTGCGACAGCACGACCAAATTTTGGCGCCGTTGCCGGGGAGTGATTCTAGTTGACGTCATCTACATTGAGCAACCTGATGGTTTTCTCATCAGCAAAAATTCAGATCTAGTGTGCAAATTGAAAAAGGCTCTTTATGGACTGAAACAAGCGCCAAGGGCATGGTATGCAAGGCTGGATCTCTATCTCCGCAAGATCGGTTTTGGAAAAGGAATGGTTGATAGCAATCTGTATGTCAAAACTGAGTTAAGCAAACAGCTGGTCGTTATTGTTTATGTCGATGACATAATCTTTGGTGGCAACGATGAAGAGATGTGCAGGAATTTCGCTGAAGAGATGAAGAAAGAATTTGAGATGTCAATGCTTGGAGAACTAAAGTTCTTTCTTGGTTTACAAGTTCAGCAGCTGAAACATGGCATCTTCATATCACAAATGAAGTACATTAAGGAAATGCTGAAACGGTTCAATATGGAAGACAGCAAGCCAGTGAGCACACCAATGTCAACGAGCACGAAGCTTAGCAAAGATGATAAGGCCTCGTCCGTTGATCATACCACCTATCGCTCTATGATAGGAAGCTTGCTCTACTTGACTGCTACAAGACCAGATCTTCTACAAGCAGTATGTATGGTTGCACGTTTTCAAGCAGCACCAACTGAAACGCACCTTACAGCAGTGAAAAGAATCTTTCGATATCTGAAAGGTACTATGGAGCTTGGTATCTGGTATCCCAAAGGCAAATCCTTCACTCTTGTTGCATATTCTGATGCCGATTGGGCTGGATGCGTAGATGATCGCAAGAGCACTAGCGGCGGCGCATTTTATCTTGGAGAAAGATTAGTTGCTTGGCATAATAAGAAGCAAGACTCAGTATCCCTTTCGACAGCGGAAGCGGAATATATTGCAGCGGCAACTTGTTGTACGCAAGTGTTATGGATGCGGCAAATGCTCTCTGATCTAGGAGTTCCTACAACGGATCCTACGCCGATCCTATGTGACAACACGAGTGCAATTCATATATCTAAGAATCCTGTTCAGCACTCTCGAACAAAGCATGTAGCAATTCGTTATCATTTTCTTAAAGATAAAGTTGCTGATGGAGAGGTCAAGTTGGAATATGTTCCAACAACTGAGCAAGTGGCTGATATTTTCACGAAACCTCTGCCAAAGGAAGTCTTCGAGTATCTCCGGAAAAAGTTAGGAGTTACTCACTCTCCTAAACCGTAGGAGTTGTGCTTGAAAGGGGGAGCAATGCATTCATTGAATATCCTATTCGCTCCTCGGTTTGGTCCCTTTGGACTTGTTGTCAAAGGGGGAGAGATGTTATGCTATGATAGCAAGGAGAGATGTTATGCTATGATGGCAAGGAGAGATGTTATGCTATGAAAGCTAGGGGGAGATTGTTGACAGTGGATGATTGTTATTTCAGAATTTCAGAATTGGTTCCAAGTGAGTGTTGAAGTTCCAATAGTGTTGCCAACAATTCCAAAGGGGGAGATTGTTGGAATTTGAGATGACTTGAGTAGTCTTTGAAGAATTGAAGAAGATAGTATCTCAAGTATTGATTTGAGTTGGAATTATTGTCAACACATTGTCACAAGCATGATGATAGTAGGCTAGTGTTGATAGAGCTGAAAAGAAGAAACAGAATTGAAACAGTCAGGAATTCAGAATTCCTGAAGCAGAGCACTCGGTCGACCGGGCAACCCATGCGGTCGACCGATCAAGAAGAAACCTGCAGAAAACAGATTCAGGCACCTCTCAGTTATTTTCGTGACACAGTGTGTCTTCGGTCGACCGGGACACCAGGATGTCGACCGAGCGCGATAATTGACTATTTCCAGATAGTGTATGATGTCGACCGGGCACAGTATGATGTCGACCGAGCACGGGAACCAGAGTTGCGCAGAATTAGAAGTTTTGCACGAAAATTCAGCACTCTTATCTAATTTGTTTGGGACTCTTTCTAAACGAATTGTAGCCTGTTTTAAATACAATTAAGGGTTACTATAACCTATAAAAAGGCATGTATGGGTCGTTCTAAAGACACACCAGAAGAGAAGAGTTTTAGAGAGAAAATTGAGAGAGTTCTTGAGAGAAAGAAGTGCTGGTGCTGTGTGCTGTTGTGCTGCATCTTTCTACAGCAAGTGTGGACGAGGATATGCTCTTGAAGATGATGTTTCGTCCATGAGTTAAGTGTCTCTCTTTTATGCTTTAGATTTCAATTTGTAAGGGATTGAGAGAGAGAGAATTGTAGAGGGGAAGGGCTGTAGACAGAATTAATCTTCTATTCTGTTCTTACATCAAGTTGGTGCTTGGTGTTTAGGGTTTGGTGATCCTATCTGTTGGTGCAGATAAATTGTAAAGGGAGTCGGTGCTTCCTAGATAGTTGGTGCTATCTGAAACTAAGGGTTGGTGCTCTTTGTCGTTGGTGCGACTAAATAAGATTCAGATCTGTCCCGGATTGGTGTTCGGACAGTCTTTGAACCGTGGACGTAGCCTTTCGGTGAACCACGTTAAATCTGGTGTCATTGTGTGGTTTGACTTATTTTGTTGTTGAATTGGACCTGTTTTTAGAAATCACTGATTCACCCCCCCTCTCAGTGATCGCGGTATCCAACAACCCTTGGAAGTACAAATTCCTTCTTTAAGGGTATCTTTGCAAAATGACATGACTCAAGAAAGCAATGTCAAATTGCGACTCCATTAGCTGGACAATCTCGATGAGAGACGACTCGAAGCTCGACAAAGCATTAAACTTTACTAAGCACGCATGGCAGTATCTTTCGACAAGAAGGTCAGGCAATGCGCCTACAAAAAGGGTGACTTGGTTCTTGCGGTAAAAAGACCAATGGTCTTCTCTCATAAGTCCAAAGGCAAGTTTGAGCCAAAATGGGAAGGACCCTACCTCATTGACAAGATTTTCTACAACGGCGCATACGCACTCCTAAACATGGAGGGTGATAGATGTATGTTGCCCATCAACGACAAGTTCTTAAAGCGGTACTACCCTTGAGGACTTACCCAACTAGGTAAGAGCAATGCCTGTACGGCCAAAACCTATTTCCAGGTACTCGCTCGCTAAACCCACTCTTTTTAGAATTTTCATATCAAATGTTGAAATTTCTAGAAATTCAAACGATGCTTACTTTCATCGTTTCATTGTTCAAAAATTCTAAGTTTAGGATCCTCTCCCTAACTTGACCAAAATTCTCAATCCTTGAACCCAAAATTCATGGTTTGAAACAAAATCCGGATTCAGGGATTTCTACCTTAGTCCACCTTGCCTTTTACCGACAAAATGGTTTTAGGTCAAAACTTATGACCCTCACATCTTTAAACAAAAAAAAATGGTTTTTCAAAAAACCGCGAGGAAGCGACGCTTAGTCGATACTCGCACAAATTGGAAGAATGCGAACCACGTTTAACACATTCCAAGATCGCAGGGAAGCGACATTTCGTCAATACTTGCAAAATAAAAAAATCGTGGAGACGCAACATTTCAGTTGATATCCACAATCCAAATTTCAAAGGTTAAAAAAAACCTAAAATCGTGGAGACACAACATTTCAGTTGATATCCACAACCCAAAATTCAAAGGTTCGAAAAAACCAAGAAATAGTGAAGATGCAACATTGCAGTTGATATCCACAACCCAAAGGTTCGAGAAAACCGCAAATTTCAAAAATCATGGAGAAACGACATCAAGTCAGTACCCACAAAATAAAATTTTTGAAAAGTGAGGAAACGACGCTTAGTCAATACTTGCACCCAAATCCGCGAGGATGCGACATTCCATCGATACTCAAAATCGAATGAGCAAGGATGCACATTCCATCGATACTTACAAGACCATTCAGCAGGGAGGCGACTTTTAGTCGATACTTGCAATTTTGAAAACCAACAAACCGGCTATCAATGCCACAAAACAAAACTTGGCTTTCAAAAAACCCAGCTATCAATGCCACAAACCGGCTATCAATGCCACAAAAACGGCTCTCATGCCAAAATTGGCTCTCATGCCACAAACAAAATCTGGCTCCTATGCTAAAACAATCATTTGACAAAAAATTTTCACAAAATGACAAACTTTTGATCAAATCTCATTTAGCAATTGCTTTCATCACAAAAAGTTTTAAGTGAGTGTAGGGAAAATAAAAAAAAATAAAAAAAAGAGTACCAAAAAATACATGTGGTACCAAAAAAAAAAAAAGGAAAGCGTTCACAAGCACTATAAAAAAAGAGTACCAAAAAAATATATGTGGTACCAAAAAAAAAAGAAGAATAGTTTCTGCTACCAAAAAAAAAAAAAAAACAAAATAGGGACTCAAACAAAAATGGACTCCAGCCAAAGTTTCAACTCCTCAAGCAAACTTTTGGCCTCAGCTGTCAGAGTTTCCAAGGCACGCTTCTTCAGGAACTTGCCATGAGATGCTGGAGAATGTCGTAACCCTTCTTCGACACCGGGAAGCTTATCCCAAGCAACTTGCCATCGTTTGTTCTCTTGAGTCCTCATTTTGAGAACTCGATCGACATCTGCAACTTGGCGAATCAGAGCTCTCTCCCTGTCCCGAGCCTCTGTTATAGCAGCCCACTTAGCCGCGACTTGCGCCTCTAAATGCTCAAGACGTTGCCTAGCCTCGGTGATCTCCCTATCAAGGATGGTAATGTCGTGCCTCAAACCGATGATGGCTAACTCTTTTAACTTCCTCACCCGGACGAACTGCTTCCTGCTCTGTGTAGTCTCATCCAAGTCAGATTGAGCCTTATTAGCATGATCCAAGAACATCTCCTTGAAGAAGTCACCATCAGGGAAAGCTTTGGTCTCAAACCACTTGTCACCCAGCGCAATGAACCTATCAACGATCACCCTGGCACCTGTGACGTCCAGACCAACTTCTTCGGCATCAGTGAAAATCTCCTGCACATGCTGGATCATATCAAATCTGGCATCCAAGTGTCCAGAAAGGAGAGTCTCGATCCAAGATCTCAAAACCCATACCAGCACCTTCTTCTCAAATTGAAGAGATGGCCCAGATGAAGATTCGCCCCGCTCCGTTAGTGGCTGCTCATGTCATGCCCCATTGAAAGAGTAACAAAAGAACTCTTTCCAATTGGAGCCACTGGGAAAGGAATCTCATCATGAGTTCTCGCCTCTGCCATGTCAGAACTGGTTGTAGGAGTCTCTACCTCCGGATCAACCTCTGGCATCCCTTGCTCTGGTTCTGAAGAAAGCGATGGACTCTCTTCTATTACTTCAAATCCTGCCAAAGAAACACAAAAAGGTATGAATATGATCCTGTTAAAAAATTATCATCAGGGTTTTTTCTCTACAAAATACCTTATTCGACGACCGGCAGAATGCTCTCTTCCTCCATGAACTCATCAGAAGCATCATCAACATTTGCGTCCATCGATGGTTCAAAGTCATCGGAATCCTGTGGCAAATCAGCTGACACAAAAATAAAATGTTAGCAAATCAAGTCACAGACAAAAAAAAGAGAAGCAAAAGAAGTCGTACCAGTCAGAGATTCTGGAATTACTCCAGAGTCCCTCGGTTCTTCTTAAGGTGCCTCCACAAGATCTGTCACCACCTCATCGATCGGAACCTCAGGCATTGCCAAGTCTTCTTTGATGGACATGCTTCTGCTCGGTGCCACCGAGGTCGGCGGACGTGGGAGTCCGTTTGTTCCGACCCTTTCGCGCCCGTGGGGCAAAGGCGTGCATAAACATTTTTTTTTGGGTGTGGGTGTACCAGATTTTCTATTTTACTTGGAATTGCAATTGGTGATCCGGAGATCGACCTTCGCAAGTAAAAAAGGAAATCAGCTTCTTTCAAGTTTTCCATTGCACATATATTTAAGAAAAGAGAAATTTTCTTGATTTGCCATGAAAGGCGGTTTTTTGGCATTTATAGCCGATTTTTGGCGTTTATAGCCGATTTTGGCGTTTATAGCCGATTTACAATTCTTATCAATAATGAAAGACAAGAGTTGTGATTTTTGTCTATTTTGAAAAAATACAAACTACAATGAAAAGCAAGAAAAGGAGGATCTAACTTCTCAGGAGATTGTGGGGGACTGATTCAGATTGACGGTCGTAAGCCATGTATGGACTTCGCCATCATCCATGCAGATGAGAACAGAGGATGCTCTTGATTCGCTTGGCTTGGCTATAACCTCAGATTTTTAGAGGACAAAGACCAAGAGGAGGTCCTATGCCCAATAAAAAGCTAAGTAGATGGGCTGAAAAGCCATGTCTAAGCCATTGGAGGCAGAAGGAGAAGGCAAGGACCTTGGGGGAGGGGTACCCCCCAAGGGACTTTTGTCACCTTGTAGTGGGGGTCGGTGCAGAACTTTCACAGAGTTTTCTTTCTTTCTTTCTCTGGATTTTTTGTGCTTTTTTCTGATATAGGATCTGTGTTGATTTTTCCGGTCTGTGGTGACTTTTTTGATTTGTGGTGATTTTTCCGATCGGAAATTCTTTGGAATACTTTCCTATTTATAGGCTTTTAGGTAGCCATTTAGGAGGATTTATGAGCCTTAATTGTCATAAAGCTACATAAAGGGAGGAGTTACAAGATTTATTACTTTATTTTGTAACTCCTTTTTCGTGGCTTCTGATTGGCCGATGGAGATTGAGGGCATTTAGTCACCTTTAATCACCATGATGGGAGGAGTTTCATGGGTTAAATGCCATGAATCAATTGACTTGTAACTCTTGGATGCTTGCTTCTGATTGGGCCGTGCAAAGAAATGAATTAATGACTGCAATAAAGCTAGCTAATCAATCGCATTAAGTGGTCGCCGAGTAGTTGAAGAGTCGCAGGCAGTGGCGCGTCTTTTGGGATTCTTCTGGCGATGATCATTGATGGATCTTCATATGATCATTGATGGATCTTCATGTAGATCGACATCGGATGACCATGTGACTTGAGGCATTGATTATCAACAGCGGGTCGGTGCCCTCTGTCCTGTCGATTTCATGATCGATCGGGTAGAAAGCACACTTTTTTGGTTGACCAGTTGGCGATCAATGTTGATTTTGATACTCTTGAAGACGGTCCCGTGACTTTGACGAATGTCGAAGGATTTTGGTGCCTCAAAAGTATGAATCTTGGAAAATCTCAGCAGTTGGAAACTTCGAAATGCAAAAAAACGACGGAAAACAGAGATCTCCGGGGCAAACTCGGTGATCTGGAGCTCAATGGTCGCCGGCGACCATGCACAAGGTCGCCGGCGACCATGGGCCAGGGTCGCGGGCTGCGACCCTGGGGGGGGATTTTCCCCCTTTTGGTCCTGTTTCGCGGCCGTTTCGTGGTCTTTTTCATTCTTTTTTTTTCTCCTGTATTTTTCTTGACATTTTTGCACATTTATTGGCCTGATTTCCCTGTAGAAAACTTGGTGAGAGTCCTTGCATTTTGGGGTGCAAAGTTTCCAATTTCCGAGGAAAGTCGAAGACTTGTCGCGTAGAGCTGCCGATTTTTCGTCAGAAGCTGAAACTGGGTCAAACAATGTCGGAATGACCTGAAATTTGAGGTGAAGCCTCCTGAGCAATAAATCAGACCAACCATAAGCTTTTATATGAGTTTTGAAGCCGTATGGGTCCTTTTCCCAGTAGACTTGATTTTATCGCGAAGAAGATGTCGCGGCTTGATGTACGGTCAACCGATGTCCGATTGACTTGAAATTTGACAGGGAACCTATTGGAGTCATTTTGAGATGATCCACAGGCTCTATCTTGGAAACCATGGTCCCGGGGAGCTTCGCCGCTGAAAGGCCTGATTTGGCTTCCGAGAGTCAAAGTATGGTCAAATGTTGTCGAAACGACCTGAAACTTGACGTGTAGCCCTTTGTAAGCATCTTGAAACCAGCCATGTGCTCTGTCTGATGAGTGAGGCCTCGGTGGTTCTCACAGTCGAGAGGCTTGATTTAGCTGTTCGAGGGTTGATGTAGGGTCAAACGTTGTCGGTCTGACTTGGAACTTGACGTGGAGCCTTTTGGATGTATCTTGAGATTATCTATAGGCTCTGATCGAAGATTTTGTGTCTCCGATGATGTCGCCACGGAGAGCTCCTGTTCAGCTATCGGAGAAGCGAAGTTAGGCCAAATGATTTTGAAATGGCCCGAAAATTCTTGTGTACTCCTCTTTTGGCTGTCTTGAGGAATCTTGCAGTTTTTGTTTGATTCTGACAAGATTTGATTTTTGGAAATAGCATTGCCTATTTATGGCAGGCTGCGACTTCATGTAGTTCTCTTGATGTTGAAGAGGCAAAGTGACTTTTTTTTGTTGTCAACAAATTCCCCCTCGAGGTACAGCGACCAGTTGCTTAACTTTTGTAGTCGATGTGCCTCGAAGAGATTCTTGAAGGAGAGCTTGTGACTTGACCAAGAGTCTTTGAGCAGTCTTTCTTTTTGGTAGAGTGGCCTTTTGAGCTTCCATATAAAATTTTATGGTGGTGAAAGGAATCACGTACCATCTCGAGGTAAAGTTTTAAAAATGACATGAGGGATGCGGATTTGGGTTTTGTTTTTGACCTTGTGACCTAACAAGCTGTATGTAGCAGGTTAGGGGGTCGGATTTGATTTTGACCGTGTGGCCCTATAAGCTATATGTGGAATGTTGGGAGGTCGATTTTGGTTTTGATCTTGTGACCTAACAAGCTGTACGTGGCAAGTTAGGGGATCAGGGCTTTGGTTGTTGGCTTTGGTCTTGTGACCTAACAAGCTGTATGTGGCAAGTTAGGGGACCATGATTTCGTTTGGATTTTTGTGGAATGTCAATTTCAAGATTTTGGCTCAATTTGGTAAATGAGGTTGGATGGTTTGATTTTTGGAAGCTCATGAGGCTTGGAATTCTTTTTTGTATGGTCCAATCAACTCAAAAGAGGCATGAAAACATTTTTGTATGCTCTTGTTAAGAGGGATTTCTCTTTGACTAAAAGCCCAAAATATATATATATATATATTTTAGTGCCTAGGTGGTCAAACCTGGCTCATATGGGCTAATCCATGGGACCTTAAGCTTTTGAAATGGCTTAGATCTCATATGGTGTCATTTTTGTAAAGAATATCTAAAAATATCTCTTTTGGATAGAGAATATCTTTACTTGGAGAGAATCTCTCATGTCTCCTTTATTTTGGGAGAGAATATCTCAAGATATCTTTCTTTTGGGAAAGAATCTTTCTAATTTCTTTCTTTTGGTAAGGTTACTAATTAGTAACACTTACCTCTTTCTTGTTTCCATCTTTGGTTTGCTCTCTTCTTTAAAAGTAATGGGAGGTTGGATCTCTTGCTCTTATTGCTTTCTTTTACAAAAATCTCAACAGGGCTTTAAGACCAAGAGTTCTTCAAGAATCTTCAAGCTTTTCTTCTTCTTCTCCATCAATGGCTTCAAGTAAGTTCTCTTTCTCAAGAAAACTCCATTGTAGAAAGTAGGATGGTAAAAAGAAAGTTTTTGTTTGTTTTTTTACTTTACTTTTCTTTTCTTTTCCTTTTCTTTTCTTTCCACGTTTTTTTTTCTACACGTGTTTTTTTTTCTCGTGCCTTTTTTTTTACACTTTTTTTTTTGCCGTACGGATCTGGCCGTACGGCCACGTGGCCTGTGGGCCAGTCCCATCTTTTGTTTCTTTTTTTTTTTTTGTGTCTGTGACTTGATTTGTAAACATTTTTTTTTGTCAGCTACTTGCCATAGGATTCCGATGACTTTGAACCATCGATGGACGCAAATGTTGACAATGTTTCCGATGAAGAAAGTGTTCCGCCAGTCTGATGGACCGCGCTCCAAATGCTCGGTTCCTACCGAGGTCGGCGGACGTGGGAGTCCGTTTGGTTCCGACCCTTTCGTAACCAGGGGGCAGGGGCGTGCATCAACATTTCTTTTTTTTTTGTGTGGGTGTGCCAGATTTTCTATTTTTACTTGGAATTGCAAGTGGTGATCCGGAGATCAACCTTCGCAAGTAAAAAGGAAATCAACTTCTTTCAAGTTTTCCATTGCACATATATTTAAGAAAAGAGACATTTTTCTTGGTTTGCCGTGAAAGGCGATTTTTTTGGCATTTATAGCCGATTTTGGCGTTTATAGCCGATTTACAATCCTTATCAATAATGAAAGACAAGAATTGTGATTTTTGTCTCTTTTAAAAAAATACAAACTACAATGAAAAGCAAGAAAAGGAGGATCTAACTTCTCAGGAGATTGTGGGGGACTCGTTTAGATTGACGGTCGCAAGCCATATGTGGGCTTCGCCATCATCCATGCAGATGAGAACAGAGGATGCTATTGATTCGCTTGGCTTGGCTATAACCTCAGGTTTTTTAGAGGACAAAGACCAAAAGAAGGTCCTATGTCCAATAAAAAGCCGAGTAGACGGGCTGAAAAGCCATATCTAAGCCATTGGAGGCAGGAGGAGAAGGCAAGGACCTTGGGGGGGGGGTACCCCCCAAGGGACTTTTGTCACCTTGTTGCGGTGGCCGGTGTAGAACTTCCGCAGAGTTTTCTCTCTTTTTCCTTTCTCTGGATTTCTGTACTTCTGTCTGTGATTTTCGTTGTCTGTCTGTCTGTGTCTCTGTGTGTGTCTCTGTGTGTGTGTCTTTCTTCTTGGAGAGCTCTCCTATTTATGGGCTTTTAGGTAGCCATTTAGGAGGGTTTATGAGCCTTGATTGTCATAAAGCTGCATAATGGGAGGAGTTACAAAATTGAATTGTTTATTTTGTAACTCCTTTTTCTTGGCTTCTGATTGGCCGGAGGAGATTGAGGGCATTTAATCGCCTTTAATCGCCATGATGGGAGGAGTTTCATGGGTTAAATGCCATGAATCTCTTGACTTGTAACTCCCGAATGCTTGCTTCTAATTGGGCCGTCCAAAGAAATGGATTAATGACTGTAATAAAGCTAGTCAATTAATCGCATTAAGTGGTCGCCGAGCAGCTGAAGAGTCGCGGGCCGTGCCACGTCTTTTGGGATTCTTCTGTCGATGATCATCGATGGATCTTCATGTAGATCGACATCAGATGACCATGTAATTTCAGGTGTTTGTTGCCAACAGCGGGTCGGTGCCATCTGTCCTATCGATTTCTCGATCGGTCGGGTGGAAAGCACACTTTTTTGGTTGACCGGGGTGGCGATCAATACTGTCTTTGATACCTTGATGATTTACCCGTGTTTTGGACGGATATCAGAGGACTTGGTGTCTCAAAAGCATGAATTTTGGAAAGTACCAGAGGCTGGACCCCTCGAATCGCGAAAAAAACGGCGAAAACCGGGGTTCCGGGGCTTTCCCGGCGACCCCGGGGTCCATGGTCGCCGGCGACCCTGGCCCAGGGTCGCAGGGGCCTGCGACCTTGGGCCAGGGTCGCAGGGGCCTGCGACCCTGGCCCAGGGTCGCAGGGGTCTGCGACCCTGGGGGGGTTTTCCCCCTTTTTGGTCCCGTTTTGCGTCCGTTTTTGCTCTTTTTTGATTCTTTTTTCTCTTTACTTTTCTTGACATTTTGATCATTTATTGGCCTGATTTCTTTGTAGGAAACCTGATGAGAAATCCTTGCATTTTTTTTGCAAAGTTTCCATTTTCCTGAGAAAGCCGAAGACTTTGTCGCGCAGAGTTTCCGATTTCCCGTCAGAAGCTGAACCTGGGTCAAACGATGTCAGAATGACCTGAAATTTGGTGTGAAGCCTCCTGAGCAATAAATAAGGCCAACCATAGGCTTTTGTTTGAGTTTTGAAGCCGTTTGGGGTCCTATCACTAGTAGACCTTACTTTTTGTCGCGATGAAGATGTCGCGGTTTGATGTGCGGTCAACCGATGTCCGATTGACTTGAAATTTGACAGGGAACCTATTGGAGTCATTTAAGATGATCCATAGGCTCTGTCTTGGAAACCATGGTCCCGGAGGAGCTTTGCCACCGAGAGGCCGGATTTGTCTTCCGAGCGTCAAACTATGGTCAATGTTGTGGAAATGACCTGAAAGTTGACGTGTAGCCCTTTATAACATTTTGAAGCCGTCCATGTGCTCTATCTGATGAGTAATGGCCCGGTGGTTCTCGCCGCCGAGAGGCTTGATTTAGCTGTTCGAGGGTTGATGTAGGGTCAAACGTTGTCGGTTTGACTCGGAACTTGACGTGGGGCCTTTTGGATGTATTTTGAGACTATCCATCGGCCCTGATCGAAGATTTGGTGTCTCCGATGCTTTTACCGCCGAGAGCTCCTTTTCGGCTGTCTGAGAAGCGAAGTTAGGCCAAATGATTTTGAAATGGCCCGAAACTTCTTGTGTACTCCTCTTTTGGCTGTCTTGAAGAATCTTGCAGTTTTTGTTTGATTCTGACAAGATTTGATTTTTGGAAGCAGCATTGCCTATTTATGGCAGGTTGCGACTTCATGTAGCTCTTTGGATCTTGAAGAGGCAAAGTGACATTTTGGTGTCAACAAATGCCCCCTCGAGGTACAGCGACGAGTTGCTTAACTTTTGTAGTCGATGTGCCTCGAAGAGATTTTCGAAGGAGAGCCTGTGACTTGACCAAGAGTCTTTGAACAGTCTTTCTTTTTGGTATTTGTAGCCTTTTGAGCTTCCAGGGGAATTTTATGGTAGTGAAAGGGATCACGTACCATCTCGAGGCAAAGTTTTGAAGATGACATCAGGGATGTGGATTTGGGTTTTGACCTTGTGACCTAACAGGCTATATGTGGCAGGTTAGGGGGTCGGGTTTGGTTTTGATCGTGTGACCCAACAAGCTGTATGTGGAATGTTGGGGGATCAATTTTGGTTTTGATCTTGTGACCTAACAGGCTGTATGTGGCAAGTTAGGGGACCAGGTTTTTGTTTTTGGTTTTGGTCTTGTGACCTAACAGGCTGTATGTGGCAAGTTAGGGGACCAGGATTTGGTTTGATTTTTGTGGAATGTCAATTTCAAGATTTTGGCACAATTTGGTAGATGAGGCTGGATTGTTTGATTTTTGGAAGCTCATGGGGCTTGGAATTTTCTTCTGTATGGTCCAATCAACTCAAAAGAGGCATGGAACCATTTTTGTATGCTCTTGGTAAGAGGGATTTCTCTTTGACTAAAAGCCCAAAATAATAATTTTTTTTTTTGTGCCTAGGTGGTCAAACCTGGCTCATATGGGCTAACCCATGGGACCTTAAGCTTTTGAAATGGCTTAGATCTCATATGGTGTCATTTTTGTAAAGAATATCCAAAAATATCTCATTTGGATAGAGAATATCTAAGAATATCTTTACTTGGAGAAAATCTCTCATGATCCCTTTATTTTGGGATAGGATATCTCAAGATATCTTTCTTTTGGGAAAGAATCCGTCATCGATTTCTTTTTGGGAGAAAATCCTTCAAGATATCTTTCTTTTGGGAAAGAATCTTTCTAATCTCTTTCTTTTGGTAAGGTTACTAATTAGTAACACTTACCTCTTTCTTCTTTCCTTCTTTGGTTTGCTCTCCTCTATAAAAGCAAGGAGAAGGTTGGATCTCTTGCTCTTATTACTTTCTTTTGCAATAATCTCAAGAGGGCTTCAAGACCAAGAGTTCTTCTTCTTCAAGATCTTCAAGACTTTTCTTCTTCTTCTCCATCAATGGCTTCAAGTAAGTTCCCTTTTTTCAAGAAAACTCCATTGTAGGAAAAATAAAGTTCTTTCTTTTTTTTGTTTCTTTTTCTTTTCTTCTTTTTTTTTTTTCTTTCACGTGTTTGCTTCTCTCTTTTTTTTTTTACACGTTTTCTTCTTTTTTTTTTTTGCTTTCTTTTCTTTTTCTTTTTTTTTTTGTTTTGTTTTTTTTTTGTTGTTTGTGGGCCGTACGGACAGATCCGTACAGATCTGGCCGTACGGCCACGTGGCCTGTGGGCCATCTCCTTTTTTTTTTTTTTTTTTTTTTTTTTTTTGTTTTCTTTCCCTCCCTTTTTTTTTGAGAAAGTTTCTTTTCTTTTTTTTTTTTTTTTCACGTGTTTGCTTCTCTTTTTTTTTCACACGTTTTCTTCTTTTTTTTTTTTTGCTTTCTTTTCTTTTTCTTTTTTTTTTGTTTTGTTTTTTTTTTTTTGTTTGTGGGCCGTACGGATCTGGCCGTACGGCCACGTGGCCTGTGGGCCATCTCCCTTTTTTTTCTTCTTTTTTTTTTTTTTTTTTTTGTTTTCTTTCCCTCCCTTTTTTTTTTTTGAGAAAGTTTTTTTTTTTTTTTTTTTTTTTTGCTCATCATGATAATGCCCCTCTTTTTTTTTTGGCAAACCTAGATGTTCATGCATGCATTCAATTGTAAATTAAATTTGTAGCATGATGTGACAGCATACCTGAAAGTTTTCGCAAATTTGGGAATTTGGAGCTCGCAGTGATGTTGAGCCCTTCCTGATTTTGCGGAGACTTTGAGGTTTCGAAAGTTTGGAGTTTCGGAGCTCGCAGCGATGTTGAGCCCTTCTTCAAGCTTTCTATTTCTTTCGGGATAGTTCCTTTTCTTCGGAATTGCCCCGTTATCATGTCAAAATTTCGCCAGATTTTTTTTAGCGAGATTCTGTCATTTTGATGTTTGATCTTTTTCTTTTCCATCCTTTTCAGGTGGTTCCTCCAGAGCGAACAAGGGTAAAGAGCCTGCTACAAGCGTACCTCGTCGATCTTCTAGATCTTCTAATCCGGCCGTTCAGCAGGCTTTTGAGAAGGTCCAGTATGTTGAGAGAAATCTGGAAGAGTGCGACTCCCTCAACAGAGATGAGATGAGGCAGCGACTGATCGCTCTCAAGGGAGAGGAATTCTATAAGATCATGGTAAGCAGTCGTCCATGGGTGATGGAAGATCAGAGCGTTTTGCCCAAGCCTACCTTCTTCTTTGGTGATGCAGTCCCTGATGACATGACATACCAGAGGAGATGTTTTCAGTTTTCTTTCACAGCAGATGGTGAGAAGAAGACTGTTGCTACCCGGTCGACGTTTGATCGCACCGTCTCGATTCTGAGCCTTGCCCCCACTTGCCCTAAGAGGGAAGATCCTCCAAGTTGGGTGAGAAGGACAAATGTAATCAAGACCGGGGTTTTTGTTGGCGGTTCTTGTTGGATACCGCGATCACTGAGAGGGGGGGGGGGTGAATCAGTGATTTCTAAAAACAGGTCCAATTCAACAAAAAACAAGTCAAATCACACAATCACACCAGATTTAACGTGGTTCACCGAAAGGCTACGTCCACGGTTCAAAGACTGTCCGAACACCAATCCGGGACAGATCTGAATCTTATTTAGTCGCACCAACGACAAAGAGCACCAACCCTTAGTTTTAGATAGCACCAACTATCTAGGAAGCACCGACTCCCTTTACAATTTATCTGCACCCACAGATAGGATCACCAAACCCCAAACACCAAGCACCAACTTGATGTATAAACAGAGTAGAAGATAAATTCTGTCTACAGCCCTTCCCCTCTACAATTCTCTCTCTCTCAATCCCTTACAAATTGAAATCTAAAGCATAAAAGAGAGACACTTAACTCATGGACGAATCACCATCTTCTAGAGCATAATCTCGTCCACAATTGCTGTAGAAAACGTCTGATAATGCAGCAACACAGCAACACAGCACCAGCACTCTTCTTCTCTCCAAAACTCTCTCTACTTTCTCTCTAAAACTCTTCTCTTCTGGTGTCTCTTTAGAACGACCCATACATGCCTTTATATAGGTTTTGATAACCCTTAATTGTATTTAAAACGGGCTACAATTCGTTTAGAAAGAATCCCAAACAAATTAGATAAGAGTGCTGAATTTTCGTGCAAAACTTCTAATTCTGCGCAACTCTGGTTCCCGTGCTCGGTCGACATCCTGGCTTGCTCGGTCGACCGAAGACACTGACTGGAAACAGACAACTTTCGAGCTCGGTCGACATCCTGGGGTCCCGGTCGACCGAAGACACACTGTGTCACGAAAATAACTGAGAGGTGCCTTTTTCTGTTTCTGCAGGTTTCTTCTTGCTCGGTCGACCGTAGAAGGAGCCCGGTCGACCGCGTGCTCTGCTTCAGGAATTCTGAATTCCTGACTGTTTCACTTCTGATTCTTCTTTTCAGCTCTATCAACACTAGCCTTTTAACATCTCGTTTGTGACAATGTGTTGACAAGAATTCCAACTCAAAACAATACTTGAGATGCTAATTTCTTCAATTCTTCAAAGACTAATCATGTCATCTCAAATTCCAACAATCTCCCCCTTTGGAATTGTTGGCAACACTATTGGAACTTCAACACTTTCAACTCCAGCTTGCAGCTCTTCCAAGTTCTTTTCAACACTCACTTGGAACCAATTCTGAAATTCTGAAATAACAACCATGCACTGTCAACAATCTCCCCCTAGCTTTTATAGCATAACATCTCTTCTTGCTATCATATCATAACATCTCTCCCCCTTTGACAACAAGTCCAAAGGGACCAAACCGAGGAGCGAATAGGATATTCAATGAATGCATTGCTCCCCCTTTCAAGCACAACTCCTACGGTTTAGGAGAGTGAGTAACTCCTAACTTTTTCCGGAGATACTCGAAGACTTCCTTTGGCAGAGGTTTCGTGAAAATATCAGCCACTTGCTCAGTTGTTGGAACATATTCCAACTTGACCTCTCCATCAGCAACTTTATCTTTAAGAAAATGATAACGAATTGCTACATGCTTTGTTCGAGAGTGCTGAACAGGATTCTTAGATATATGAATTGCACTCGTGTTGTCACATAGGATCGGCGTAGGATCCGTTGTAGGAACTCCTAGATCAGAGAGCATTTGCCGCATCCATAACACTTGCGTACAACAAGTTGCCGCTGCAATATATTCCGCTTCCGCTGTCGAAAGGGATACTGAGTCTTGCTTCTTACTATGCCAAGCAACTAATCTTTCTCCAAGATAAAATGCGCCGCCGCTAGTACTCTTGCGATCATCTACGCATCCAGCCCAATCGGCATCAGAATATGCAACAAGAGTAAAGGATTTTCCTTTGGGATACCAGATACCAAGCTCCATAGTACCTTTCAGATATCGAAATATTCTTTTCACTGCTGTAAGGTGCGTTTCAGTTGGTGCTGCTTGAAAACGTGCAACCATACATACTGCTTGTAGAAGATCTGGTCTTGTTGCAGTCAAGTAGAGCAAGCTTCCTATCATAGAGCGATAGGTGGTATGATCAACGGACGAGGCCTTATCATCTTTGCTAAGCTTCGTGTTCGTTGACATTGGTGTGCTCACTGGCTTGCTGTCTTCCATATTGAACCGTTTCAGCATTTCCTTAATGTACTTCATTTGTGATATGAAGATACCATGTTTCAGCTGCTGAACTTGTAAACCAAGAAAGAACTTTAGTTCTCCAAGCATTGACATCTCAAATTCTTTCTTCATCTCTTCAGCGAAATTCCTGCACATCTCCTCATCATTGCCACCAAAGATTATGTCATCAACATAAACAATGACAACCAACTGTTTGCTTAACTCAGTTTTGACATATAGATTGCTATCAACAAGTCCTTTTCCAAAACCGATCTTGCGGAGATAGAGATCCAGCCTTGCATACCATGCCCTTGGCGCTTGTTTCAGTCCATAAAGAGCCTTTTTCAATTTGCACACTAGATCTGAATTTTTGCTGATGAGAAAACCATCAGGTTGCTCAATGTAGACTTCTTCTTCAAGTAAACCATTCAAGAAAGCTGACTTTACGTCCATCTGAAATACCTTGAAGGTTTTGTATGCTGCCAATGCAAGAAACATACGAATAGCTTCCAGACGAGCTACCGGTGCAAAGGTCTCTTCAAAATCTATGCCTTCAACTTGAGCATAGCCTTTACAAACCAACCTTGCTTTGTTTCTAATGACTTGACCATCTTCATTCAGCTTATTCCGAAAGACCCATTTAGTACCAATAACATTCTTATCAGTAGGTCTAGGAACAAGTTCCCATGTGGAGTTCTTCTCAATTTGCTCCAACTCCTCATGCATAGATTTCAACCAACTTTCATCGAGACTGGCTTCAGCCACAGTCTTGGGTTCAATGGTGGACACAAGTGAGTAATTGCTAACTACACTTTGTCTAGTTTGAACGCCTGCCTTAGGATCTCCAATGATTTGATCCTTAGGGTGTTGCTCTACCCAAGTGCTGTGCTTCTTAGATGTAGTATCTTCTGAGTCATCCTTTGATTTCTCAGAATCATTAGATTTAGCCATCTCATCATCAATCTCACTCGAGTCCTCATAAACTGGACTGTCATTATGAGTTGCATTCTTTGGTTCAATATTCTCATCTATTCTCACATCAGCACTTTCTATGATTTTTCTGGTTCTTTTGTTAAGACACCTATATGCCTTGCTAGTAGAGGAGTAACCCAGAAATATACCTTCGTCAGCTCTTTCTTCAAATTTGCCCGGATTTTGTTCGAGCCGCTTGATGTAACACTTGCTGCCGAAGACTTTGAAGTGCTTGACTGTTGCTTTTCTTCCAAACCATAGCTCATAGGGAGTTTTGTCTTCATGTGGCCTGATCAAGCATCGATTTTGAATGTATACGGCCGTATGAATTGCCTCTTTCCAATACTTGTCAGCCATCTTGCTTTCACTTAGCATCGTACGAGCCATCTCTTGTACGGTGCGATTCTTCCGTTCCACTACTCCATTTTGCTGTGGAGTTCTAGGGGCTGAGTACTGTCTTTGAATGCCATGATGTTCACAATATTTAGTGAACTCTTCAGATGTGAACTCGCCTCCACGATCAGACCTTAAAATCTTGATACGTTTTTCCAATTGATTTTCAACCTGTGCTTTAAACACTTTAAAACGATCAAGTGCTTGATGCTTATGCTTAAGAAACAATACCCATGTCATACGAGTATAATCATCAATGCATAACATGAAATACTTATCTCCATTGGAGCTTTGAGTTCGCATCGGTCCACAGAGATCAGTGTGCACTAGCTCAAGAGGTTTCTTGGAATGATGCTCCTTTGACTTGAACATAACCCTCGTTTGCTTTCCCTTTTGGCAAGAGTCGCAAATGGGATTGGAAGGCTTTTCAACTTTAGACATGCCTCTTACAGCCTTTGATTTGCAAATCTTTGACATGTTATCAAAGCTTAGATGCCCAAGGCGTTTGTGCCACAACCAACTTTCCTCTGTCCGACTCATCAAGCAGGTCTTTTCAGCTCCATCTGACAATGTATAGAGATTTCCAGCAGTTCTTGATCCAGTTGCCACTGTTTTGCCGTTGCTACTCTTCTTGATGGCAAACCCATTCTTTGTGAAGATAACTTCGTGACCCTTGTCACAGATCTGGCTCACACTAAGCAGGTTGTGTCTCAATCCAGACACATATAAGACTTCTTCCGATCTGATCTTGTTTGCCATAAGCTGAATAACACCTTTTCCGCAGATTTTGGCACCATCATTGTTGCCAAACTTCACTGAACCGCCTTCATAGTGCTGTAATTTGATGAATTTCTCTTTATCACCAGTCATATGGCTTGAACAGCCACTATCAAGGACCCATGGTGCTGCCTTCTTTTGTGCATTGAATGCCATTTGCACAATGAGAGATTCTTTGGGACTTTCTGCACTTTGCTTTGCTCTCCAAGCCTTCACTAACTTGGGTTTCTTTTCAACCTGAAATTTGTTAGCAATATGCAACCTACAATCCCTAGCCAAGTGTCCATAATTATGACACATATAGCACTCAATTTTGTGGCTACTTAGGATTGAAAAAGGATTCCTAGTCACAAATGGGCTGTTTCTTACATAGAATTTGCAATCAGCTCTTTTATGTCCAAACATATTACAATGAAAGCAATAACCATAGAATTTGTATCTTCTTTGTGGCTGGTTAGTCTTCATTACCTTTCTAACAGGTATGGACTCCTTTCTAGGTTGAGTGGGCTTCATAGAGTTAGAAGGTGCAGTGACTTGCTTCACAAACTCTTTCTTTTCAGGAGGTGCAATCTTAGAGGATTCACCTTTCTCAAATCCTAGACCAAATCTGAAGTGGGCAGGTCTTTGAACTTTCAGTAGTTCATTGAGTTTCATAGTCCCTTCAATCGCTTGGAGCGCTTTAAGTTTTTTGCTATTTTCCAAATTTTCAGCCTTTGCTCTAGCGATCTCAGTTTCAAGTTTCATAGCCTCTTCCTTTTTGATACTTATTTGGTTTTCAAGGACTTCTACCATTCTTTTATATTCTTCTACTTGAGTTTTCAAAGAAATAATAGAACTTTCAGATTCATGGAGAAGTTTCAGATTTTTCTTACTTGATTTGCGTTCCATGCTTAGCTCCTCAAGTGCGGCTATGAGTTCCTCTTCAAGATTGACTTCAGCCTCCTGTTCCTCTTCCGGATCTAGCTCTTCTTCTTCTTCAACAGTGACCATGAAGAGAGCTTCGGTTGATTCATCATCGTCTGAAGTTTCAGACGTGCTGTCATCTTGTTGACATAGAAAGTTTTTAGCTTTGCCCCTTTTTCTAAAATTTCTCTTTCCTTTACTCTTTTCAGCATAAGAGTCATTATCATTGTCTTCTTTTAGCGGACACTTCGCAGCAAAGTGACCAATACCTCCACAATTGAAGCATTTAAAGGGTAGCTTCCCTTTATACTTGCCATTGCTTCCTTTCTTCAACTTTCTAACAAATTGAGCCTCAAGCTCATCATCATCAGAATCAACATCATGACCAGCAGTCTCTTTTGCCTTTTTCTGAACTTTGAAGGCCGCTTCTTTATCAGATGAAGACGTCTTTCCTATGCGCATCTCATAGGCCGTTAGAGAACCATGTAATTCATCCATGGAGAATGCATTCAGATCTTTGGCTTCTTCAATGGCTGAGACTTTTGAATCAAACCGGGGAAGAAGAGATCTTAGAACCTTTTTGACGATGACCGGCTCTTTAATCTCTTCCCCTAGTCCACGAATGTCATTCGTGACTTCATTCACTCGTTGCATATACGAGTCAACATTCTCGCTTTCCTCCATGCGAAGAGACTCGAATTGAGAGCGATGAGTTTGCAATTTGGCTTCTTTAATCTTCTCATCACCTTCATGTATGCTTTGCAACTTGTCCCAAATTTCCTTGGCTGTTTTGCATGCAATTACTTTGACAAGCTCGCTGTCTACAAGGCCACTAAAGAGTGCATTCTGCGCCTTGGAGTCGTTGTCTGCCAACTTCTTCGATGCAGTATCATTGGGTACGGTGGCAGCATTGTAACCGGCTCTGACAGCCTCCCAAACATCATAGCCAAGAGATTTGATGAAGGCTTGCATCCTAATCTTCCAGAAAGAGTAATTAGAACCATCAAACAGAGGTGCTTTCATATTCCCTGTATTGACTGCCATGTGATTTGACAAGAGATCACCCTTAGCGTATTAAACTGATCAAGGGAACCTCGCTCTGATACCAATTGTTGGATACCGCGATCACTGAGAGGGGGGGGGGGTGAATCAGTGATTTCTAAAAACAGGTCCAATTCAACAAAAAACAAGTCAAATCACACAATCACACCAGATTTAACGTGGTTCACCGAAAGGCTACGTCCACGGTTCAAAGACTGTCCGAACACCAATCCGGGACAGATCTGAATCTTATTTAGTCGCACCAACGACAAAGAGCACCAACCCTTAGTTTTAGATAGCACCAACTATCTAGGAAGCACCGACTCCCTTTACAATTTATCTGCACCCACAGATAGGATCACCAAACCCCAAACACCAAGCACCAACTTGATGTATAAACAGAGTAGAAGATAAATTCTGTCTACAGCCCTTCCCCTCTACAATTCTCTCTCTCTCAATCCCTTACAAATTGAAATCTAAAGCATAAAAGAGAGACACTTAACTCATGGACGAATCACCATCTTCTAGAGCATAATCTCGTCCACAATTGCTGTAGAAAACGTCTGAAATGCAGCAACACAGCAACACAGCACCAGCACTCTTCTTCTCTCCAAAACTCTCTCTATTTTCTCTCTAAAACTCTTCTCTTCTGGTGTCTCTTTAGAACGACCCATACATGCCTTTATATAGGTTTTGATAACCCTTAATTGTATTTAAAACGGGCTACAATTCGTTTAGAAAGAATCCCAAACAAATTAGATAAGAGTGCTGAATTTTCGTGCAAAACTTCTAATTCTGCGCAACTCTGGTTCCCGTGCTCGGTCGACATCCTGGCTTGCTCGGTCGACCGAAGACACTGACTGGAAACAGACAACTTTCGAGCTCGGTCGACATCCTAGGGGTCCCGGTCGACCGAAGACACACTGTGTCACGAAAATAACTGAGAGGTGCCTTTTTCTGTTTCTGCAGGTTTCTTCTTGCTCGGTCGACCGCAGAAGGAGCCCGGTCGACCGCGTGCTCTGCTTCAGGAATTCTGAATTCCTGACTGTTTCACTTCTGATTCTTCTTTTCAGCTCTATCAACACTAGCCTTTTAACATCTCGTTTGTGACAATGTGTTGACAAGAATTCCAACTCAAAACAATACTTGAGATGCTAATTTCTTCAATTCTTCAAAGACTAATCATGTCATCTCAAATTCCAACAGTTCTCCTGGATATACGGAGAGGTCGCCTGTTGACATGGACCTGTTGATGCCATCCAGCGGCTACCAGGGCTCTGATTATCCATCGGTCGATTTGAGACCGATGGGCCTTGGTATTTTCAGTGGTGACGGCAGCAATTGGATCAAGCCTTTTCGACTTCGAGGCCGTTTCAATGCCGACTCCGAATGGAAGTCGTGGACTGATCGCGTCCTGCTGATTGGTGGCGCCGTTTTGAAGGAAGCCGGGATTTTTGATGCGGTCCGCGCCTTTAGGGAGACCGTGATCTTTTCCGACGAGGCCTTCATGGCTATGCTGGAGTCATTCCTCCCACAAACCAATACCTTCGTTGTGACGAATGGTGAGATTGGTTTTTCTTTGAAGGAGCTGAGCGCCATTACTGGATTGCCCATCCTCGGCAAACTCTATGAGGAGTTTATGCCGATTGACAGCGTCCTCGAGGGGCAGTCTGAGGAGTTCAGGCTTTTATACTTTCAGCTCGTCGCCTTCTATGATTTTTTGAAGGAGAAGGGGGGTTTGAAAGTTAGATCCAGCAGTTGGAAGAGTTTTAGCTCTTCATTCCCCAACTTTTTTGATAGCAGGTTGTCTTCTGATAGCGTGACCCAAGAAGCCGGAGCTCAGGATCCAAGTTCAAAGAAGATCTTGGCCATGCAAGAAGAGTTGAGAGATTTCTGTGCAAGTACAAACGCCATATGTCCTGACATTGCACTGCGGAGAGATCTCGCTGTTTACCTCACTTATTGGCTTGGTGAGGCTGTTTTTGCTGGAGGAGATGGAACGCACATCAGGCCGCATTGTATTTTTCCGGCTTGTCAGATGGCGTTTGGAGAGCAGCTTGCTTTGGTGCCAGCTCTTTATTCCTACTTGTGTACCGAACTGCAGGCTGCTGCTTTTTTGGTTCGGCTTGGGCTTCCCATGAATAGGGTATTTTCAGCCCATATCTTTTATTCGTGGTATGTATACCACTGTCCTGGCTTCCATCGGCTGGGTGCTGCACAGGATGATGATCCTCTGATGATTCGACTGGCTAAGGGCAAAGCCGTGTCCGAATCACTTTTGTTTGCCCGCATGAGGATCCGACGGTTCAGGGACGTCGAGATGGGGTAGTCTTCAGTGAAGCTTTCTCCGGAGTTGCGGAAGAAGGCTTTTGATTTTGGTGCCTCCCGAGACTCTACCAGGGCGGGGTCGGGAAGGCATTATTCCTTGACAAATGCAGAGAGAGAGTGGCTTTTCAGCATACGTGTCGGCACGATGGTGTACCGCAGACATCTTTTCGTCGACATCCAGCCGTATGTACCTTCTCGCTTTCCTTTGCAGCTGGGCTTTTCTCAAGGCATTGTTGGAGCGCCTTCAAGCATGGTGAAGCGCTTTGGAGGCTTACAGGACGGGAGAAATGCATGGGCTTTCTATAGTGCTGAAGACACTACAGCCATGATTTCTTATCCTGTGTTGCTGACTTCCCGGACTGCCGGCTTTGCGAAGTGGTTCGCGGAGTGCTTTTCGGCATATCGGGGGCTTTCCAAGAAGGAGCTTGATGTGAAGCTGGCATCTGGAAAGGGCCTTGGAAAGTCGGATGGCGTCCGGCGAGAGGAAGTTTGGGCCTTCCTTTCTAGAGAGAAGCACAAGATAGGCTTTCTCGGTGACCAGGGCGTCATTGGTTCTGAAGCTGTTCGAGAAATACCTGATGAGGCTTTGGAGCAGCTAGAACAGGAGGAAGCCGAACTTGGCGCTTGGATGCAAGCGGCACAGAGGCAAGCTTCCGTGGAGTCTACTGGCAAGAGTAGACCATCCAGTGAGGAGTCAAGTGGGAAACCTGACTCTGACAGTGGGGCAGGTTCCTCTAAGAAGCGAGCCCGCCGGGGTAAGAGGGGGAGGAGTCATCATCACAGCAAGGGGCAGCATGAGGACTCTCCTGACTTGGAAGTTCCTCTTACTATCGATGAGGAAGTGCCAGTGGATGCTGACGAGCCTCCAGAGAAGAGAAGCCGAGAAGAAGAGACCGTTGGTGAAGGTATGATTCTTCCTTTTTCTCTTTCCATTTCTTTTCATGGGATTTTTTCCATGTTCTGATTTGCTTCTTGTTTTCTGCTTTTCTTCTTTTTTTTTTTAGCAGAGGAAGACTTGGTGATGCCTGAGGTCCCAACCGATGAGGTGGTGATGGATCCTGTCGAGGCACCTGAAGAAGAACCGAGGGACTTTGGAGTAGATCCAGAATCTCCAATTGGTACGACTTCTTTTGCTCTTTTTTTTTTTGAGTTTGTGACTTGGTTTGCTAACATTTTTTTTGTCAGCTGACTTGCCACAGGGTTCTGATGACTTTGAACCATCGATGGACGCAAATGTTGATGATGCTTCCGATGAGTTCATGGAGAAAGAAAGTGTTCCGCCAGTCGTCGAAGAAGGTATTTTGTAGTTATAACCCTGATAATGATTTTCAAACAGGATTATATTCATACCTTTTTGTGTTTCTTTTGGCAGGTTTTGAAGTGACAGAGGAAGGTCCGTCGCTTCCAGAGCAAGGGATGCCAGAGGTTAATCTAGAGGTAGAGACTCCTGGGACCAGCTTTGACAATGTTGAGGAGATTCCTCGCGCTGAGATTCCTTCCCGAGCAGGAGCAGCTTCAACTGGAAAGAGTTCTTTTGTTACTCTTTCAACAGATGATGACATGAGCAGCCGACCAACGGAGTTGGGCGAATCTTCAGCTGGGCCATCTCTTCTTTTTGCGAAGAAGGTGGTGGTGCGAGTTCTGAGCTCTTGGATTGAGACTCTCTTTTCTGGGCACTTGGAAGCCGGATTTAGCATGATCCAGCATGTGCGTGAGATTCTCGGTGATGCTGAAGAGGCTGGTCTGGATGTCACAGATGCCAGGGCGATCATTAATAGGATCATTGAGCTGGGTGACAAGTGGTTTGAGACCATGGGTTTTCCTGACGATCAGTTCTTCAAGGAGATGTTCTTGGACCCCGCGGATAAGGCTCAATCTGACCTGGATGAGGCTACAGAAAGCAAGAAGCAGGCAGTCCGAGAGAGGAACTTAGAAGAGATAACCATCATTAGGCTGACACATGACCTTAACATCCTTGATAGGGAGGTCGATGAGGCCAGGAAACGTCTTGAGCATCTGCAGGCACAAGTCGCTGCCAAGTGGACTGAAATAACAGAGGCTCGTGAAAGGGAGACTGCTCTGATTCATCGAGTTGCGGATGCCAATCGAGTTCTCAAAAGGAAGTCTGATGAGAACAAACAATGGAAAACCGCTCGAGGGAAGGTTCCCAGTGCAGAAGAAGGGTTACAGCCCACCCCAGCATCTCATGGCAGGTTCCTGAAGAAGCGTGCCTTGGAATCCTTGACGGATGAGGCCAAAAGTTTGCTTAAGGAGCTGAACTCTTGGCTGGAGACCATTTTTGATTGAGCTCCTGTATACAGAAACCATCATTCTTTTTTTTTTTTTGGTACCACTTGTATTTTTTTCGTACTTTTTTTTAGTGCTTGTGAACACTTTCTTTTTTTTGGTACCACATGTATTTTTTGGTACTCTTTTTTTTTGTAGTGCTTGTGAACACTTTATTTTTTTTTGGTACCACATGAATTTTTTTGGTACTCTTTTTTTTGTTATCCCTACGCTCACTTGAATCTTTTTGTGATAAAAGTAATTGCTAAATGGGATGCTCTTTTTTTTGTTATCCCTACGCTCACTTGAATCTTTTTGTGATAAAAGTAATTGCTAAATGGGATTTGATCAAAAGGTTGTCATTTTGTGAAAATCTTTTGTCAAGTGATTGTTTTGGCATGAAAGCCAGGTTTTTGTTTGTGGCATGGAAGCCAATTTTGGCATGAGAGCCAGCTTTTCTTGTGGCATTGATAGCCGAGTTTTTTTTTGTGGCATCTATAGCCAGTTTTGGTGGCATTGATAGCCGGTTTTGTTTTGGTGGCATTGATAGCCGGTTTGTTTTGTGGCATCTATAGCCGGTTTTTGGTGGCATTGATAGCCTGTTTTGTTTTGGTGGCATTGATAGCCGTTTTGTTTTTTTTTGAAATCCAAGTTTTTTGTTTGTGGCATTGATAGCCGGTTTTGTTTTGGTGGCATTGATAGCCGGTTTGTGGCATTTATAGCCTGTTTTGATGGCATTTATAGCCGGTTTGGTTTTCAAAAAAAATGCAAGTATCGACTAAAAGTCGCCTCCCTGCTGAATGTTCTTGCAAGTATCGATGGAATGTCGCATCCTTGCTCATTCGGTTGCGAGTATCGATGGAATGTCGCATCCTCGTGGATTTGGGTGCAAGTATCGATGGAATGTCGCATCCTTGCTTTTCAAAAATTTTGGTTTTGCGGGTACTGACTTGATGTCGTTTCCCCACGATTTTTGAAATTTGTGGTTTTCTCGAACCTTTGGGTTATGGATATCAACTGAAATGTTGCGTCTCCACAAATTTTTAGGTTTTTTTTCGAACCTTTGAAATTTGGGTTGTGGATATCAACTGAAATGTTGCATCTCCACAGTTTTGGATTTTGCAAGTACCGACGAAATGTCGCTTCCCTGCGATTTTGGAAGTGTCGAACGTGGTTCGCTTGCTTCCGATTTGTGCGAGTATCGACTAAGCGTCGCTTCTTCGCGGTTTTTTGAAAAACCATTTTTTTTTTGTTTAAAGACACGAGGGTCATAAGTTTTGACCTAAAACCATTTTGGCGGTAAAAGGCAGGGTGGACTAGGGTGGAAATCCCTGAATCCGGATTTTGTTTCAAACCATGAATTTTGGGTTCAAGGGTTGAAAATTTTGGTCAAGTTAGGGAAAGGTTCCTAAACTTGGATAATTTTTTTTTTGAACAATGAAACGATGAAAGTAAGCATTGTTTTAGATTTCTAGAAATTTCAACATTTGATATGAAAATTCTAAAAAAATGGGTGGGTTTAGCGAGCGTGTACCTGGAAACCGGCTTTGGCCGTGCAGGCATTGCTCTTACCCAGTTGGGTAAGTCTTCAAGGGTAGTACCGCTTTAAGAACTTGCCGTTGATAGGCAGCATACATCTGTCACCTTCCATGTTTAGGAGTGCGTATGCACCATTAGAGAAAACCTTGTCTATGACGTAGGGTCCCTCCCATTTTGGCTCAAATTTGCCTTTGGACTTGTGAGCGAAGACCATTGGTCTTTTTATCGCAAGAACCAAGTCATTCTTTTTGTAGGCGCGTTGCCTGACCTTTTTATCGAAAGATCCTGCCATACGTGCTTGGTAAAGTTCAATGCTTTGTTGAGCTTCGAGCCGTCTCTCATCGAGATTGTCCAGCTCATGGAGTCGCAATTTGACATTGCTTTCTTGAGTCATGTCATTTTGCAAGGATACCCTCAAGGAAGGAATTTGTACTTCCAAGGGCACGACAGCTTCGCATCCATAGACCAAGGAGAATGGTGTGCTATGGGTTGGTCCTCGAACGGTGGTTCGATAGGCCCACAAAGCTTCAGACATTTTGTCGCTCCAGTCTCTTTTGTGACTAGAGACCATTTTTTTGAGGATTTTGCAGAGTGTCTTGTTGAAAGCTTCTGCTAACCCGTTTGCTGCCGGATTGTATGGAGTCGAAGGACAGCTTTGGATTTTGTATTTGTCGCAGAACCTGTAGAATCGATGATCCCGGAACCGTGGTCCGTTATCATGGACGAATCTTTTGGGTATGCCGAAATGACAAATGATGTTGGTGCGTAGGAACTGAAGGACTGATGAGGTCTTCATTTCGTTAAACGCAAATGCTTCTGACCACTTGGAGAAATAATCCGTAGCGGCGAAGATGAAGCGATGACCTTTGCTTGAAGGGGGAGAAATAGGACCTATGATGTCCATACCCCAGGCTTCGAAAGGCCATGAGATCGCTGTAGGATGCAGCCATTCTGGAGGCATGTGAATGTAATCTCCATGAACTTGGCATTGTTGGCAGCGCTTAGCAAATTGCATTGCGTCAGCTACCATGGTAGGCCAGTAATATCCTAACCTTTTTATCTGATCATAGAGCTTAGGTCCAGCCTGATGAGCTCCACAAAGACCAGCATGAACTTCTTTGAGTGTTTCTTCAGCCTCGTGTTGTGACAAGCAGCGTAGAAGTACTCCGTTGAAGGATTTCCTGTAAAGGATTTTTGAAGGAATATCCAAATGGAAGCTTGGGGTTCGCCTTTGGATGCTTACCCGTTCTTTTGGATCTTCAGGTAGGATTCCGAACATAATGTAATCAATGAACGGATCCCTCCAGTCGCCGATTGAAGTTTGAAGGATTGAAATCCGACTTCCGACCACTTGGTGGCATTCAGCAACTGCTTGGTGTGTGTTAAGAGGAGGAAGGATTCTCCTTTCGCACACCGTGATTTGCATGTTTTCCCCTTCCTGGATTGCCATGGATGCGGCAAGTCCGGCTAGGGCATCTGCACGTATGTTTTCACCTCTACGAATGTGGGTGATGTGACAGATGTCAAACTTTTGCAGAAGTGATTGTGCCTTGTTGTAGTAGGGTAACAAATCTGGCTTCCTGACTTCAAATTTCTGATTCATCTGGTTGACGATCAGTTGAGAGTCTCCAAAGACTTCCAGCATGGTGATACCGGATTCGATGGCGAGTTCCAATCCTAAGATCAGAGCTTGATATTCAGCTGCATTGTTTGTGCATGGTTCCAGTAGCGAGAAAGCGTGTGGAATCATGTATTTGTCGGGGCTAACAAAGAGGATGCCAACTCCCGAGATCAGCTGTCTTTTTTCATTTGTCCTGGTTGCACCATCAAAGTACATATCCCAGGAGGCACTTTGTGAGAAAGTCTCCACATTGTAGACTGGTTCGTCTGGGAGATCATCTCTGAGTGGAGAATCTTTAGGCAATGGATGCTCTGCGAGGAAGTCCGCTAGAGCTTGCCCTTTGATTGCTTTTTGTGGTACATACCTAATATCAAATTGTGACAGAAGGATGGACCATTTTGCCAGTCGAGCATTGAGAGAACCTGCCTTTGTGACAAGGACCTTCAAGAGGTTGACCCTCGAGACCAGGTAGACTGTGTTGGAAAGCAAGTAGTGACGCAGCTTTTGTACGGCGAACATCACTGCAAGACATTCTTTTTCGACTGGAGAGTAGCGATGCTCTGCACCTACTAGCATGCGGCTGAGGTAATATAGAGCAGCTTCTTTTCTTTGATCATTTTCTTGCGCAAGCAGAGCTCCCAGAGAGTGATCAAGGGCTCTTGTGTACAAGATGAATGGTTTTCCAGTGGTAGGAGCAGCTAACACTGGAGGTTTTGTCAGGTATGACTTGATGTCTTGGAAAGCAGCTTCACAGTCAGCATCCCAGACAAAGTTTACACCTTTTTTCATCAACCGGGAGAATGGACGGCATTTCCCCGAAAGATTGGAGATGAACTGTCTGATGTAGGCTAATCTCCCTTGAAGCCCTTTGAGTTCTCTCAAGGTTCTTGGAGAGGGCATTTCTAGAATGGCTTTGATTTTTATGGGGTCAAGCTCTATTCCAGCTTTCCGAACTAAGAATCCGAGGAACTTACCCGACGAGACGCCGAAGAAGCATTTCAATGGATTCATTCGCAGTTTGTGTTTGCGAAGCCGGAGGAAGACTTCTCGAAGGTCTTCGAGATGATCTTCTTTTCTTTTGCTTTTGACGGCGAGGTCATCAACGTAACATTCAACCGTCTTGTGCTGCATATCTTGGAATATTTTCATCATAGCCCTCTGATATGTGGCACCAGCATTTTTCAGACCAAATGGCATGATAGTGTAACAATACACGCCAAATGGGGTTCGAAAGGATGTATGTTTTTCATCCTCAGGATGCATCTTTATCTGATTGTAGCCAGAGAAACCATCCATGAATGTCATTCGCTCGAATCCACAGGTATTATCAATTATTACCTCTGGTATGGGGAGCGGAAATTCATCTTTTGGGCATGCGCCATTCAGGTCTCTATAGTCAATACAGACCCTGATCTGCCCGTTTTTCTTTGTCACGGGGACAATGTTGGCCAACCATTCAGGATGTTGTTCCTCACGGATGAAGCCGACGCTTTTGAGTTTTTGAACTTCTTGTTCAATTTTATCCATCACATCTGGACGGAATCTTCTTTGGCCTTGCTTGACAGGCTTGATGTCTTCTTGAAGATTGAGTTTGTGAACTGCTACTTTGGGGTCTAAGCCTGGCATTTCAGCGTAAGACCATGCAAAGCAATCAACGAACTCACGAAGAAAGGCGATATACTCAGGTAACTCATCATCCTTTATATTCTTGCTTATGAATACAGGACGTGGGTTATCTGGTGTTCCCAAGTCTATCTTTTGAACAGGATCTTCTGTTGGAAGGTTCGAAGGTGGTTCCTCCACAATATTTTCGGAGGCTTCCAGCTCAACGAAACCTTCTGGGGTTTCAAGGGCATTTCCAGACCAAGGTTTTGTTCCTTTCCACGGGTCTTCTTGATCGGTAATTTTCCCAAGGCTTGCTATGAGATGATCCCAATTGCCTGTTGAAACCGAGTCGAAGTAGGCTACTTCTTTTGGAGATGAGGGTTCTTCTGGGTCAGAAGTCCACACGTCTGTGCCATCGGACAACTCCTCTTCATTTTCGGAGAAATCGTGCCAATTGGATGAGCTTCCTGGATCTTTGTCAGGTGACTCATCAAAGAGATATCCAGGGAGATCGATGTCTTCATGGACTTGAGATGTTGAGGCTTGGTCAGTATATTGACTTTTAAGCCTTTGTGTCAACTGTCTCAAGGGAGTGTCTGGATCATACCCTAACCCGTGTGAAGACTTTTCTACATAGCCGTAGAGTCTCCAATCTTCCAGCTGGCTTTTGGTCAAGACGGGCCCCAATGGCGTGAGAATACCGCGTCCTTCTCCCAAACCGACTGGGTTTTGAGCGTCATAGCCCATTTTCTTCATAATAGCTTGTGCCACAGAACTGTATAAGGATAGTTGAGGCGTACCTTTATTTTGGAAAGGTTCAAGCATGGAGTTTGATGAAGAAGCATCCGATCTATGGAAGAAGATCGGCTTTTCCTTTGTTGAAGTTGCTGGAACAACGAAGGAAGCTGACGTAGGATCTTCTATGTCAGAAGTTGTCTCCATTGGAGTAAGAGCAGGCTGAACTTGCTGGGTGTCAGCTTGGCTTGACGATGTGTCGTCTTCTGGCTCTGAATCCGAGTCCGTGTCTTGCATGATAGACACGAAAGAGACAACAAATTTGCCCCCAGGCTTTTGTTTTGCCTTCTTCACTTTAGTTGTGATGACCAAAGGCTTTGAAGATTTGAGGGAGATGATGAAGGGAGTTTGCATGCTCTCTTCAGATTTACCGGATGGTTTGTTTTCTTCCGGTGATTGTTGAGGAGCTTTGCCTTTATCTTTCTGGAGATTTTCGGCAAAGGATGCTGTGTGTTTCTCCTCTTCTTCTTTTTCACCTTCATACATCTGTGAGTCTGCGAAGTGGACTTCTTTACCTTTGAAGGGTTTTCTGTCCGCAAAGACTCGATGTATCATGCCGTCGTCGCCAACAAACTTGATGCATTGATGCAGAGTTGAAGGGACAACACCATTCTCATGGATCCAAGGGCGTCCGAGAAGGTTGTAGCATGAAGTGGTCTTTATTACATACACTGTGACCTCAGAGATAAGATCACCGATCTGCAACTTGAACCTGATTTTGCCGATAGGCCTTTGAGTACTCCCATCGTATCCAAAGATAGATACAGATGTGTGGCTCAGTTTGCTGGGTGGGATGCCCAACTCTTCAAGAGCCGATGTGGAGATGAGGTTGAGTGCAGAACCTGGGTCGATCTGAACTCTATGCATAGGCATTTCCTTGATATACCCTGTGAAGTACAGGGGTCGGTTATGCCTGGTTTCGCCAAGTAGGAGGTCATCCTTTGTGAAGGCGATGGTTGCACTGGCTGCTTTTTTAACCGAGAGGCATTCAATGCATGATCCCTCAGTTTTCTTCTTTTCTCCCTTTGAGGAGGCTTCTGAGTTTTTGACCCGGTAATCCATTTCAATTTGGAGGACTTGCGGGGCATATTTGTCGACATCCTCATTAAGCTTTTGTAATTCCGAAATGAGATTATCACGAGTGTGCGGAGACATTCGCAACAAATCTAGGATGTGTAGATGTGCAGGTATGTGCTTGAAATGTTCAATCAAGTCATACTTGAAAGCCTCCTTAGGGCCTGCATGTTCATCATTGTTGCCACTGGGGGCGCTTACAACATCTTTTCCCGAAGGATTTACATATGTAAAGGAAGATTGGTTGTAATTTTTGTGGTAGTCCCGGCCAGAGCGGGTGCCTCTACCAATTTCGAGAGCTTCTTGAGAAGGGTCTTCGTTTGGAAGATTGTCTTCAGGATCAAGAGGCTGTCGTTTTTCATTTGCTGAGGATGTATCAGCAGCAGAGTTACCATCCTCAGTGATTGTGTTGCATGGAGTATTTTCCGGGAACAAGTCCTGAACAGCATCCAGCAATCTTTCTTCTTCGTTGACTAATTCATCGTCCCAAGCATCAATGGCTGGGAATTCTTCAGTCAGGAAGGGTGTGAACTTTGAAGTCACAGTCTCAGGAGAAGAAACCTTGAGAGGGTGTCATCTCAGTGAAAGTCACGTGAGACGAGGTGGCTCCAGAAGATATATTGCTAGGCGTCGCCGGAGTGTAAGTGCTCTCATCATACGATGCTTCGGAAGAGCTATAATCCCGAATTATCACATTACAGGAAGCTCTGACGGGAGACGTTGCCTGATCGGAGTCAGACTCATCCTCGGATGTGAGAGGATCGTCTATCCAGCAATTTTCCCCATTTTCAGGAGTTAAGGGAGGATGTACCTGGTGGTCTTCAGGGACTTCAGGCTCTGGATTGCGAGGAGGCTCGTTGACGCGTTCTTGCTCTTGTTCTAGAGCGAGTCGCTGCAAGATCCTTGCATATTCTTCAAGATCAGGCATGGGAGCCGGATCTTCTTCTTCATCATCTCTTTGTGGCTCAACATTGTTGATTTCCACTGGAGTAATGAGAGGTGTTGGGTCAGCAGCATTTTCTTGTACAACTTCTTGGTCTTCTTCATCATCAGACCAGGATCCTTTTGGCTGTAAGGGGTTATACCAGATTACTGGCATAAGATGAGACTCAGGAACCCATTCTTCATCGGAGAGATATTCTCCTGTTTCAAGGGACTCCTCCCACTCATCTGTGTAGTTGGATTCGAATCCATCATCGGTGTCGCTGGACTCGTATCCATCAATGGAGAATCCAACTACCGAATTGCAAGAGTATGATGCCTCCTGCATGGCTTCTTTGAATTGAGGTGGCATGAAATCACCGAGAGTGAATTTCCTTACCCCCTTTGAAGTCTCTGGAAGGGATGTTTTTGTTACCTCCAGTGAAGTGGTAGAGGAAGCCTCTGCCATTTCTTTGACCTCTAGTTTTGGCTGGGTCTTCTCTTGCCGTTTGAGCTTGAGGAGATGTTTCCTAGCCTGCCTTCGCTGTTGAGCTGTAGGCTTTGTTTTCACGACCTCCCAATTTTCATCTTCCAGGAGATCGGGATGTACCCATATCGGTTGTCCGTCTGGTGTCGGGTAAGGAACCAGTTCCTCGAACGCTTCGATTGAGTTTATCACCTTGAAGGAAGTAGTGATCTTCTTCTTCGGTGATTTTGATGTTTGTCCACATGTCACCATGTTGATGGAGGCAGACCCATAGTTTTTGTCAAAGGTGATGACTCCGTTTTTCCACATCTCATTTATTTTCTCTCTCACAACGAAGCATTGATTGAGAGGATGCGAGATCATCTGGTGGTATGGACAGTACCGAGGATCGTTGGTTTTGCCAACATCACCCGATCTTTTTGGTTCAGGCAAGGTGAGCTTGCCGTTTGCCACAAGAGCCCCGAAGATTTCATCAACATCTTCATCAAACGGGTATTTCTTCTCTACTCGTTCTTTGAAGGCATCAGAGAGTTCAGGTTTCTTACCAACAGCTTTGTTTTCAGCTTTCTTTGGTGGCTGAGGAGCTGACTTGGTCTGCACATTGAGGACCTCTTTCTTCTTTGGTTTTGAGGTCGTAATGGCGGTTGGCTCTTTTCTTGATGATTTCTGACTGTTGAGGTCTTTAATCACCGTTTCAGCTTCCATGGAAGCTTCTAGGAGTTCTCCCAGGTTTTTTTGATTTATTGCCGATGATCATGGAGCTGATTCTGGCTCTCATGTTGTTTCGGCAGATGTCGACTAGCGACGCTTGTGGCAATACATCAGAGCATTTGTATGCCATTGCTTTCCACTTGTGAATGAAGTCATATGTTGATTCATTCTCCCCCTGTTTTAGGCTGCACAGCTGAGCCATAGTAGCGGGATGATCTTCACCTTTAAAGTGAGTCAGGAAGCGTGTCTCTAGCATGGCCCAGTTTTGGATTGAGTCCTCCGGCAGAGTGGAGTACCAATCGATGGCCGTACCTTTTAGGGTACTTGCAAAGAGGCGGATCTTGAGTGCATCTTGATCCGCGATAGCTCCCGTCAGGATCTTGAAGTGGATGACGTGCTGTCTGGCTGATCCTTTCCCCGTATATGTTTGGAGAGTAGGATGCTTGAATTTGGTGGGGAACGGGACCGAGTCCATCCATAAGGGATATGGTGGCTTGATCCCATGCTCATTGAGTATATCCTCTTCTTTTGCTTTGGCGAGGATACCGTCTATGTCCTTTTTGGTAAGGGCGCGTGACTCATTTTCTTCTCCATTTACCTCGTCGTTTTGATGATTCGGAGGAGGTTCATTGTTCGCCTGATTTTGGAAGGCGAGGAGAAGGTTTTCCATCAGAGTTTCAATCCTCTGCTGGCCCTGTTCCAACTGCTGGATGCGGGTGATCGCATCTTCTGGAGGTGGATTACGGGGTGGTGGCTCAGAATTTGTAGCCAAGACATTCATCCTTCGTGATTCGAACGAAGAAACTGTCCTGGTGACTGAGCTGGGGCTCATTCTTTTTGAAGAGGAGCTTGAGGAAGGATCACTCTGCTGTCCTTTGCTTGAAGGAGCAGGGGATTCTTCTGAATGTCTTCTTGTCCTGGAGACGCTGCGGGTCATCGGACATCGGACATGGATTTTTGTTGCTGATTTTTGGCGCCTTCTGGTTTTTCCAACCATATGGACTGCAGCAACTTGGTTGGGTCTTTCTTTTTCGACCCATTTGGGAGAGACTTGGAGGCTGGGTCCTTTGCTTCTCTAGTCTCTTTTGCCGGTATGACGCGCGGCGGCGTATACGACGAGCAATTTGAGCTTCGGTCAGCTCTGACTGGGCTTTGACGATGAAGGGTGTGCTCCCTCGGGCGCAGCAGCCGAGCCTGTCTTCTTTGTAGCTGGGCAAGGACAGGATGCGAACCCTGTCCTTCGCCTGTTGCAGCGAAGCTTTGAATTTTTGAAGTTCGGCCCCTGTAGAGATGAAGGGTCGAACTGCAGGTTTGTAGGCCTTAGCAGGTGCTTGTAGAGGCCTTGTGATGCATGACTTGATTTTGGGCTTGTAGGAACAAGCCGGCTCATGCTGGGATGACTTGGAAGTCGAGTCGGAGATGGGTCTCTCCTCTTTCATGTAGGCAAGAGGATAGAACTGGTTCTCCTTGAGTGGGGCCAGGAATGCTGGCTTAGTGGATGTCTGGGACCTTCTCTGTTTTGGTGAAGGTCTTGGGGACCAAGTCTTGGGGTAGACCTGGTTGTTTGCAGGTTGAGGCTTCGTGGGGCTGCCACGGGCTTCAGGCCTTCTGGTGCTCGCCTTTGGTGTCACGGTAGTGACACGTTGAGAGGCGAGTTTCTGCTTCTTGGAGGGAGCAGTTTGTTCCTCAGGAAGTGGGAATGGTCCCAGCGTCCCAAAGACGATAGTCCGGGGAGTCGAGGTCGACCCGGAGTTCAGAGAGTTCCCGAGGGAGTTGACACTTCGGCAGCTGATGGGGCGCTTGTAGGTGCGCGTGGTTTGCTTCTGTTGAAGCATGAGTTGGTGTTTGTTTTCATCGAAAGTAATGGTTAGTGAAGCTGCCATTGTTAGTTTTCGAAAATTTCTGAAACAAGACCACATCCATTAGTAATCACAAGAATATAATGATCATAAATGGGAAGTTCTATGGTTTCGTCTTTTCAAATTGCTCGAGGTAGATGACCCAAGCAATATGAGGAAGGCAAAATGCCATAGAAGGTACAATTGTTCTGATCACAGGTATGGTAAGCCCGGAATGGGCGTCCCAGTGACTGCTAGAAGCAATTGTGAACTTAAATTCGACTTATCGAGAAGCAGAGCTTGCTCGAGGTAAGAAGAATATAAAGTTGGAGTTACAGATGTGCCGGTCGCAATACAGTAGACCCTGAAAGGGCGTACTAGTACCGCTAGACACAAATGTTTTGAGACCGCATCCATGAGATGAGATTCTCTGTTTTGAAAGGTCAAGATTGGATTCATCAAAGAGAGCAGATGGTATTCCGATCTGAACACGGGCTCAGCGATTTCCGCGAGCGCCAGTGCTCAGAAAGAAATGAACCATAATTTCTCGGATCTGAATCTAAAGATGACGAGTTTTTTTTTTTTGAAAAGTCAATATCGGGTTCATCAAAGAGAGCAAAAGGCATTCCAATTTGAACACGGTCTCAGCGATTTCCGTGAGCGCCAGTGCTCAGAAAGGAGAAGACTAAGATTTCTCCAATCTAAACCCAAAATGACGGAAGTTTTTTTTTTTTGAAGATTTTGAAGATTTTTTTTTTTTTTTTTTTTTAAAATCTTTTTTTTTATTTTTTTTATTATTTTTTTTTATTTTAAGATTTTTTTTGAAAAAATTTTTATTTTTTATTTTTTATTTTAAAATTTTTTATTTTTTATATATTTTTTTAAAAAATTTATTATATATTTTTTTTTGTTTAAAAGACGAGAGAGTACACATAGGCCTCCTAACCCGGTCTTATGAAATCTTGATTGATAGAATTGCCCCCAGGTAAGGGTAGGATTACTTAATGAACCCGTTTGGAGGACCCTTGCCTAGAACAGTCAAGCTGTCTCCACACTCTGGACAAGGCTTTTCTTTGAATCAACCATGATCAAAGAACACCGTTGGTTTAACCTTAGTGGTCTATGTCTTTTTTTTTATTTTTTATTTTTATTTTATTATTATTATTTTTTTTAATGAACTCATCGAAGAGAAACGATGGCCCAAAACCTTAGTCGAACAGGCTCAACATTTCTGCAAGCGCGATGAACGATAGGAACGGATCAAGGTTTCTCAATTTTGAATCCAAATTGAGAAATCTAAAAAAAAAATTTTTTATATATATATATATTTTTAGATCTTTAATGAACTCATCGAAGAGAAACAATGGCCCAACCCCGATCCGAACACGGTCTCAACGATTTCCGTGAGCGCCAGTGCCCAGAAGGGAGAGGATCAAAGTTTCTCAATTTTGAATCCAAACTGAAAAATCTGATTTTTTTTTGTTTTTTTTTTAAAAAAAAAAATTTTTTTTTGAAAAGAGAAAGAGTGGAAATAAATTCAAAGAATTAGAAATTTCCAAACAAAAAATCTCATCTCATTTTTCTTAGATGCGGAATTCAACATAGGCCACCAATTATAAAGTAGCCAAGGAATCGAGAAAAGAAATATAAGCATAGAGCAAAATATATGATATGCAAATATTTCATTTCTAGCATCGTGTTCTCAAATAAACGAGTCCCACCGGGTGGAGCCAGCTTGATGGACCGCACTCCAAATGCTCGGTTCCTACCGAGGTCGGCGGACGTGGGAGTCCGTTTGTTTCCGACCCTTTCGTAACCAGGGGGCAGGGGCGTGCATCAACATTTCTTTTTTTTTTGTGTGGGTGTGCCAGATTTTCTATTTTTACTTGGAATTGCAAGTGGTGATCCGGAGATCAACCTTCGCAAGTAAAAAGGAAATCAACTTCTTTCAAGTTTTCCATTGCACATATATTTAAGAAAAGAGACATTTTTCTTGGTTTGCCGTGAAAGGCGATTTTTTTGGCATTTATAGCCGATTTTGGCGTTTATAGCCGATTTACAATCCTTATCAATAATGAAAGACAAGAATTGTGATTTTTGTCTCTTTTAAAAAAATACAAACTACAATGAAAAGCAAGAAAAGGAGGATCTAACTTCTCAGGAGATTGTGGGGGACTCGTTTAGATTGACGGTCGCAAGCCATATGTGGGCTTCGCCATCATCCATGCAGATGAGAACAGAGGATGCTATTGATTCGCTTGGCTTGGCTATAACCTCAGGTTTTTTAGAGGACAAAGACCAAAAGAAGGTCCTATGTCCAATAAAAAGCCGAGTAGACGGGCTGAAAAGCCATATCTAAGCCATTGGAGGCAGGAGGAGAAGGCAAGGACCTTGGGGGGGGGGGTACCCCCTAAGGGACTTTTGTCACCTTGTTGCGGTGGCCGGTGTAGAACTTCCGCAGAGTTTTCTCTCTTTTTCCTTTCTCTGGATTTCTGTGCTTCTGTCTGTGATTTTCGTTGTCTGTCTGTCTGTGTCTCTGTGTGTGTCTCTGTGTGTGTGTCTTTCTTCTTGGAGAGCTCTCCTATTTATAGGCTTTTAGGTAGCCATTTAGGAGGGTTTATGAGCCTTGATTGTCATAAAGCTGCATAATGGGAGGAGTTACAAAATTGAATTGTTTATTTTGTAACTCCTTTTTCTTGGCTTCTGATTGGCCGGAGGAGATTGAGGGCATTTAATCGCCTTTAATCGCCATGATGGGAGGAGTTTCATGGGTTAAATGCCATGAATCTCTTGACTTGTAACTCCCGAATGCTTGCTTCTGATTGGGCCGTCCAAAGAAATGGATTAATGACTGTAATAAAGCTAGTCAATTAATCGCATTAAGTGGTCGCCGAGCAGCTGAAGAGTCGCGGGCCGTGCCACGTCTTTTGGGATTCTTCTGTCGATGATCATCGATGGATCTTCATGTAGATCGACATCAGATGACCATGTAATTTCAGGTGTTTGTTGCCAACAGCGGGTCGGTGCCATCTGTCCTGTCGATTTCTCGATCGGCCGGGTAGAAAGCACACTTTTTTTGGTTGACCGGGTGGCGATCAATATTGTTTTCGATACTCTTGATGATTGACCCGTGTTTTGGACGGATGTCAGAGGACTTGGTGTCTCAAAAGCATGAATTTTGGAAAGTACCAGAGGCTGGGCTCTTCGAATCGCGAAAAAAATGGTGAAAACCGGGGTTTCCGGGGCCTTCCCGGCGACCCCGGGTTCCAAGGTCGCCGGCGACCCTGGCCCAGGGTCGCAGGGGCTGCGACCCTGGGGGGTTTTTCCCCCTTTTGTGTCCCGTTTTGTGTCCGTTTTTGCTGTTTTTTTATTCTTTTTTCTCCTGTACTTTTCCTTGACATTTTGACCATTTATTGGCCTAATTTCTTTGTAGGAAACCTGATGAGAATCCTTGCATTTTATTTTGCAAAGTTTCCAATTTCCTGAGAAAGCCGAAGACTTTGTCGAGCAGAGCTGCCGATTTTCCGTCAGAAGCTGAAACTGGGTCAAACGATGTCAGAATGACCTGAAATTTGGTGTGAAGCCTCCTGAGCAATAAATAAGGCCAACCATAGGCTTTTGTTTGAGTTTTGAAGCCGTTTGGGGTCCTATCACCAGTAGACTTACTTTTTGTCGCGATGAAGATGTCGCGGTTTGATGTGCGGTCAACCGATGTCCGATTGACTTGAAATTTGACAGGGAACCTATTGGAGTCATTTTAAGATGATCCATAGGCTCTGTCTTGGAAACCATGGTCCCGGAGAGCTTTGCCGCCGAGAGGCCTGATTTGTCTTCCGAGCGTCAAACTATGGTCAAATGTTGTGGAAATGACCTGAAATTTGACGTGTAGCCCTTTATAAGCATTTTGAAGCCGTCCATGTGCTCTATCTGATGAGTAATGGCCTCGGTGGTTCTCGCCGCCGAGAGGCTTGATTTAGCTGTTCGAGGGTTGATGTAGGGTCAAACGTTGTCGGTTTGACTCGGAACTTGACGTGGGGCCTTTTGGATGTATTTTGAGACTATCCATCGGCCCTGATCGAAGATTTGGTGTCTCCGATGCTTTTGCCGCCGAGAGCTCCTTTTCGGCTGTCTGAGAAGCGAAGTTAGGCCAAATGATTTTGAAATGGCCCGAAACTTCTTGTGTACTCCTCTTTTGGCTGTCTTAAAGAATCTTGCAGTTTTTGTTTGATTCTGACAAGATTTGATTTTTGGAAGCAGCATTGCCTATTTATGGCAGGTTGCGACTTCATGTAGCTCTTTGGATCTTGAAGAGGCAAAGTGACATTTTTGGTGTCAACACAGTCGTCGAAGAAGGTACTTTGTGATGGTAACCCTAGTAATGATTTTTTTTAAACAGGATCATATTCATACCTTTTTGTGTTTCTTTGGCTGGTTTTGAAGTGATAGAAGAGAGTCCATCGCTTCCTTCAGAACCAGAGCAAGGGATGCTAGAGGTTGACCCAGAGGTAGAGACTCCTAGAACCAGTTCTGACACTGTTGAGGAGATACCCCGTGCTGAGATTCCTTCCCCAGCAGCTCCAAGTGGGAAGAGTTCTTTTGTTACTCTTCCAACGGGTCATGACATTAGCAACCGACCGACGGAGCGGGGCGAATCTTCATCTGGGCCATCTCTTCTATTTGCGAAGGTGTTGGCACAGGTTTTGAGCTCTTGGATTGGGACTTCTCCTTTCTGGGCACTTGGATGCCGGATTTAGTATGATCCAGCATGTGCAAGAGATTCTCACTGATGCCGAAGAAGTTGGTCTGGATGTCACAGGTGCCAGGGCGATCGTTGATAGGATCATTGCACTGGGTGACAAGTGATTTGAGACCATGGACTTTCCTGATGACCAGTTATTCAAGGAGATGTTCTTGGATCCTGCTAACAGGGCTAAGTCTGACCTGAATGAGGCTACACAGAGCAGGAAGCACGTAGTCCGAGAGAAGAACTTAGAAGAGCCAGCCATCATCGGGCTGAGGCACGACCTTAACATCTTTGATAGGGAGGTCGATGAGGCCAGGAAACGTCGTGAGCATTTGAAGGCACAAGTCGCTGCCAAGTGGGCTGCTATAACAGAGGCTCGTGACAGGGAGAGTGCTTTGATTCGCTGGGTTGCAGATGCCAATCGAGTTATCGAAAGGAAGATTCAAGAAGACGAACAATGACAAACATCTCGGGATAAACTTCCTGGTATAAAAGAAGGGTTACAGCCTTCTCTAGCATCTCATGGCAACTTCCTGAAGAAACATGCCTTGGAAACTATGACGGCTGAGGCCAAGAGTTTGCTTGAGGAGCTGAGACTTTGGCTAGAGACCATTTTAGGGAGCTCCTAATTTTTTACTGCAAAAACTATCCTTCTTTTTTTTTGGTACCACATGTATTTTTTTGTACTTTCTTCTTTTTGTAGTGCTTGTGAACACACATTTTTTTTGGTACCACATGTATTTTTTGGTACTCTTTTTTTTTGTTTTCCCTACGCTCACTTAAATCTTTTTGTGATGAAAGCAATTGCTAAATGGGATTTGATCAAAAGCTTGTCATTTTGTGAAAATCTTTTGTCGAATGATAGATTTTGGCATGGGAACCAGATTTTGTTTGTGGCATGAAAGCCGATTTTGGCATGAGAGCCAGTTTTTGTGGCATTGATAGTCGGTTTTGTTTTGTGGCATTGATAGCTGATTTTGGTGGCATTTATAGCCGGTTTGTGGCATTTATAGCCAGTTTGTTGGCATTTATAGCCGGTTTCTGGCATTTATAGCCTGTTTTGGTTTTCAAAAATGCAAGTATCGACTAAAAGTTGCATCCCTACTGAATGGTCTTGCTAGTATCGATGGAATGTCATATCCTTGCTCATTCGGTTGCGAGTATCGATGGAATGTCGCATCCTCGCGGATTTGGGTGTAAGTATCGATGGAATGTCTCATCCTTGCTTTTCAAAAATTTGATTTTGTGGGTACTGACTTGATGTCGTTTCCCCATGAATTTTTTTGGAATTTATGGTTTTCTCAAACCTTTGGGTTGTGGATATCAACTACAATGTTGCATCTCCACGATTTCTTGGTTTTTTCGAACCTTTGAGGTTTGGGTTGTGGATATCAACTGAAATGTTGCGTCTCCACGTTTTCTTTTTTTTTTTTATTTTGCAAGTATCGACGAAATGTCGTTTCCCTGCGATTTTGGAAGTGTCGAACATGGTTCGCATGCTTCCGATTTGTGCGAGTATCGACCAAGCGTCGCTTCCCCACGGTTTTCTAAAAAACCATTTTTTTTTTGTTTAAAGACGCGAGGGTCGTAAGTTTTGACCTAAAACCATTTTGGCGGTAAAAGGCATGGTGGACTAGGGTGGAAATCCCTAATCCAGATTTTGTTTCAAACCATGAATTTGGGGTTCAAGGATTGAAAATTTTGGTCAAGTTAGTGAGAGGCTCCTAAACTTTGAATTCTTGAACAATGAAACGATGAAAGTAAGCATTGTTTGAATTTCTAAAAATTTCAACATTTGATATGAAAATCCTAAAAAGATTGGGTTTAGCAAGCGAGTACCTAGAAATAGGTTTTGGCTGTACAGGCATTGCTCTTACCCAGTTGGGTAAGTCCTCAAGGGTAGTACCGCTTTAAGAACTTGTCGTTGATAGGCAACATACATCTGTCACCCTCCATGTTTAGGAGTGCGTATGCGCTATTGGAGAAAATCTTGTCAATGATGTAGGGTCCCTCCCATTTTGGCTCAAACTTGCCTTTGGACTTATGAGCGAAGACCATTAGTCTTTTTACCGCAAGAACCAAGTCACCCTTTTTGTAGGCGCGTTGCCTGACCTTCTTATCGAAAGATCCTACCATGAGTGCTTGGTAAAGTTCAATGCTTTATCGAGATTCGAGCCATCTCTCATCGAGATTGTCCAGCTCATGGAGTCGTAGTTTGACATTGCTTTCTTGAGTCATGTCATTTTGCAAAGATACCCTTAAAGAAGGAATTTGTACTTCCAAGGGTACAACAGCTTCGCATCCATAGACAAAGGAGAATGGTGTGCTATGGGTTGGTCCTCGAACGGTGGTTTGATAGGCCCACAAAGCTTCAGATAGTTTGTCGCTTCAGTCTCTTTTATGACTAGAGACCATTTTCTTGAGGATTTTACAGAGTGTCTTGTTGAAAGCTTCTGCTAATCCATTTGCTGCCAGATTGTATGGAGTCGAAGGACAGCTTTGGATTTTGTATTTGTCGTAGAACCTGTAGAATCGATGATCTCAAAATTGTGGTCCGTTATCATGGACGAATCTTTTGGGTATGCCGAAATGACAAATAATGTTGGTGCGCAGGAACTGAAGGACTGATGAGGTTTTCATTTCGTTGAGCGCAAATGCTTCTGACCACTTGGAGAAATAATCCATAGTGGCGAAGATGAAGTGATGACCTTTGCTTGAAGGGGGAGAAATATGACCTATGATGTCCATACCCCAGGCTTCGAAAGGCCATGAGATCGCTGTAGGATGTAGCCATTCTGGAGGCATGTGAATGTAATCTCCGTGAACTTGGCATTGTTGGTAGCGCTTAGCAAATTGCATTGTGTCAGCTACCATTGTAGGCCAGTAATAACCTAACCTTTTTATCTGACCGTAGAGCTTGGGACCAGCCTGATGGGCTCCACAAAGACTAGCATGAACTTCTTTGAGTGTTTCTTCAGCCTCTTGTTGTGACAAGCAGCGTAGAAGTACTCCGTTGAAGGACTTCCTGTAAAGTATTTTTGAAAGAATATCCAAATGAAAGCTCGATGCTCACTTTTGGATGATTACCCGTTCTTTTGGGTTTTCAGGTAGGATTCCAAATATAGTGTAATCAATGAATGGATCCCTCCAGTCGCCGATTGAAGTTTGAAGGATAGAGATCCGACTTCCAACTACTTGGTGGCATTCCGTAACTGCTTGGTGTGTATTAAGAGGAGGGAGGATTCTTCTCTCGCACACTGTGATTTGCATGTATTCCCATTCCTGGATTGCCATAGATGCGATGAGTCCGGCCAGGGCATCTGCACGTATGTTTTCACCTCTACGAATGTGGGTGATGTGACAGATGTCAAACTTTTGCAGAAGCGATTGTGCCTTGTTGTAATAAGGCAGCAGATCAGGCTTCCTGACTTCAAATTTCTGATTCATCTGGTTACGATCAGCTGAGACTCTCCAAAGACTTCCAGTACGGTGATGCCAGATTCGATGGCGAGTTCCAATCCTAGGATTAAAGCTTGGTATTCAGCTGCATTGTTTGTGCATGGTTCCAGTAGCGAGAAAGCGTGTGGAATCATGTATTTGTCGGGGCTAACAAAGACGATGCCAACTCCCGAGATCAGCTATCTATTTTCATTTGTCTTGCACCGTCAAAGTCATGTCCCAGGAGGCATTTTGTGAGAAAGTCTCCACATTGTAGACTGGTTCGTCTGGGAGATCATCTTTGAGTGGAGAATCTTTAGGCAATGGATGCTCTGTGAGAAAGTCCGCTAGAGCTTGCCCTTTGATCACTTTTTGTGGTACATACCTAATATCAAATTGTGACAAAAGGACGGACTATTTTGCCAGTCGGGCATTGAGAGAAGCTGCTTTTGTGACAAGGACCTTCAAGAGGTTGATCCTCGAGATCAGGTAGACTGTGTTGGAAAGCAAGTAGTGACGCAGCTTTTGTACGGCGAACATCGCTGCAAGGCAATCTTTTTCGACTAGAGAGTAGCGATGCTCTGCACCTACTAGCATGCGGCTGAGGTAGTATAGAGCAGCTTCTTTTCTTTCATCATTTTCTTGTGCAAGTAAAGCGCCCAGGGAGTGATCAAGGGCTGTTGTGTACAAGATGAATGGTTTTCTGGAGGTAGGAGTAGCTAACACTGGAGATTTGGTCAGGTATGACTTGATATCTTGGAATGCAGCTTCACAGTCAGCATCCTAGGCAAAGTTTACACCTTTTTTCATCAACCGGGAGAATGGATGACACTTCCCCGAAAGATTGGAGATGAACCGTCTGATGTAGGCTAATCTCCCTTGAAGCCCTTTGAGTTCTCTCAAGGTTCTTGCAGAGGGCATTTCTAGAATAGCATTGACTTTTATGGGGTCAAGCTCTATTCCAGCTTTCCGAACAAAGAATCCGAGGAACTTACCCGATGAGACGCCGAAGAAGCACTTTAGAGGATTCATTCGTAGTTTGTGTTTGCGAAGCCGGAAGAGATGGTCTTCTTTTATTTTACTTTTGATGGCGAGGTCATCAACATAACATTCGACCATCTTGTGAGGCATATCTTGGAATATTTTCATCACAGCCCTCTGATATGTAGCACCGGCATTTTTCAGACCAAAGGGCATGACAGTGTAGCAATATAGGCCAAATGGGGTCGAAAGGATGTGTGTTTTTCATCTTCAGGATGCATCTTTATCTGATTGTAGCCGGAAAAGCCATCCATGAATGTCATTAGCTCGTATCCACAGGTATTGTCAACCTCTGGTATGGGGAGCAGGAATTCATCTTCAGGGCATGCGCCATTCAGATCTCTATAGTCAATACAGACCCTAATCTGCCCATTTTTCTTTGTCACGGGGACAATGTTGGCCAACCATTCAGGATGTTGTTCCTCACGGATGAAGACGACGTTTTTGAGTTTTTGAACTTCTTGTTCAACTTTATCCATCACATCTGGACGGGATCTTCTTTGGCCCAGCTTGACAGGCTTGATATCTTCCTGAAGACTGAGTTTGTGGATTGCTACTTTGGGATCTAAACCAGGCATTTCAGCGTAAAACCATGCGAAGCAATAGACAAACTCACGAAGAAAAGCGATATGCTCGGGTAATTTATCATCCTTTATATTCTTGCTTATGAATACAGGACGTGGGTCATCTGGTGTTCCCAAGTCTATCTTTTGAACAGGATCTTCTGTTGGAAGGTTCAAAGGTGGTTCCTTCATAATATTTTCGGAGGCTTACAGCTCAACGAAACCTTCTGGGGTTTCAAGGGCAGTTCCAGACCAAGATTTTGTTCCTTTCCATGGGTCTTCTTGATCAGTGATCTTCTCAAGGCTTGCTATGAGATGGTCCCAATCGCCTGTTGAAACCTGGTCGAAGTAAGGTACTTCTTTTGGAGACGAGGGTTCTTCTGGGTCAGAATACCATACGTCTGTGTTATCGGACAATTCCTCTTCATCATCAGAGAAATGGTACCAATTGGATGAGCTTCCTGGATCTTTTTCAGGTGACTCATCGAAGAGATATCCAGGGAGATCAATGTCTTCATGGACTTGAGATGTTGAGTTTGGTCAGCAAATTGACTTTTAGGCCTTTGTGTCAACTGTCTCAGGGGGGTGTCAGGATCATACCCTAACCCATGTGAAGATTTCTCTACATAACCATAGAGTCTCCAATCTTCCAGCTGGCTTTTGGTCAAGGCGGGCCCCAATGGCGTGAGAATACTGTGGCCTTCTCCCAGACCGACTGGATTTTGAGCATCATAGCCCATTTTTTCATAATAGCTTGTGCCACAGGACTATATAAGGATAGTTGAGGCATACCTTCATTTTGGAAAGGTTCAAGCATGTAGTTTGGTGAAGAAGCATCCGATCTATGGAAGAAGATCGGCTTTTCCTTTGCTGAAGTTGCTGGAACAATGAAGGAAGCTGACGTAGTATCTTCTACGTCAGAAGGTGTCTCCATTGGAGTAAGAGCAGGCCGAACTTGGTGAGTGTCAACTTGGCTTGACGATGTGTCGTCTTATAGCTCTGAATCCGAATCCGAGTCTTGCATGATAGACATGAAAGAGACAACAAATTTGCCCCCAAGCTTTTGCTTTGCCTTCTTCACTTTAGTCGTGATGACCAAAGGCTTTGAAGTCTTGAGGGAGATGACGAAGGGAGTTTGAATGCTCTCTTCGGATTTAACGGAGGGTTTGTTTTCTTTCGGTGATTGTTGAGGAGCCGTGCCTTTATCTTTCTGGAGATTTTTGGCAAAGGATGCTATCCCCTCTTCTTTTGTCTCACCTTCATACATCAGGGAATCTACAAAGTGGACTTCTTTACCTTTGAAGGGTTTTTAGTCCGCAAAGACATGATGTATCATGCCGTCATCGCTGACGAATTTGATGCATTGATGTAGAGTTGAAGGGACAACACCATTCTCGTGGATCCAGAGGCGTCCGAGAAGGATGTTGTAGCATGAAGGGGTTTTTATTGCATACACAGTGACCTCAGAGATAAGATCATCGATTTGCAATTTGAACCTGATTTTACCGATAGGCCTTTGAGTACTCCCACCGTATCCAAAGATAGATACAGATGTGTGGCTTAGGTTGCTGGGTGGGATGCCCAAATCTTCGAGAGCCGAAGTGGAGATGAGGTTGAGTGCAGGGCATGGGTCGATCTGAACTCTGTGCATAGGCATTTCCTTGATATATCATGTGAAGTACAGGGGTCGATTGTGCCTTGTTTCGCCAAGTAGGAGGTCTTCCTTAGTGAAGGCGATGGCTGCACTGGCAGCCTTTTGAACTGAGAGGCAGTCGATGCATGATCCCTCAGTCTTCTTCTTTTCTCCCTTTGAGGAAGTTTCTGAGTTTTTGACCAGGTAATCAATTTCAATTTGAAGGACTTACGGGCATGTTTGTCAACATCCTCATTCATCTTTAGTAATTCTAAAATGAGATTATCACGAGTGCACGGAGACATTCGCAATAAGTCTAGGATGTGCAGACGTGCAGGTATGTGCTTGAAATGTTCAATCAAGTCAAACTTGAAAGCCTCCTTGGGGCCTGCATGTTCATCATTGTTGCCACTAGGGGCGCTTACAACATCTTTTCCCGAAGGATTTACATAAGTAAAGGAAGATTGGTTATAATTCCTGTGGTAGTCCCGGCCAGAGCGGGTGCCTCTACCAACTTCGAGAGCTTCTTGAGAAGGGTCTTCGTTTGGAAGATTGTCTTCAGAATCAAGAGGCTGTCGTTTTTCATTTGCTGATGATGTATCTGCAGCAGGGTTGCCATCCTCAGTGATTGTGTTGCATGGAGCATTTTCCTGGAACAAGTCCTGAACAGCATCCAGCAACCTTTCTTCTTTGTTGACTAATTCATCGTCCCAAGCATCAATAGCTGGGGATTCTTCAGTCAGGAAGGGTGTGAGCTCTAAAGTCACAGTCTCAGGAGAAGAAACCTAAGAGGGTGCCATCTCTATGAAAGTCACTTGAGACGAGGTAGCTCCAGAGGATACATTGCTAAGCATCGCCAGAGTATAAGTGATCTCATCAGACGATGCTTCCGAAGAGCTATAATCTCGAATTATCACATTACAGGAAGCTCTGGCAGGAGATGTTACCTGTTCGGAGTCAGACTCATCCTCGGATGTAAGAGTCTATCCAGTAATTTTCTCCATTTTCAGGAGTTAAGGGAGGATGTACCTGATGGTCTTCAGGGATTTCAGGCTCTAGATTGCGAGGAAGCTCGTTGACGTGGTCTTGCTCTTGTTCTAGAGCGAGATGCTACAAGATCCTTGCATATTCTTCAAGATCAGGCATGGGAGCCAGATCTTCTTCTTCGTCTACTCTTTGTGGCTCAACATAGTTGATTTCCACTGGAGTAATGACGGGTGCTGGGCCAACAGCATTTTCCTGTACAGCCTCTTGGTCTTCTTCATCATCAAACGAAGATCCTTGTGGCTGTAGGGAGTTATACTAGATTACTGGCATAAGGTGAGTTTCAGGAACCCATTCTTCATCGGAGAGATATTCTCCTGTTTCAAAGGATTCCTCCCACTCGTCGGTGTAGTTGGATTCGATTCCATCATCGGTGTCGCTGGACTCGTATCCATCAATGGAGTATCCAACTACCGAATTGTAAGAGTATGATGCCCCCTGCGTGGCTTTTTCTTTGAATTGAGGTGGCATGAAATCACTGAGAGTGAATTTTCTTACCCCCTTTGATGTCTCTGGAAGGGACGTTTTTGTTGCCTCCAGTAAAGCGGTAGAGGAGGCCTCTGCCTTTTCTTGGACTTCATGTTTTGGCTGGGTATTCTCTTGCCGTTTGAGGTTGAGGAGATGTTTCATAGCCTGCCTTCGTTGTTGAGCTGTAGGCTTTGTTTTCACGACCTCCCAATTTTCATCTTCCAGGAGATCGGGATATGCCCATATGGGTTGTCCGTCTGGTGTCGGGCAAGGAACCAATTCTTCAGACGCTTCAATTCTGTTTATCATCTTGAAGGAAGTAGTGATCTCCTTCTTCGGTGATTTTGATGTTTGTCCACACGAAACCATGTTGACGAAGGCAGACCCATAGTTTTTGTCGAAGGTGATGACTCCATTTTTCCACATCTCGTTTATTCCCTCTCTCACAACGAAGCATTGATTGAGAGGATGCGAGATCATCTGGTGGTATGGACAGTACCGAGGATCGTTGGTTTTGCCAACATCGCCCAGTCTTTTGGGTTCAGGCAAGGTGAGCTTGCCGTTTGCCACGAGAGCCCCGAAGATTTCATCAACATCTTCATCGAACTGGTATTTCTTTTCTACTCGCCCTTTGAAGGCATCAGAGAGTTCAGGTCTCTTACCAGCAGCTTTGTTTTCAGCTTTCTTTGGTGGCTGAGGAGCTGACTTGGTCTGCACATTGAGGACCTCCTTTTTCTTTTGTTTGGAGGTTGCAATGGCGGTTGGTTCTTTTCTTCATGATTTCTGACTATTGAGGTCTTTGATCACCGTTTCAGCTTCCATGGAAGCTTCTAGGAGTTCTCCCAAGTTCTTTGATTTGTTGCCAATGATCATGGAGCGGATTCTAGCTCTCATGTTGTTTCGGCTGATGTCGACTAGCGATGCTTATGGCAGTACATCAGAGCATTTGTATGCCATTGTTTTCCACTTGTTAATGAAGTCGTATGTTGACTCATTCTTCCCCTGTTTTAGGCTGCAAAGTTGAGCCATAGTAACGGGATGATCCTCACCTTTGAAGTGAGTTACGAAGTGTGTCTCTAGCATGATCCAGTTTTGGATGGAGTTCTTTGGAAGAGTGGAGTACCAATCAAAGGTCGTACCTTTTAGGATACTTGCAAAGAGGCAGATCTTGAGTGCATCTTGATCTGAGATAGCTCCCGTCAAGATCTTGAAGTGGATGACATGCTGTCTGGCTGATCCTTTCCTCGTATATGTTTGGGAATTTTGTAGGGAACGGGACCAAGTCCATCCATAAAGGATATGGTGGCTTGATCCCATGCTCCTTGAGTATATCCTCTTCTTTTGGTTTGGTGAGGATATTGTCTACGTCCTTTTTGGTGAGGGCGCGTGACTCATTTTCTTCTCCGTTTACCTCATCATCTTGATGATTCGAAGGAGGTTCATTGTTCGCCTGATTTTATAAGGTAAGGAGAATGTTTTCCATCAGAGTTCAATCCTCTATTGGCCTTGTTCCAACTGCTGGATGCGTGTGAGCGCATCATCTTGAGGAGGATTGCGAGGTGGCGGCTCAGAATTTATAGCCAGGATGTTCATCCCTCGAGATTCGAACGAAGAAATTATCCTGGTGACTGAGCTGGGGCTCAATCTTTTTGATGAAGAGCTTGAGGAAGGACCACTCTGCCGTCCTTGGCTTGAGGGAGTAGGGGATTCTTTTGAATGTCTTCTTATCCTGGAGAGGCTGCGGGTCACCGGACGTCGGACATGGATTTTTGTTGCTGACTTTTGGCGTCTTCAAGTTTTTCCAACCATATGGACAGCAGCAACTTGATTGGGTCTTTCTTTTTCGACCCATTTGGGAGAGATTTGAAGTGTAGGAAGCTGGGTCCTTTGCTTCTCTAGTCTCTTTTGTCGATACGACGCGTATACGACGAGCATTTGAGCTTCGGTCAGCTCTGGCTGGGCTTTGACAATGAAGGATGTGCTCCTTCGAACGCAGCAGCCAAGCCTATCTTCTTTGTAGCTAGGCAAGGACAGGATGCGAACCCAGTCCTTCGCTTGTTGCAGCGAAGCTTTGAATTTTTTGAGTTCGGCCCCTGTAGAGATCAAGGGTCGAACCGAAGGATTGTAGGCCTTAGCAGGTGCTTGTAGAGGCCTAGTGATGCATGATTTGATTTTGGGCTTATAGAAGCAAGCCAGCTCATGCTAGGTTGACTTAGGAGTCAGGTTGGAGATGGGTCTCTCCTCTTTCATGTAAGCAAGAGGGTAGAACTGGTTCTCCTTGAGTGGGGCCAGGTATGCTAGCTTGGTGGATGTTTGGGACCTTCTTTGTTTTGGTGAAGGTCTTGGGGACCAAGTCTTGGGATAGACTTTGTTGCTTGCGAGTCGAGGCTTCACGGGGGTGCCGCGGGCTTCGGGCTTTTTGGCGCTCGCCTTTGGTGTCATGGTAGTGACACGTTGAGAGGCAACCTTCTGCTTCTTGGAAGGAGCAATTTGTTCTTCGGGAAGTGGGGATGGTCCCAGCGTCCCAAAGACGATAGTCCGGGGAGTCGAGGTCGACCCGGAGTTCAGAGAGTTGCCGGGGGTTGACACTTCGGCAGCTGACAGGGCGCTTGTAAGTGCACATGGTTTGCTTCTGTTGAAGCATGAGTTGGTGCTTGTTCTCATCAAAGGTAATGATCAAGGAAGCTGCCATTGTTAGTTTTGAAAATTTCTGAAACAAGACCACATCCATTAGTAATCACAAGAATTTAATGATCATAAATGGGAAATTCTATGGTTTTGTCTTTTCAAATCGCTCGAGGGACATGACCCAAGCGACATAAAGAAGGCAAAAGGCCATAGATGGTACAATTATTCCGATCGCAAGTATGGTGATCGTAGAATGAGCTTCCAAGTGACTGCTAGAAGCAATTGTGAACCTAAATTCGACTTATTGAGAAGCAGGGCTTGCTCAAGGTAAGAAGAATATAAGATTGGAGTTACAAATGTGCCGGTCGGAAATACAGTAGACCCTAAAAGGGCGTACCATCATTGCTAGGCACAAATGTTTGGAGATCGCATCTATGAGATGGCATTCTCTGTTTTGAAAGGTCAAGATTGATTTCATCAAAGAGAGTAGATGGTATTCCAATCTAAATACGGGCTCAACGATTTCCGCGAGTGCCAGTGCTCAGAAGGGAAGAGACCAAAATTTCTCAAATCTGAATCCAAAAATGACGAGATTTTTTCTGAAAGGCCAAGATCAGGTTCATCAAAGAGAGCAAATGGAATTCCAATCTGAACATGGGCTCAATGATTTCCGTAAGCGCAAGTGCTCAGAAGGGAAGAGACCCAAATTTCTCATATCTGAACCCAAAATGACGGAAGTGTTTTTTTTTTTTAAAAGACGAGAGAGTACACATAGGCATCCTAACCCGGTCTTATGAAATCTCAATTGATAGAAGTGCCCCTAGGTAAGGATAGGATTACTTAATGAACCCGTTTGGAGGACCCTTGCCTAGAACAGTCAAGCTGTCTCCACACTCTGGACAAGGCTTTTTCTTGAATCAACAGTGATCAAAGAACGCAATTGGTTTAACCTTAGTAGTCTACGTCTTTTTTTTAGATCCCTAATAGACTCATCGAAGAGAAACAATGGCCCAATCCCCGATTCGTCACAGGCTCAACATTTCTGCAAGCACTAGTGCCCGAAAGGGAAAGGATCAAAGTTTATCAATTTTGAATCCAAAATGAGAAAAAAAATTCTTTGTGAAATCCCGAATAGACTCATCGAAGAGAAACGATGGCCCAATCCCTGATTCGTCACAGGCTCAACATTTCTGCAAGCACCGGTGCCCGAAAGGGAAAGGTTCAAAGTTTCTCAATTTTGAATCCAAAATGAGAAATCTGATTTTTTTTAAGATCTCTAATGAACTCATCGAAGAGAAACGATGGCCCAAATCCTAATTCGAACAGGCTCAAGAGAGGATCAAAGTTTCTCAATTTTGAATCCAACTGAGAAATTTGATTTTTTTTTAAAAAGAAAGAGTGGAAATAAATTCAAAGAATTAGAAATTTCCAAAAAAATCCCATATCAACTTTTTTTAGATGCGAAATCCAACATAGGCCACCGACTAGAAAGTAGCCAAGGAATCCAGAAAAGAAGTATAAGCATAGAGCAAAAGATATGATATGCAAATATTTCATTTCCAAGCATCGTGTTCTCAAATGAACGTGTCCCACTGGGTGTCCCAGCTTGATGGACCGCACTTCTGCTCGGTGCTACCGAGGTCGGCGGACATGGGAGTTCATTTGTTCCGACCCTTTCGCGCCCGGGGGGGGGGGGGGGCAAAGGCGTGCATCAACATTTTTTTGTGTGTGGGTGTGCCAGATTTTCTATTTTACTTGGAATTGCAATTGGTGATCCGAAGATCAACCTTCATAAGTAAAAAAGGAAATCAACTTCTTTCAAGTTTTTCATTGCACATATATTTAAGAAAAGAGACATTTTCTTGATTTACCGTGAAAGGCGGTTTTTTGGCATTTATAGCCGATTTTTGGTGTTTATAGTGGATTTTGGCATTTATAGCCGATTTACAATTCTTATCAATAATGAAAGACAAAAGTTGTGATTTTTGTCTCTTTTGGAAAAATACAAACTACAATGAAAGCAAGAAAAGGAGGATCTAACTTCTCAGGAGATTGTGGGGGACTCGTTCAGATTGACGGTCACAAGCCATGTATGGACTTCGCCACCATCCATGAAGATGAGAACAGATGATGCTCTTGATTCGCTTGGCTTGGCTATAACCTCAGATTTTTAGAGGACAAAGACCAAGAGGAGGTCCTATGCCAAATAAAAAACTAAGTAGACGGGCTGAAAAGCCATGTCTAAGGCATTGGAGGTAGAAGGAGAAGGCAAGGACCTTGGGGGGTGGTACCCCCCAAGGGACTTGTCACCTTGTAGTGGTGGTCGGTGCAAAACTTTCGCAGAGTTTTCTCTCTTTCTTTCTCTGGATTTTCTGTGCTTTTTTTTTTATCTGGGGTCTGTGTTGATTTTTCCAATCTGGAATTCTTTGTAATGCTCTCCTATTTATAGGCTTTTAGGTAGCCATTTAGGAGGATTTATGAGCCTTAATTGTCATAAAGCTACATAAAGGGAGGAGTTACAAGATTTAGTTCTTTATTTTGTAACTCCTTTTTCTTGGCTTCTGATCGGCCGATGGAGATTGAGGGCATTTAGTCGCCTTTAATCACCATGATGGGAGGTGTTTCATGGGTTAAATGCCATGAATCAATTGACTTGTAACTCCTGGATGCTTACTTCTGATTGGGCCCTCCAAAGAAATGAATTAATGACTGCAATAAAGCTAGCCAATTAATCGCATTAAGTGGTCGCTGAGTAGTTGAAGAGTCACGGACCGTGCCGTGTCTTTTGGGATTCTTCTGTCGATGATCATTGATGGATCTTCATGTAGATCGACATCAGATGACCATGTAACTTCAGGCATTGATTGTCAATAGCGGGTCGGTGCCATTTGTCTTGTCGATTTCTTGATCGATTGGGTAGAAATCACACTTTTTTTGTTGACCGATTGGCGATCAATGTTGATTTTGATGCTCTTGAAGACGGACCCATGATTTTGATAGATGTCAAAGGATTTGGTGCCTCAAAAGTATGAATCTTGGAAAATCTCAGGAGTTGGAAACTTCGAAACGCAAAAACTGACGGAAAACGGGCCTCTCCGGGGCGAACCCGGCTATCCGGAGCTCCATGGTCACCGGCAACCATGCACAGTGTCGCCGGCGACCATGGGCCAGGGTCGCGGGCTGCGACCCTGGAGGGGTTTTTCCCCCTTTTGGTCTCGTTTCGCGTCCGTTTTGAGGTCTTTTTCATTCTTTTTTTTTTCTCTTGTATTTTTCTTGACATTTTTGCACATTTATTGGCTTGATTTCCCTGTAGAAAACTTGATAAGAATCCTTGCATTTTGTGGTGCAAAGTTTCCTATTTTCCGGGAAAGTCGAAGACTTTGTTGCGTAGAGCTGCCAATTTTCCGTCAGAAGCTGAAACTGGGTCAAACGATGTCGGAATACCCTGAAATTTGAGGTGAAACCTCCTCAGCAATAAATAAGACCAACCATAGGCTTTTATTTGAGTTTTGAAGCCGTATGGGTCCTTTCGCCAGTAGACTTGATTTTGTCGCAAGGAAGATGTCGAGGCTTGATGTAGGGTCAACCGATGTCCAATTGACTTGAAATTTAACAGGGAACCTATTGGAGTCATTTTGAGATGACCCACATGCTCTGTCTTGGAAACCATGGTCCCAGGGAGCTTCGCCGCTGAGAGGCCTGATTTGGCTTCCGAGAGTCAAAGTATGGTCAAATGTTGTCGAAATGACATGAAACTTGACGTGTAGCCCTTTGTAAGCATCTTGAAACCAGCCATGTGCTCTGTCTGATGACTGATGGCCTCTGTGGTTCTTGCCGCCGAGAGGCTTGATTTAGCTGTTCGAGGGTTGATGTAGGAGCAAACGTTGTCGGTTTGACTTGGAACTTGACGTGGAGCCTTTTGGATGTGTTTTGAGATTATCCATAGGCTCTGATCGAAGATTTGGTGTCTCCGATGATGTCACCGCCGAGAGCTCCTGTTCAGCTATCGGAGAAGCGAAGTTAGGCCAAATGATTTTGAAATGGCCCGAAACTTCTTGTGTACTCCTCTTTTGGCTGTCTTGAAGAATCTTGCAGTTTTTGTTTGATTCTGACAAGATTTGAATTTTCGAAGCAGCATTACCTATTTATGGAAGGCTGCGACTTCATGTAGTTCTCTTGATGTTGAAGAGGCAAAGTGACTTTTTTTTTTATTGTCAACAATCTTCTTCTGCTAAAAAAAAATAGAAACAGAAAGCAAGTCAGAACATGAAAAAATCCCATGAAAGGAATTGAAAGAGAAAGGAAGAATCATACCTTCATCCACGATCTCTTCTTCGCAGCTTCTCTTTTCTAGAGGCTCGTCAGCATTCTCTGGCACCTCCTCATTAACAGTAAGAGGAACTTTAATATCAGGAGAGTCTTCGTGTTACCCCTTGCTGCGACGATGACTCATCTTCCTCTTGCTTTTGCGGGCTCGCTTTCTAGAAGAACCTACCCCACTGTCAGAGTCAGGTTTCCCACCTGACTCCTCACTGGATGGTCTGCTCTTGCCAGTAGACTCCACAGAAGCCCGCCTCTGTGCTACTTGCATCCAAGCATCAAGCTCAGCTTCCTCCTGTTCTAACTGCTATAAGGCCTCGTCAGGTACTTCCTGAACAGCTTCAGAACCAATGACGTCCTAGTCACCGAGAAAGCCTATCTTGTGTTTCTCTCCCAAAAAAAAGGCTCAAACTTCTTCTCGCCGGACGCCATCTGACTTTCCAAGGCCTTTTCCAGACGACAACTTCACATCAAGCTCCTTCTTGGAAAGCCCCCGATATTCCAAAAAGCTCTCCGCGAACCACTTCGCGGAGCCGGCAGTCCGAGAAGTCGATAATACAGGATAGGAAAATGTGCAAAAAAATTTGGAAAAAAAGAAGAAGAAAAGGCACGAAAAAAAACGTGTAAAAAAAAGAGAAAACATGTGAAAAAGAAAAGAAAAAGAAGAAAAGAAAGAAACAAACAAAAAAACATTCTTTTTTTACCATCTTATTTTCTACATGGAGTTTTCTTGAGAAAGAGAACTTACTTGAAGCCATTGATGTAGAAAAAGAAGAAAAAAACTTGAAGATCCTTGAAGAAGAAGAACTCTTGGTCTTGAAGCCCTCTTGAGATTTTTGCAAAAGAAAGCAATAAGAGCAAGAGATCCAAACTCTCCCTTGCTTTTATAGAAGAGAGCAAACCAAAGAAGGAAACAAGAAAGAGGTAAGTGCTACTAATTAGTAACCTTACCAAAAGAGAGGAATTAGAAATATTCTTTTCCAAAAGAAAGCCAAGAGAGATTTTCTCCCAAAAAAGAGGAGATTTGAGATAATCTGTCCCAAAGAAAGATACTTTCAGATATTCTCTCCCAATATAAAGGGAACATGACAGATTATCTCCAAGTAAAGATATTCTTAGATATTCTCTATCCAAAGGAGACATTTTTAGATATTCTTTACAAAAATGAAACCATATGAGATCTAAGCCACTTCAAAGGCTTAAGGTCCCATGGGTTAGCCCATATGAGTCAGGTTTGACCACCTAGGCACTAAAAAAAAATTTGGCTTTTAGTCAAAGAGGAATCCCTCTTGCCAACAGCATACAAAAATGGTTCCATGCCTCTTTTGAGTTGATTGAACCATATAAAAAAGAATTTCAAGCTCCATGAGCTTCCAAAATTCAAACCATCCAGTCTCATATATCAAATTGAGCCAAAATCTTGAAATTGACATTTCACAAAAATCCAAACCACTCCAATGGAACCACACAGTCCCAAAGAGTGACCAAAAACCAAATCCTGGTCCCCTAACTTGCCACATACAGCTTGTTAGGTCACAAGACCAAAACCAAAAGCCAAAATATGATCCCCTAATTTGCCACATACAGCTTGTTGGGTCAGATGGTCAAAACCAAATCCGACCCCCTAACCGCCACATACAGCTTGTTAGGTCACAAGGTCAAAAAACAAAACCCAGATCCGTATCCCTAATGTCAATTTTCAAAACTTTGTCTTGAGATGGTACGTGATTCCTTTCACTACCATAAAATTCTCCTGGAAGCTTAAAAGGCCACTCTACCAAAAGTAAGACTGTTCAAAGACTCTTGGTTAAGTCACAAGCTCTCCTAAAAGAATCTCTTCGAGGTACATCGACTACAAAAGTTAAACAACTCGTCGCTGTACCTCGAGGGGGCATTTGTTGACACCAAAAAAAGTGTCACTTTGCCTCTTCAATATCAAGAAAGCTACATAAAGTCGCAGCCTACCACAAGCAGGCAATGCTACTTTAAAAACCAAATCTTGCCAGAATCAAACAAAATCTGCAAGTTCCTTCAAGACAGCCAAAAGTGGAGTACACAAGAAGTTTCCGGCCATTTCAAAATCATTTGGCCTAACTTCGCTTCTCCGATAGCCGAATAGGAGCTCCCGGCGGCGATAACACTAGAGACACCAAATCTTCGATCAGAGCCTATGGATAGTCTCAAAATACATCCAAAAGGCTCCACATCAAGTTCTGAGTCAAATCGACAACGTTTGACCCTCTATCAACCCTCGAACAGCTAAATCAAGTCTCTCGGCGGCGAGAAACACCGAGGCCATTACTCATCAAATAGAGCACATGGGCAGCTTCAAGATACTTACAAAGGGCTACACGTCAAGTTTCAGGTCATTTCAACAACATTTGACCAGACTTTGATTATCAGAAGCCAAATCAGGCCTCTCGGCGGCGAAGCTCCCCGGGACCATGGTTTCCAAGACAAAGCCTATGGATCATCTCAAAATGACTCTAATAGGTTTCCTATCAAATTTCAAGTCAATCGGACATCCGTTGAACGCACATCAAGGCGCAACATCTACCTAGTGATAAAATCAAGTCTGCTGGCGACAGGACCTCATACGACTTCAAAACTCAAAGAAAATCCTATGGTTGGTCGTATTTATTGCTCAGGAGGCTTCATCTCAAATTTCAGGTCATTCCGACATCGTTTGACCCAGTTTCAACTTCTGACAGAAAATCGGCAACTCTACGCTACAAAGTCTTCGGTTTTCCCGGAAAATTGGAAACTTTGCACCGCAAAATGCAAGGATTCTCGTCAAGTCTTTTACAGGGAAATCAGGCCAATAAATGTGCAAAGATGTCAAGAAAAAAAAGAATGAAAAAAGACCTCGAAACGGTCGTGAAACGGGACCAAAAGGTGATAATTCCCCCAGGGTCGCCCGCGACCCTAGCCCATGGTAGCGACCATGGCGCATGGTCGCTGGCGACCGTGGAGCCCCGAATCCCCGGATTCGTCCCAGAAAGCCCCGTTTTCCTCATTTTTCGCGTTTCAATGCTTACAACCCCTGTGATTTTTCAAAATTCATACTTTTGAGGCACCAAATCCATCGATATCCGTCAAAATCACGGGTCCGTCTTCAAGAGTATCAAAATCAACATTGATCGTCAACCGGTCAACTAAAAAAGTGCACTTTCTAGCCGATTGATCGAGAAATCGACAGGATAGATGTCATCGGCCTGCTGTTAGCTATCAATGTCTAAAGTTACATGGTCATCTGATGTTGATCAACATGTAGATCCATCGATGATCATCGCCAAAAGAACTCCAAAAGACGTGCCCGCGACTCTTCAACTACTCGGCGACAACTTAATGCGGTGAATTGACTAACTTTATTGCAGTCATTAATTCATTACTTTGGACGGCCCAATCAGAAGCACGCATCTGGGAGTTAAAAGTCAAGAGATTCATGGCATTTAAACCATGAAACTCCTCCCATCATGGTGATTAAAGGCGATTAAATGCCCTCAATCTCCACCGGCCAATCAGAAGCCAAGAAAAAGGAGTTACAAAATAAAGAAATAAATCTTGTAACTCCTCCCTTTATGTAGCTATATGACAATTAAAGCTCATAAACTCTCCTAAATAGCTACCTAAAAGCCTATAAATAGGAGAGCACTCCAAGCATTCTAGACGACCTCCAAAGCATCAGACACAGATCCGAAAATCCTGAATTCCGAAGTCCAGAAGAAAAGAGAGAAAACTCTATTGAAGTTCTGCACCGGCCACCACTACAAGGTGACAAAAGTCCCTTGGGAAGGTACCCCCCAAGGTCCTTGCCTTCTCCTTTTGCCTCCAATGACTTAGACGTGGCTTTTCAGCCCGTTTACTTAGCTTTTTATTGGACATAGGACCTCCTCTTGGTATTTGTTCTCTAAAAATCTAAGGTTATAGCCAAGCCAAGCGAATCAAGAGCATCATCTTTTCTCATCTACATGGATGATGGCGAAGTCCACACATGGCTTGTGACCGTCAATCTGAACGAGTCCCCCACAATCTCCTGAAAAGTTAGATCTTCATTTTCTTGCTTTTTATTGTATTTTGTATTTTTCTAAAAGAGACAAAAATCACAACTCTTGTCTTTCATTATTGATAAGAATTGTAAATCGGCTATAAACGCCAAAATCGGCTATAAACTCAAAAAATCGGCTATAAATTCCAAAACATCGCCTTTCACAGCAAAATCAAGAAAATGTCTATTTTCTTAAATATATGTGCAATGGAAAACATGAAAGAAGTTGATTTCTTTTTTACTTGCGAAAGTCAATCTTCGGATCACCACTTGCAATTCCAAGTAAAATAGAAAATCTGGCACACACACATAAAAAAACTGTCGATACCCGCTTTGCCCCACGGTCATGAAAGGGTCGTACCCTGCGGACTCTCACGTCCGCCGACCTCAGTAGCGCCCCGAGCAGATGCGCGGTCTATCGCTTATGTATATGCAAAATGCAATACACGAAATGCAGTGCCTCACCCCCAAAGCTATCCTAAACATTGTTCCCAATGTTTATGCAGAACATAAATAAAATAGGACAAGGAGGATAAATTGAAATTTCTCACTATGGGGTGCCGATACACGGGTATATTGGGTTGGCTCCCAACAAGCGCTAAGTTTAATGTCTTCAGCCAGACGCAACTAACATGGTATGAGGCCAGTTTATCCAGGGTCCACAAGAAGGACCTCCTCAGCAACATTCTCAGGGTCCACAAACTCAAGGTATTCTTTTAATCTGTGCTCATTCACTTGAAAGGTGCTACCATCTCTAGGAATCAAAAGTTCAACTGCATCGTGGGATTGGACTGAAGGTTCACAAGATTGTTTGACACCTTTTTCCAGATGAATCTTGTGCATAACTATAGATGGACTGATTCCTTTAATGTCCAAGATGATCCAACTTAGGGCACTCTGATGGTCTTTCAGCACATCCAGTAATTTCTTTTCATGCTTTTCCTGAAGGTCTGAGGCAATAATTACTGGGTTGCTAGTAGAGGGGCCCAAGTAGGCATACCTTAAATTCTTGGGTAATGGTTTCAATTCTAACTTGGGTGGCTTAACAATAATTTATTCTTTTTCGACCTTAGATTTAGAGGTGGATGTAAAGATAGGCTCAGTCTTCTACTTCCATTGGCCAACATCCATCGGCTGGGCCAAATCCAAAAATGCATCAACTTCGCATATGGACCCGCCGATGTCTATGTCAGCATTGAAGTGAGCCATGTTAGGAATTTTGTATATTGCAATTTGATGGATGCATCATTATTCATTTTATTCATCATTTGAATTCACACACATGCATTGTTTTAGAAACCTTGAAATCTTGATTTACTCATGCATTGCTTTAAATCTTGTAAATCATATGTTTCATGCATGTTTTGATTTTAATCTTGGATGCATTTAGTTTTGAAAAGAATCTCTCTGAATCAAGCTAGCCTATGCTTTTTAAATCTTTCAAATCATTTTAGGTTTTTTATGTTTCATTATTTTAAACCTCTTAGTTTGATTTAAATCATGTTTCCAAGCTTGAACTTTTGGCCCAAAAGAATCCCCTCAAAAATCACTTTGATATATGAGAAAAAATGGGAATTCTGGTCCCGGGTCGACCTGCAGTGTACCAGGTCGACCTGCCCATGGACCAGGTCGACCTGGCACACTGCAGGTCGACCGGGCAGAGAGCTGTTGGCTCTCCAACGGTCATATTTGTGACCGTTTGCATGAGGTCGACCGGGGCTTGTATGGGGTCGACCGAAGACACGCTGATACTCACTTTTTGAGTATAAATATGAGTTCATTCCCATGAGAAAAAGGTGGAACATTTCATAACTTCTAAGCACTTTTTGAGGAGTTTGGAGAGAAGAAAAAGGGGATGAACCAAGTGAGTTTAAGGGGTCATTAGTAAAGCTAAAGCTTGGATCATTAAGTTAAATCATCAAGTAAGCTTTACTTTTATTAATTATATGTTTTATGCTTTGACTAAATTATTGGTAAATGATTTTTAGCATATTAACTATGATGTGTTGAATCCATTCTTCTCTTAATCTTTGATTTTAGTTATTGGATTCTTCACCCTTGATTTCAAAACAAGTTTGTTTTATAAACTTTGTTGATCATGCATTGCCAAAATCTTTGATTTCTTTTATGTCATGATTCATTAACTTGTTTGAATCCTCTTTGTTGTTTTCAATCTATTTAGAACCTTTGTTAAATTAGTTTGGTTTTGAAAACAACATTGTATGTGCATCACATGTTTAGACATAATTAATTTCATACAACTTGTGTCATCTTGATTTTCATAAATTATTTACAAGTTAGTATTTTTGTACATGTGATTTGTATAACACTTCAATCAAATCTTTTTATGAGCATTAAACTTTTGAATTGCTTTAAGCATAAAATAGATTGAGCTTAATTTTAATCTTGATTGAAGTTTTCACACACACACCTCATAAGCATTCATCTTTGTAATCCTTAGTATTTGTGTGAGTTTGTTATTCAATTTCATATCCGTCTATCTTAGAGGCAAATTTATTGAGCTAAATTGTAATCTCTTAGAGTGTTTTGTGAAGACACTTTCTTTGAGAGAAATCATTTACTTGTAAGGTTATTGCTTAGCCATTTAAAAGCATTGTGTATAGGTTGTTGTTTAGCCTAGAAAAACAACATTGTAAGGTTATTGCTTATCCTTGGAAAGCATATTATAGAGGTTATTGCTTAGCCTTTTGAAAAGCATAATAGTGGAAATCCGGTAGGGTGTTGAGTCACAAGCCGGTAGTGGATGTAGGCATTAAGGCCGAACCACTATAAATCTTGTGTTGTGGCGATTGCATTGTGGTGATTGTGTTTGTTTAAGCTTCCGCATTTTGTTTGATTAATCATCACATGTGACTAGTTAATTTTTAAAGAAATTAAAATTGGTCATAGTTGGTCACTAATTGTAGCTCACCCTATTCACCCCCCCCCCCCCCCCCCCCTCTAGGGTAGGATCCATAGACTTTCAATTGGTATCAGAGCCTCGTACTCTATTTTAGGATCAAGTGTTTGGAACTCTTGATTAGGTGTAAAAACCTAGAGTCAAAACCCTAGTGTTGTGTTTTCATGAAAATCATTAGAATGGATTCCACTATTTTAGATTGTGTAGATTCCTTGGTAGATTCTTCTAGACCCCTCATTCTTCCATCTATTGGAGATTCAAACATTGGAATTAATGAATCTCAATTTGAATTAAAAGAAGAAGAAGATGATGAAAATGAAATTGACATTGAACAAGCCTATGATGAATTGTATACCTTATACTTAAAGTTTGTTAAAAGACAAAATAAACTAAAAGAAGAATCTAAAAGGCTAAACCAAGAATTAGTCTCTTCTAAAAATGAACTTAGAGAAAAAGATGAATTAATAAATTGTGTAGAATTTAAGTTCATGATCTCTTTACATAATCTATCTAATATTAAAGATGACATAAGAGAATCAAAGATAGATTATGATAATCTTAATAAGGAAAATTTAAAACTAAGAGATCAATTAAAAAGGCAAGATGAAAACATTAACAACCTAGAATCCAAGTTGAATATCTCTAAGGAAAATTTATCTAATGCTCAAATTAAGATAAACACTCTAGAACTTGGATCCAATGTTATTAATGAAATTAAATTTGAATTAAAACTTGCCCATGAAGAGCTAAATAAATTTAAGGGAATTGAACAAGAACTAACAAAAGTTAAACTTGAAAATTCTACCCTTAAAAACCAAGTCATTCAACTTGAAACCTACAAACATAAATATGATTGCAAATTTACCCATAGTGAAGAAAAATTTAAAAAGTTATTTAAATTGGGTAAATCAAAAGGAGATAGGACGGGTCTTGGATTTAATAGGAATATTTCTCATGATCCTTTAATCACCAACACATTTGTGAAAGGTGAGTCCTCTTTTTCTAGCACTCACACTTCCTTGCCATTGACTAAATGTAATTATTGTGGCATTGAAGGACATTTTAGGTTTGAGTGCAAACAAAGGAGAAGCAATGTGTCTAAATCCATTTTTGAACCAAAGAAAGTAAAATCAATCTCTATGATGGATAAGACACTAAAAATCAAAGAAGACTCCAAGAAGACTAAACAAGTCAAACCAATTAAAAAAGAGTCTCACAAGATAGATTCTAAAAAGCTTAAACAAGTTAAACCAACTTTAAAAGAATCTATCAACAAAAAGCTTCTCAACCTACCTCCCATATCTCAAATGAAAGAACTTTTGAATAAAATTGCAAAGTTAAATTTAAAATTCAAAAGTCAAATTAAGGGAGGAGATAAGAAGAAAAGAAAAATGAATTCATCCCCTAAGAAGAAAACTCACCAACCCCAAAAGACTAATCACCAATCTAACCTAAATTTAGTCAAATCTAAATATCAAGGTGATAAGTCTAAGTTAAAAATTTATCAAATCAAATCTCCCATAGTTGGTGAGACATTTAAGATAGACCTCAAAGATCAACCCTCCCAAGACCTTAGGTGGATTCCAAAAGTTATTTACTTAGTCAAACCTTAAGGCCTTGGACCTCATTGACCAACCTATCCTTTATAGGTAAATCTTTTTGTTGGTCATGTTGCATTTGCATTTTGTTATTTCTTAGTTACATTACTTTAAATGCATTGTTTACTTATGATCAATTGATTTTGTCTTCATGTACCATACTAGTTAAACATCATGGTTTTCAAAATCTTTTGATTATATTTTCATCATGTTAGATTTGCTTTTTGATCTCATTAAGTTATATCATTTGTTTTGTATTTCTACATGTTCAATTGATTATGATTTCAAAAGCTTTTATAGCTAGATTTTTCATAATCGATTGATATTGTAAAATCATTTTTTTTTGGATGTCTTAGTAAGATGTGTTTTGAAAAACAAATGATTTGAAACAATTTGTATTTTCCATAGATCTCTAAGTTATATTTTCATGTGGAAAATTACTGTTTTTGAAAAACCAACTTGTATGTGTTATATCATTTAAAATGCAAGTTGAATAGTTTTTTAAATCAATTTGTATGAGTCTTTGTAGTTATATTGTTTAGAATACAAATTGATGATTGATAATGTGTTATTTTCAATTCATTCTCTTTATGCTCATTGTTGGATTTTGTTTATTTAAATGATTTGAAGATAGTATGAATGGAAATGTTTTAAATCATCATTAGTTATATTTATCAAAACATGTTCCGTGTTCTCATTTCCATATGCATTTGATTATGTCTTTTTAAATATGGAAATGAACGTTGTTATAGGCAATTTGCATCTTTTAGTTTCATTCTTTTTATATGCAAATGTCTATTAGTTTCTTGTATGGTTGTGATCTTATTTACATTTGTAAAAACTATACTAGAACTCAAAAGTCCATCCTTTATGCTTTATTTGTTGGATGGTTATGATGTTTGGTTCATGTGTAATTTTTTTATTGGTATCGATCATTCATTAAACATGTCTCAACTTCATAGTAGTGTTCTTGATCATATGAACATCTTTGAAATTCATTCCTTGTATTTCATAGTTATATCTATTGTTCGATGGATTTCTTAGATATTGAATTCATATGATTTGACACTTTGAAAATTGCATATTCTACTAAGTTATATCTTTTTATGCAATTTCTCTTGTTCATCACTATGCTCATTAGTCATATCATTAAAAGTGATGAATAATCATTTAATGATGCTTGTTGGAATTTTGTATTTGTCATATGCTTGCTCTTAATCTTGTTTTATATTTAATTGGTAATCAATTGGTATCATTTTCATTTAGTATCATTTCCAATTGATATCATATCTTGAGTTTGTGATAGACCTTGTGTACATTTGATTGATCTTGATAGTCATATGTCTTTTGTTCCATGTCACATTCCATTAGCATCATAATCTTCATGATTGCCACCTCTCTTGCACTTATAGGCAAATCACATGACCACCATGTTTATGTTTTCATAGTTTTAATATATTTATTTGGTTGGTTAATGGTGAGGTTTTGGCTTCATGATTGAACTTCATTTCATTCATCTCCGCATAATAGTCATATTTTTTTTTATTGAATGAAATGATTTCAAAATTTTCATAGCATATGATTTTCATAGTTATATTGATTGATTGATGCTATGTTTAGTATATCCCAATGACCTTGCCCTTTACTTTGGTAATTTGATCATATTGAGCTTTATAGTCAAATATTATTATCAATTGAATCTAATCCTTCACTTGAAGTCAACCCTCAATTGGTTAAACCATCTTCTTCTTGTTCCTATTAGTTAAATCCTTGTCAAAAGTTTGACAAAAGAAGAGTATGGATTGAGGGGGAGTAAATCTTCATAGGAAGTATTAGTTTTGATCAAATTCACCCTTATATTGGCTCTTGATACCCTTATAGCTTATTACCCATGCATGATGACCTGTTATGTACTTCATTTTCGATTTCCTTTGTTAACAGGTGCTACTAAAATGTATTTTCCTTGTTTCATGTGTGTAGGTACCCCTCTTCAATTGACACCTTTGCAATTTAATGGCAAAGGGGGAGAAAGTTCTCAAGCTTAATGGCGAAGGGGGAGAAAGAATTAAGGACGATAAAGTGTTCAAGTAAGCAAAGGGGGAGAAAAAATTAAGGGGGACAAAGTGTTCAAGCTACCTAAAGGTGAGAGAATGCACATCTTGCCAAAAGGAGAGTGCATGGTCAAAAGGGGAGAAATGAAATGAAGAAAGCTTGGGAGCTAAAGAAGTTGCTTAGCTAAAAGAAGGAAGATGAAAAGAAAGCTTGAAGAATGATCAAGCTACAAGCAACAAGGAGAATGAAGAAAGAGCTAAAGCCCAAGCTAAGTGAAGAAAGCATCCAAAGAAAATTTCAAGTCTTGTGAAGACAATGTGTGAAGTATTATTAGTTTTGAGAAAGGTTTGCCATCAAATTGCAAAGGGGGAGATCGTTAGGAATTTTGTATATTGCAATTTGATGGATGCATCATTATTCATTTTATTCATCATTTGAATTCACACACATGCATTGTTTTAGAAACCTTGAAATCTTGATTTACTCATGCATTACTTTAAATCTTGTAAATCATATGTTTCATGCATGTTTTGGTTTTAATCTTGGATGTATTTAGTTTTGAAAAGAATCTCTCTGAATCAAGCTAGCCTATGCTTTTTAAATCTTTCAAATCATTTTAGGTTTTTTATGTTTCATGATTTTAAACCTCTTAGTTTGATTTAAATCATGTTTCCAAGCTTGAACTTTTGGCCCAAAATAATCCCCTCAAAAATCACTTTGATATATGAGAAAAAATGGGAATTCTGGACCAGGTCGACCTGGCACACTACAGGTCGACCGGGCAGAGAGCCGTTGGCTCTCCAACGGTCATATTTGTGACCGTTTGCATGAGGTCGACCGGGGCTTGTATGGGGTCGACCGAAGACACGCTGATACTCACTTTTTGAGTATAAATATGAGTTCATTCCCATGAGAAAAAGGTGGAATATTTCACAACTTCTAAGCACTTTTTGAGGAGTTTGGAGAGAAGAAAAAGGGGATGAACCAAGTGAGTTTAAGGGGTCATTAGTAAAGCTAAAGCTTGGATCATTAAGTTAAATCATCAAGTAAGCTTTACTTTTATTAATCATATGTTTTATGCTTTGACTAAATTATTGGTAAATGATTTTTAGCATATTAACTATGATGTATTGAATCCATTCTTCTCTTAATCTTTGATTTTAGTTATTGGATTCTTCACCCTTGATTTCAAAACAAGTTTGTTTTATAAACTTTGTTAATCATGCATTGCCAAAATCTTTGATTTTTTTTATGTCATGATTCATTAACTTGTTTGAATCCTCTTTGTTGTTTTCAATCTATTTAAAACCTTTGTTAAATTAGTTTGGTTTTGAAAACAATATTGTATGTGTATCACATGTTTAGACATAATTAATTTCATACAACTTGTGTCATCTTGATTTTCATAAATTATTTACAAGTTAGTATTTTTGTACATGTGATTTGCATAACACTTCAATCAAATCTTTTTATGAGCATTAAACTTTTGAATTCCTTTAAGCATAAAATAGATTGAGCTTAATTTTAATCTTGATTGAAGTTTTCACACACACACCTCATAAGCATTCATCTTTGTAATCCTTAGTGTTTGTGTGAGTTTGTTATTCACTTTCACATCCGCCTATCTTAGAGGCAAATTTATTGAGCTAAATTGTAATCTCTTAGAGTGTTTTGTGAAGACACTTTCTTTGAGAGAAATCATTTACTTGTAAGGTTATTGCTTAGCCATTTAAAAGCATTGTGTATAGGTTGTTGTTTAGCCTAGAAAAACAACATTGTAAGGTTACTGCTTATCCTTGGAAAGCATATTGTAGAGGTTATTGCTTAGCCTTTTGAAAAGCATAATAGTGGAAATCCGGTGGGGTGTTGAGTCACAAGCCGGTAGTGGATGTAGGCATTGAGGCCGAACCACTATAAATCTTGTATTGTGGTGATTGCATTGTGGTGATTGTGTTTGTTTAAGCTTCCGCATTTTGTTTGATTAATCATCACATGTGACTAGTTAATTTTAAAGAAACTAAAATTGGTCATAGTTGGTCACTAATTATAGCTCACCCTATTCACACCCCCCCCCCCCTCTAGGGTAGGATCCATGGACTTTCAAGCCATACATTCCTCCAGTGGATCTGTGTAACAAGATGATTGAACTATTTGGTCAACTAATGTGTCAATCATGTTCACTTCCTCATCATCATCTAGGCCTGATGTTTGGAGTTCGTTACAAAAAACATTCAACTCCAACTTCATGTTCCCGAAACTAAGTGTCACAACCTCATTCCTGCATCTAATCACTACATTTGATGTTGCAAGGAACGGTTGACCAAGAATGACAGGAATATGTCGGTCGGGGGTTGCCACTGGTTCAGTATCTAGAACCACAAAGTCAATTGGAAAGTAAAAATCCTTACCGTTCACGATCACATCTTTAACCACACCTTTCGGATATTTAACTGACATATCAACAAGAAAAAGGGTAATATCAGTCTTCTTCAATCCTCCCAGACTCAACTGCGTGTACATGGAATACGGCAGTAAATTCACACTTGCCCCAAGATCAAGGAGACACCTCTCCATGACGGAGTCTCCTATCTGAATGGTAATGGTAGGGCAGCGAAGGTCTTTGTATTTGGGTGCAATGGTCTGCTGGATCAACCCTGATGCTTAGGTTGCCATCACCGCGGTTTTGGGTACTAACGTTTTCCGCTTAACAGTGGTCAGATATTTCAAAAACTTGGAGTAGGAAGGGATTTTCTTTATGGCATCAAGGAGGGGTACGTTTATTTGGACATTTTTGTAAACTTCTAAGATTCCCTCAAAGCGATCATTCTTCCTAATCTCATTCAATCGGTGTGGGAATGGTGCTCTGGGTACCACTTCTAAAGATGATGGGTCAACTACAATAGGCTTTTGAATCTGCTCTCTCTGTGGCTCTCCTCTTTGTACAGATTCTTCTCTCTTTCTCTTTTTCCCTTTCTAAATTCTCTTTCAAATTTTTCTTCAAATTCTCTCTCTCAAGTTCGACAACTTTCCTCGAACTCTCTGGTTCTCCTAAAAAATTATTCTCCTTTTGATCCTCTTCAGGCATCTCAACTCTATTGTCAACAGTCTTTCCTGATCTCAGTGTATGGATCGCCTGCACATGCTCATTACTCTCTACCAAACACCGACCTCTGGGCTGTCCTTTCGGATTAGGAACGGTTTGGCTCGAGAATTGGCCAGTTTCTATCTCGGACAACTATAAGGTGAGCCGACCTAATTGGGCCTCTAGTTTTGCAATGGATTGGTTCTGGGCCTGGTTAGTTTGCTCTTGGAATTGAATGAATTTGGTCAATAGGTTCTCCATATGAGAGGATTGCTGATGGGCTTGTGTTGGTGTAGAGTAGTTAGCCATCTGCTCTGGTGCTAGTGCCATACATTGGTTCTGTGGTTGGAATTGATGTTGTTGGTCAAATTGATTTAGCTATGTGGGCTGCTGATGATGAAGAGTCATGGGATGATTAGTTTGAGCAGGTTGCTGGTATTGCTGCCTAGGATACTGCGGTTGGAATCCGGGCTGACCTCCATGAGACCAAATAGGCTGAGCTTGACTGTACGAAAAATTGGGGTAAAACCTATTGTCTGGGTGGTAGGTCTGACTGAAAGTGTTAACAGTTGGTTTCTGGAAGTTTCTGTAGGAATTCAGCACATTAGCTTGCTCGGTCTTGACAAATGGTAGACTAAGGCAACTCTCAACCGCGTGCTCACAACTATTGCATAACACAAACATGATGCGGTTCACTTATACATCTCAAGGCGGGCTCTTGTTGCTGAGGGGTGGGTTGGCATGACATCACAGACATAGATCCTATTTTTTCGCTCAAATTCTCCACTCCTTGAACTAAACTGGTCATCACATTTTTCAACTCAGGTACCTGTTTGATGTTGTAGATTCCAGGCTTTTGGATCCCTGTCTCATCTCTCTCCAAATCTTTCCTATTACTGCTCCAATTTTGTGAATTTTCTGCAAGCTTGACAAGGAAGTCATATACTTGATCGGCAGTCTGATTCATGAATTCTCCTTTGTGCATTGATTCAATTAAGATACGATGGGGGTTCGTAAGACCTCTATAAAAGAAATGTATCAACTCTCCTTTGTCAATCTTGTGATGTGGGCATTTGATCAATAGGTCATGGAATCTCTCCCAGGTTTCGGCAAACTCTTCCTCGAGTCGTCCCCTAAAGTTCTAATGGCACTCCTAAACTGTTCAGTTTTGTTCATTAAGAAAAATTTGGACATGAACTTTTTGACAAGCTCATCCCAGGTGGTAATGGAGTTTGGAGTCAAGGAATTCAACCAGGCGGCTGCATGATCTTCTAGTGAGAGGGGAAACAACCTAAGCTTCACGGCTTCACTATTCAAATTTTGATTCTTAAATGAGTGGCAGATGGTCAGGAATTTGTTCAAATGAAAATAGGGCTGCTCACACTCGGATCCATAGAATTTTGGTAACATGTTGATGGTGGTGGGCCGGATCTCAAATTGGTCCGCATTATTTTCTGGCAAAACTATACAACTAGGTGAAGGGGATGAGAATGCATATGGTGCAAATAGTTCATTGAGGGTCCTTTGCTGAGGGTTTTGGGCAGCCATTGTGGGTACTATGGGTGGAGTGGGTAAAGCAAGGTAATCAATCCTTACTAATCGGCCTTGATCACGTATCCACACTCGCATACAACTGCGACTAACCAAGTAATACAATGGTCCGCTCAATGAAATGAATGCAACATAACAAAAATTTTGAAAACTAAATGAAAAGCTAATCTAAACTAGGGTTACCTAAACAAATTTTAGACAGCTCCTAACCGTGAAGATGGCACTCTGGCCTCCAACTTAGACCTATGAAACAAAAGTTCTGGCCAGTTAACCCCCAGGTAGATGGTGGGATCACGACGCGCTAGGCAAATGCTCCTCTTAAAAACCAATACCTCGAACAACGAAGTTGTCTCCCTACTTGGCAAGATGGTGGCCAATGGACAAGTTTTCCTTAGGCACCATAAAATCCGCCAAGGCACACAATTGGCACAACCGCGGTGGTCTTCCCTAGTGAGCTCGTAACCTAAGGTCACGTTTATAATCAATTTTATTATGGTTTATTGGTTCTAAACTAAGTGAGAATTAAGATGAAATCCTAAGGGCAAGAAAACGATGATGAAACCCGAATCCTTATCTTGTTGAGGTAATTTGCCCTTTACTAATAGTGCACCAAATTACAAGTGTATTTAAAACAATTACACGACAAAGCAAGGAACAACAAACAAAGTAAACCTGTTTGTAAGGGATTCGCGGGGCTTAGGAAATGTAAACCTCCCGATTTATTTCGGGGGGACGAATCGGTTGTTGTCGACTCACACCATGGACACCAATTTTCCTATAAGATGTGAGGGGATGCGACGGTATAGTCCAGCTGTCCTCCTTCCCTAAAAGCAAATTATTGCAATTCTACTAAATAACTAACTACTTAAAGCAAGTAAAGTACGTAGAGTAAAGTAAAAGGGTCACGGGCCGAACCGCAACCAAAATTATTACAATTTTGATGATAAATACCTAATACAACCAACTAAGAAAGAAAATAAATGTCTAAACTAATCCTAAACTAGGAAAGCAAGTAAAATCTTCAAGTTCTTCTATGCACTTTTCCACATTCCTTCCCTCCAAGTGAAGAATTCCTTATAAAAGAAACACAAACAATGTGTAGAATCCGCAAGGAAAATAAAGGAAAGAAAAAATCCTTTGGCCTCCCAAAATTGCAAGCACATCCGCCTCATTAGATTCAATGACACCAACAAGATATAAACAAAATATCTCCTTTACTATTACCAAGAACACAACTAATACTTGTGCAAATTGTCATACTCTTTCCTCAAAATGCCATTTCTTACTTAACCATACATCATCATATGAGGCCCACTTGGTGGATATTATTAATAATGATACATACAAGTCAAATATGGTCCCCATCAAAGATTTACAGCACTCAAGAGATCCTTAAAAGTGATTAGATGATTAGTTTTTTATGTAAAAAAAATGTAATTGTTGGGGTTTGAACCCATTGTCGCGACCCCAGACCGGGTCAGGGGATCTGAATCCGGGATCGGGACCTGATGATGCCGCGCCACGTGCATCTCTTTGGCTAATTCGCACACGGAATTAAGAAATGCATTTATCCGTGCACGTTATTTCCCACAGGGTTCCGCGGTGAGGATTATCCATACATATCATCTCACAATTAAACAAATCAAACACATACTCGAGATTGCGGAAGCGTGTAGCAAATCATTTTAGTGTTGTTCCATTCCATAGCAAGACTGATATTAATTGACATGACAAGATATCAGAATGAGCAATGATCATAGGCATATTTCCCAAAAGTAAAGTTAGTTGTATATACAAAAGATCAGTTGATTAATTTCCCTAAAATAACGGTCAACAAAGACTATACAACCAATAAAACCCAAAAAGGTGATATCACAAGTCCCCAAAATGTGTCGTTCTCAAGGCTAGGCCGAATGTCTACATGACATCGTCGGCTTGCCACTCTATCGCACGCTGCGGTTCACCGATCGCCTCCTCAGGCTCCTCCTCGATGGCAATAAGCTCGGGACCTGAGTACCAAAATAAATGGATCAGACACGACGGTCTGGCAGGTGGGTGAAAAGATATAACAATAATTCAAAACAATGATACCTTTAGAAACATAATAGAACCTGGATAAATGATGAATTTCATAAAAGAAGAATGCATCATTTAAAAGAGGTACATATGCAAATAAAACATGTAAGGTAACAAGGATTCGGGACTAACAAGGTGGCAACCACACAAAGCTAAATCCTCTCTCACAAAAGTGATGAGAGCACATCAGGGCATTGACCTCAGTCACACTAGGTGAGGAGAATCAACGACGTTGACCTCAGTCACACGAGGTGAGGAGAGTCAACGATTTTATATAATAAATACATATAATACTCTGCGGGACCACGGTAGCGAACCGGGTATATCGGGGCGAGGCGGGAACCATGCTGCAGCTGGTATAATAGAAGGGGGATATCCAAACCGGTGGATCAGACCGATAAGGTTATCCAAGCTTAGTGGTGCCGACTCATAGGTAACATGCGAAAATAAAAACAAATGAATACACATAACGGGGCGGGGTACCCATAGGAACAAAACGCATAAATGTCGGGACGGTTCTAAACAGATTAACAATATGGTAAAACAATGCCCTCGGGTCAAGTATACTCACATATCATGGGTTGAATTCCATGAGTAAAATTTCGGTTAAAAATCAAATACGAGTGGATCCTCATACATTTACGGGCTAAACATTTAGGTTCCCATAATTGAATCAGTGTGAATAGGGTCCCGTATGTCGGTTATGATGAGATTTTGGTACGCTTTAAGAGTTAGGGACATTCCGGGTCCTTATACACATTGGTCAATCTAGAAAACCTCATGGAATCTCCATGATGAGGTTTCTCCTTCCTCCGAACTTCATACAACACCTTACAAGTCCTTACATAGCATTGGGGCTCCAAACAATACCTCCCCACTACATCACATCACAATTTACCTAAATCTTTCATGGGCTTCTATGCCTCATTACAGGTTCAATGGATTCAAATAAGAAGAGAAGGGATAGAGCTGAATTGGACTTGAATATGGGCTTGAAGTGAGTCTGGAGAACGGTCCAACAATCCCCATTTTTGCAGTTCTTCTCATTTCAGTCCGATCGATCAGACTCAGTGGCCGATCGATCGGCCCTGAAATGCTCTCAGTTATTTACAGTCCGATCGATCGGACTCATTAGCCGATCGATCGGTCCTGAAATGTTCTCAGTTATTTACAGTCCGATCGATCGGACCTGTAATGCCCACAATGCGATCGATCGGACAGCGGCGAATCTCAGCCTAAATGGTTGGATTCCTCCTTTGTCCAATCCCTTTCCATTTCCTTTCTTCCCCCTTCTTCCAAACACAACTCCATGAACATTTTGGGCCCTTTCTTGACCTCCTCAACTCATCAAAACATCATTCCAAAAATCAATAGAATCAAACAATTAAAACTTTCAATAGAGATAAATCAAAGTTTTTGTAAAACATGATAAATACATAAGAATCGTTTTATCCACTTGCCTTGGGTCCAATGCAAATCAAATTGAGCTCTAATCACCTCTTAAGCCCACAATCAAACACCTATACAAAAACCCCCAAATCCAACCCTAGAATATCAAAATCCAAGCAAAACAAAACAAAATCTTCCAATAAACGAAATGGAGCTTCCCTAGGGCTAAACAAACAAGATTCTAAAAATTTTAGGAAGACCACTTACAAGAAAGTTCTTCAAAAAGCAAGGTGTTGTCCAAAGGAAGTCTTGGAGTAGGCGGTTTTCTTCAAAAATGGTGTCAAGATGAAGCCCTTGAGATGAGGAAGAAGATTGCAAGGTCCATTCTTGATTTAGCAAGGCTCTTGTGGTGATTTATGAGAAAGAAGGCAAGATGAACAAGGGGAAAAACCTTTAGGGATGGAATCTCTTCTCCTTCTAGGGTTTTAGCAAACAAGAGGAGAAATGGAGAAGAGCTCTCCTTATACAGTAAGTGGGAATGGGGCCCACAACTTAAAAGACTCCTCGGGCTCAAAACATGGTTTTCGGAGCTTCAAACGAATTCGACGAAGAAGAAAAAGTTGATCGGCGAAATCTCTAGTTTCCAAAAAGTATATATTTCGCACGTTTTGGTGACATTGAAATTGGTGTCCAGGTTTTGGGTAAAAAGACCATTTTGCCCTCAATTTGCGAAAAGTCGGGTTTAGGGCTCCCGAATGGAAACGATGTCAACATGAAAGTTGTAGGGATTAACAAGATAAGTTCAATGGGGTTAAAATATAATTTTTGGAAATCATCGGTAAACCCCAAGTCTCACACAATTCGTAACAAGAACCCCCAAAGGGTCCCACACGTAAAAAGGCTCTCCAAATTCCTCAAAGCTATTATAAAAGCTATTCTAATCCCCAAACTAATCCAAAAACCACTAAACACGCTTAGAACTAAAATATAACTTAATTAACTCTAATCGAGGTCTCTCGGGTCGGGGTCTTACACCCATAACCCAAAATGCGAATTCCTACTTAACCATACATCATCATATGAGGCCCACTTGGTGGATATTATTAATAACGATGCATACAAGTCAAATATGGTCTCCATCAAAGATGTACAGCACTCGACAGATCCTTAAAGGTGATTAGATGATTAATTTTTTATATAAGAAAAATATGTAATTGTTGGGGTTTGAACCCATAACCTATTTTATTGGAACCCAAGCTCTAACCAATACACCAACCATTCCTCTATGTTAGAAAATGACTTCTTTTATTCTTAAAGTCTTCTCCTCTTATTTTGGAATTCTTCAACTCTTCCTAAGATTTCTTCAATACGATTTCTTCATGTAACTTCTTTTATTGAAATCTCTTCTTGATGCCTTGGGACACTAGTTGGAAGGTTGGAGTAATCGTGGAGTCCACCTACACAAGAGAAATTATATGAAAATGCATTATAAATAATCGGATTTATGCATGATAATCCGATAATCCGTTAATGTGATAAAATGATAAAATCTTTGTGTAAAGCAAATGATATGCATATGAGATGCTGATAAAATTCGGACTAATGGGGAGTAAAATATGCAATATTTAACACTCATCACTAATTCATGGGTTGGACAAAACTCTGGGTCCATTGAGTTTGTTGACACCAAAAATGTCACTTTGCCTCATCAAGACCCAAAGAGCTACATGAAGTCGCAACCTGCCATAAATAGGCAATGCTGCTTCCAAAAATCAAATCTTGTCAGAATCAAACAAAAACTGCAAGATTCTTCCAGACAGCCAAAAGAGGAGTACACAAGAAGTTTCGGGCCATTTCAAAATCATTTGGCCTAACTTCGCTTCTCCAACAGCCGAAAAGGAGCCCTCGGCGACAAAAGCTCTCCGGGACCATGATTTCCAAGACAGAACCTATGGATCATCTTAAAATGACTCCAATAGGTTCCCTGTCAAATTTCAAGTCAATCGGACATCGGTTGACCACACATCAAACCGCGACATCTTCATCGCGATAAAAAGCAAGTCTGCAGGTGATAGGACCCCAAACGGCTTCGAAACTCAAACAAAAGCCTATGGTTGGTCTTATTTATTGCTCAGGAGACTTCACACCAAATTTCAGGACATTCCGACATCGTTTGACCTAGTTTCAGCTTCTGACGGGAAATCGGCAACTCTGCGCGACAAAGTCTTCGGCTTTCTCAGGAAATTGGAAACTTTGCAAAATAAAATGCAAGGATTCTCATCAGGTTTCCTACAAAGAAATCAGGCCAATAAATGGTCAAAATGTCAAGGAAAAGTACAGAAGAAAAAAGAATCAGAAAAAAGCAAAAACGGACGCAAAACGGGACACGAAAGGGGGAAAACCCCCCCAGGGTCGCAGACCCCTGCGACCCTGGGCCAGGGTCGCCGGCGACCATGGACCCCGGGGTCGCCGGGAAAGCCCCGGAAACCCCGGTTTTCGCCGTTTTTTTCGCGATTCGAGAAGCCCAGCCTCTGGTACTTTCCAAAATTCATGCTTTTGGGACACCAAGTCCTCTGATATCCGTCCAAAACACGGGTAAATCATCAAGAGTATCAAAGACAGTATTGATCGCCACCCGGTCAACCAAAAAAAGTGTGCTTTCCACCCGACCGATCGAGAAATCGACAGGACAGATGGCACCGACCCGCTGTTAGCAACAAGCACCTGAAATTACATGGTCATCTGATGTCGATCTACATGAAGATCCATCGATGATCATCAACAGAAGAATTCCAAAAGACGTGGCACGGCCCGCGACTCTTCAGCTGCTCGGCGACCACTTAATGCGATTAATTGACTAGCTTTATTACAGTCATTAATCCATTTCTTTGGACGGCCCAATCAGAAGCAAGCATTCGGGAGTTACAAGTCAAGAGATTCATGGCATTTAAACCATGAAACTCCTCCCATCATGGCGATTAAAGGCGATTAAATGCCCTCAATCTCCTCCGGCCAATCAGAAGCCAAGAAAAAGGAGTTACAAAATAAACAATTTAATTTTGTAACTCCTCCCATTATGCGGCTTAATGACAATAAAGGCCCATAAACCCACCTAAAAGGCTACCTAAAAGCCTATAAATAGGAGGGCTCTCCAAGAAGAAAACAGCACAGACAGACACATCAGAAAGCATCAGAAAAATCAGAGAAAAAAGCACAGAAATCCAGAGAAAGGAAAAAGAGAGAAAACTCTGCGGAAGTTCTACACCGGCCACCGCAACAAGGTGACAAAAGTCCCTTGGGGGGTACCCCCCCCAAGGTCCTTGCCTTCTCCTCCTGCCTCCAATGGCTTAGATGTGGCTTTTCAGCCCGTCTACTCGGCTTTTTATTGGACATAGGACCTTACTTTGGTCTTTGTCCTCTAAAAACCTGAGGTTATAGCCAAGCCAAGCGAATCAATAGCATCCTCTGTTCTCATCTGCATGGATGATGGCGAAGCCCACATATGGCTTGCGACCGTCAATCTAAACGAGTCCTCCACAATCTCCTGAGAAGTTAGATCCTCCTTTTCTTGCTTTTCATTGTAGTTTGTATTTTTTTAAAAGAGACAAAAATCACAATTCTGGTCTTTCATTGTTGATAAGGATTGTAAATCGGCTATAAACGCCAAAATCGGCTATAAACGCCAAAAATCGGCTATAAATGCCAAAATCGGCTATAAATGCCAAAAAATCGCCTTTCACGGCAAACTAAGAAAAATGTCTCTTTTCTTAAATATATGTGCAATGGAAAACTTGAAAGAAGTTGATTTCCTTTTTACTTGCGAAGGTTGATCTCCGGATCACCACTTGCAATTCCAAGTAAAAATAGAAAATCTGGCACACCCACAAAAAAAGAAATGTTGATGCACGCCCCTGCCCCCCGGTTACGAAAGGGTCGGACCCGACGGACTCCCACGTTCGCCGACCTCGGTAGGAACCAAGCAGGAGCGCGGTCCATCAGAGTTGTATTTTCTAATTTATTTTAGAATGGATTGTGGTTGTTCCGCCGAAAGAGCTGAACGAAGAAAAAGAGGAAAAAGAATAATCAGGGCGAATCCATGAGGACCGATCGATCGGAGCCTCTATGCAATCGATCGGATGGCTGATGTGCGCAAGTAATCCTCGAGATCTGATCGATCGAAGCATATGTGCGATCGATCGGATGGCTGGAAAATCTCCGGTTTTAATACATAATTGTTTCCTTTTGAGACTATATTTCCCACTTTGAGTTATACTTGTACTCTAACAGTACTAAGGCACGAATTTGGGGCTGTATATAGGGTGTTACTCTCAACCCCAAACAAGACAAGAAGTTAATTCTCTCTCTTAAGCTGAGGTTAGAATACCCGAAGAGAGATTTCCTTATTTCTTTAGAGTCATTGAGAAGTTGTGCTGAAGATCTGCTCTAGAAAGTTTTTATTGCTTCCATTCGATCTCTTGTGGAAGATTGTTGATCTTGATCGATAAGGTGTGACGAGATCAAGTAAGAGGAACATTGCACGACGAAGAAGTCGTGGCAGCGGAAGTTGTGCAAGAACAACTACAGTCCTTAGGTCGAGGTACTGACTGAAGTAAATGAGCTGTGAGTATATCTTGTAACTGTTCATTAGTTATTGATTTCTAGATCGTGGTTTTTCTTCCTAGATAGGGTTTCCATGTTAAATATTGTGTCAGCCTTCTTGTGGTATGTGATTGGTAGATTGATTAGATTGCTAGTTCTATCTTATTTATTTGGTTACTCCGCTACATTAGTTTGTTAGACTAGCACCCATTCTATTGGTAACGTGCAAACTTTCAGATCTTATAAGTACTTTAAAAAGTGTAAACTGGAAATGGTGGCCTCAGAAGAATCAATCAAAGTGCTCTCTCTCTCTCTCTCTTTCTCCCTCTCCTTTTGTTTTCTTGGGTAAAGAGTCAAAGGTGTTTCTTAAAAGGGGCTTTTGGCCGGAGGTCCCTCATAACATAACTTTATTGCCAACAGTCCACAAAAAAAAGTCATGCAGCCAAAGGTCCCTCTCACACTTATGGGTACCTGAAAAGACCAATTTACCCCTCTCTAAATTGTCGCCTTTTGCAAAGATCCGGGTTTGAAACGAAGCAGAGTTGAGGAGCACGAGCCACGTGCCTATTGCTATCATGCGCTCCTGGAGAGATGTGACAGGGAGCGGGTGACATTTGGATCTTTGTAAACCACGTGCAAGTAAATTTATTTACATGTGAAGCGTTTGTAAGATGAGTGACCATGAGTTACACTCCGACAGGGAGTGGGTGATCGAGTCCACTACCGCCGACAGGATATCGGTGGAGGAGGTCATTTTCTGGCGGAAGGAGGAGGAGGAGGAGAGCGTCGGAGGCATGGCATACGGGTAGAGGAGGGTCAGAGGCGATGGGTTCCGTTGACTGTTGAAGTTGGAACAGAACAGGACGAAGAAGAATAAAGAGGTTGGGTTTGGTGCGGGTTGGTTCCAACCTAACTAGCTACGAAAGCCCAGCCTATAGCCTAGTCCTCGTATAAAATTTATCTGAGGAACTGGTTTTTAGTAGGTAGAATATGAAAAGAGATCTTCCACCTGGTTTTTCCGTTACCACCCATCTATCTCTATGCAACTTCTCCTTTGTCTTCCTTTTCTTGTTTTTCTTCTTCTGGTTTTGTGGGGTTGATGAAAACTGGAGGTTTTCTTCAAATTAATTCACCTTCTTCTTCATTGGTTTTTGTTAATTTGTGGTAGTGATGGTGGTGGGATTCATTGGGGTTTTAATTTGCAGCCGCTCCTGCCGCTGTTTGTCACCGTTCATTACCGGACATTAACTATTCCCATCGCCGGAGGTTGATCTTGGCAAATTTGTCTGAGTTTTTGATAAATTTATCTTCATTTTTTACAAACTTATCTGAGTTTTTGTGAAATTTATCTGAATTTTCGTGAAATTTATCTGAGTTCTGGACAAATTTATCTGAATTTTCGTCAAATTTATCTGAGTTCTGGACAACTTTATCTAAATTTTCGTCAAATTTATCTGAGTTCTGGACAAATTTATCCGAATTTTCGTCAAATCTATCTGACTGTTTTTTGCTATTTATCTGAGTTCTGAAATAAATTTGTCTTCTACTACCTGTAGCGCCATGTTCTCTCGTTCGTCTTCCTTTTCTTTTTCTCTCTGCAACTTGAATAGATCAAGAGCACAAGAAGAAGTAAGCAATAAGAAATGAGAAGAGGGAGGATGAGGATGAGGATGAGGATGAGGATGAGGATGAGAATGGATCTCAATCTCACCGGTAAAAGACAGAAAGAGTCGACATTAAGCCCGATAATCGACGTCTGCTACAATCAGTAAAAAAAAAGATAAGCTACTTTAATCTGAATCTTCGACGTGTGTCATGAACCATTCTGCTATTAGGCTTCCACTCGCCATAAATTCGTGAGGCGATGGATCTAGTGATCGGTAAACTCAGATATTGGAATAATCTAAATGATGGACTGTGTTTTGCCGATAACTGGTGGTCCCGGGTTTGCCCTTTCTACATGTGGGCCTGCACAGGCATTACGTGTCATGACGTCGGCAGTGCTTAGCTGGACTGGTGACTGATCCCCTCTCTCGCTACTCTTCTACTTTATGCATTGCGTCCGACGGCAAACAGTTACAGGGGTATTTTAGTCATGAAAAATGAAAACATGTGTGCACAGGGACCTAAGGCTGGAAAAAGTCTAGCTGAGTGGACCATAGACTTTAAAAAGTTTTACCTTGGACTGGAGGCTGAAAACATGGACTTATAGGGACCTTTCGCTAATTTTGCCTACTTAAAATTAGTCTTTCACAATCCTATTTTTAAGAATAGCGTGCTTTGAAAAAAAAAAAAAAGAACAAAAAGAAAGGCACATGCTTGAAGATAGCCAAAGAGAAACTTATTATTTTTAGAATTGTTCAAATATTGATGTTGTCTTATAGATGGAGTTCAATGTAAACAAGTTAGTTTCATGCAACTAAGGACCACCATTACTTTATCCAAGCCATGCCTTTCTTCAAAATTCCAATTAGCTAATTTTTCACTTCACTCTAATAGACTGCATTGGGCAGACCTGTGTGTGTAAAAACAGGGACTTGGATCAACAGTGAATCTCACTGTTGTCATGTTGTTCAATCTAATGCTGAATATTCCTCTGATTGAAGTAAGTTGGGCCTCTATGTTGTGTTAAGATAATCACCAGTTCCTAATCCAATCCCCAAGAGCCCATACCAGATGCAAAATAAGACGTGCATGGTAAGATACCTTGAAATATGCGTCAGACTCTCTTTCTTTTTCTTCCTTGAAATATACGTCAGATTTTTTTATTTTTTTTTTAAGATTCACCTACTTCTTCTGTCTTCATATATTTCATGGCCACTTCCTAATGTCGTTTTGACTAATTCCGATGAATGCGAAGGTCTTGATATATTTCATGGCCAAGTCCTAATGTCGTTTTAAGATTCCTTAATTTAATAAACATGATTTGTTCTTTTTTATTGTTAATGGTACATTTTATTAAGAAAATGAGAGAAGTAGCCACACAACAAAAACAAACCAGATCAAACAGCTCACAATAAAGGCAAACACGTACAACCTAGGAGCATTCTTGTAAAAGCTTGCTTTATACCAACACAAGAAAAGCAAAAGTACAAAATAGATGCTAACAAAGGAACAATTGGCCATGCCATTAGTTGACCACCCTCACATGCTAAAAATAAAGTTGATATGATGAAAATAAAGCTTTAATCTGATTAAAGAAATAATGGAACCTCCAAGGACCCTTCTCCATCCAAGAAACCCGGAGAATAGCATTAGAGGAATCGCTTTCAGCCATTAAACCCTCGAAGGAGAGAAAAGAAAAAATCTTTTGGCCTCCCAAAATTGCAAGCACATCCACCTCATTAGATTCAATGACACCAACAGAATATAAATAAAATATCTACTTTACTATTACCAAGAACACCGCTAATACTTGTACAAATTGTCATACTCTTTCCTCAAAATGCAATTTCTTACTTAACCATACATCATCATATGAGGCCCACTTGGTGGATATTATTATTAACGATGCATACAAGTCAAATATGGTCCCCATCAAAGATCTACAGCACTCAAGAGATCTTTAAAAGTGATCAGATGATTAATTTGACAGTGGATCCTATTCAGATTAGAGGTAAAATAGGTCCAGAAGTAGAAACAGAGAGGGGTTTTAACTTAAGCGCTTAAATTTAAGAAAATGGGCCTGTTATGGATCATCTAACCACCCATCTGAAACAATTGGTGGAATGGTTACAATTGCCGGCGTCCCTTCAATTCGATTTAGAGACTTAGTTTATCCATTAGATCATATTGTTATATAAATGGATAGGGACCAAGTGACTGAAACTACAAAGTACTACGCCATATTCATAAACAACCCACCCCTCAAAACACACGAAAAAGTTCTCTTCGTTCATATATTCAGGGAGAGAGAAAGAGAGCTGATGGTGCTAATGGCTGCTAGAGTCATTGTTTTCTTGCTTGCGCCATTGCTTATTGCATTTGCTGACGCGCGATGTACATTTGTTCATTGTATTTATTGCTGCACATATCTTCTACTTATTCTCCTTCCTCTATCTTCTTGCTTTTTATAGTTTGTTGCAAAAGTGTAGATCTTATTTCATGTATGGCTTTACGGGCTAGCTTGCATACTTGCATTACATTTTCATAGTTCAAAGTAAAGTGGGGTCTAATGGAGAAAAGTTAGAGATGATTTTACGGGAAAGAGCCTCTAAGATAGCCCATGCACGAAAAAGGACCCCATATTTTAATGCAAACATAAAAGGGCTTCTAGCCAGATTTATTATTTTTTTGGCTTGTTTGATTGAGTGACGATATCGTCTCCCAAATACAAATGGGGGCGGTGATATCCAAGCTTCTCACTCATATCAACCTCTTCTCCTCTCACAGGTTTCCATTCAAACTCCTTCATTAGATTCATCAGGAAGTATTGAAAATGAAGCATAGTGAGATTAAGCGTGGGGCATATCCACCTCCCAACCCCAAAAGGCATCATCTTGATCTCCCTGCTCCCTATTATGTCGATATCCTCTCCACCATCTAAGAACCTCTCTCGCCTAAACGCGATGGATTCATCCCACACAATATCATCCCATCCCATCTCTACTACCATAAAATTGATGGTGGCATCCTTTGGTATAACATACCCTTCAAGGATCAACTCCTCTGAAACCGTGAGGGGAATTACAAAATGGGTCGAAGGATGCCGGCGGAGACCCTCCATGATCACGGTCTTCAGATATTGCAATTTATTTAAGTCCTCCTCCCTCAATTCTTCTGCTTCTCTCCCCACCACATCTAGGTGCTTCACCAAATTAGCCATGATCTACTACAGTGAGATCGTCGTGGTGTTGCTGCTAGCTTTTAGAAACTCGAAACATAGGCTAACCATATCTCCATTAGTGAGTGTGTGGGGATATTTCCAAGATACCGAGATTACATTTCGCTTCGGTAATGGTACCAGCTAATCATGTCTCAACCTCGGCCATGCGCACCTCGGCAGCAGTGCCAGGTCGCCAACCGAGATCAAGGTCGCTCTCGACCTCGGTCATTCCTGACCTCGACATCCTATCCTGGCCTCCGTCATGCATCTCGGCAACGATGCCAGGTGGCTAGCCGAGACAGACACTGACAGCCGAACTTCAATGGAAGCTAAACTAGTCATGGGACGTGTGATTAGATAGAGGCGCGCGCAAGTGGGACTGATTAGCCATCCTTGCCGCCCATGCTCTCTGATAGAACGGCATCCTCTGGCTACATCTACATCATGGCCCCAGGCAGAAGTCCGATGGGACCATGCCAAATAGTCAACAAAGGTAGGCCTGATTGGACTGCCATTTAATGAAAGGTGGGCTGATTGGACTACAATTAAGGAAAGATGATCATGGGATGGTACTTCTCAAAAGTACCCGTCAGAGTCATGGGACTCCTCACCCAACTTCTCATATAAATAGCGAAGCTCAGGTATGAAAAAAGATATACAATCTATCATATCAATAGCCGTTACTCTGTCTCTCTAAATTCTCCATCCTACTGTTCAATTCCTAAACTAACTTAGGCATCGGAGAGCCTTGCGTTGACTACAGCCAGGGTCCTCTAACCTGCTAGTCTACATGTTCTCCTTGCAGGTCCTAGACATCTCTCCACCTTCAAAGAAGCTTATAATCCATCCTAATCAATCATTCCTAGTCCGTAATTTTTAAGCACTTACAATTGGCGCCGTCTATGGGAATTGGGTTCAGAAATTTTTCCCAATCACAATGCCTCCAAGAGCTAAGAAGGGCAGAGAATCTTCAAAGAAATTACCACAGCCACCGGTACTTCCACCAGGGTTTACACCGGTATTCCCACCTGAGTTGCCTCTAGACCCATGCCAGAGGAGATCAGGCATAGAAGGCGTGGGAAGTGTTCACACTGAGTCGGGTTCATCTTCAAGGGAGGAGATAGCACCTCCCTAAAAGGATAACCCTCGACCAGGGCCTTGCTAGCAAAACCATCGCCCCCCATGTAATAATGTGAAGCATCCCGCTGATGGCGACAACGATAGCGACTCTCTCCACGAAGGTATCAGGGCCCAAAACCTTGTTATCCAAGAGAAAGCAACTCCAAAAGAAGACGAGAAACGCGGCTCAACCTCCTAGAAGCAAGCAAGCTCTTTCGGCCAACCAAGATTTGAGGCGAATCCTGGATAGAAAAAGGCACCACCGAGCTCACGACGAGGTTTCGAGCAGCGGCCATTCGAAGAGAAGGTCGAGTCAGATACCAGAAGACAGTGATGACCTGAGATAATGGCTTGACCAGCAAATCAAGCAGACATTCCAGAAGAACATGGAGGTGATCGGTCTCCCCGAGACCAGTTAGATGCTTACGACTCCGACGATCTCGGTGCCTCTCCTTTCTCTCAGGAGATTAGGGGTTTTCTTTCCCCGTAAGATTCAGTGTCTCGAGGTTTACCCAATACGACGGGACCTCAGACCCAGCAGCACATCTTCGACACTTTACTCAGAAGATGTCGGTTTGGGGAGATGAGGGTCATCTAAACTGTAGAGTTTTCTTTTCTAGTATGGGAGACCTTCCCCTAAGGTGGTTCTGTGCACTTCTAGAAGAGTCAGTTTCGAACTGGCGGCAGCTCCTGAACTCCTTCGTGGAGAAGTTCCAAGCACACAGTATTATCCCTAAAACAGACGAGGATGTAATGGCTCTCAGAATGAGGCGGACCAAGAATATCACTCAGTTTTCCAAGAGGTTCTGGACTGTATGCAGCCAGATCGAGGACTTCTCTGATGAGTTGGCGATCAAATCTTTCAAACAAGCCCTGCTGCTAGGCAATGAACTTCGAAAAGAATTGGTCCGATACCTCGTGGCCACGATGAAAGCATTAATGGCCTGGGTAAACCAGTATGTCGAGCAAGAGGAAGACGATCTCCGAGCTCAAGAGAATTTCGGTTTCTTTCACGAAGACCGAGCTTCCAAGAAGGAAAAGAAATCATCTCAGAGGGAGGCCGCAGACCGAAATTGGGCTTCCTCAAGCTCGGCAAAGGTCCTGTTCCCCACCTCGGGAGGCGGCAAGAAGTTCAAACAGGCTCACCGAGCTAGGGAAGGGCAACCGGCCTTCACCGCATACAAAGCTGTTAACACGATCTTCAAGGAGCCAATCTATAGGCTCCTCGGCAAGATCAAGTCACAGCCGTACTTCCAGTGGCCGCAGCCCATGAAGGGTGATACTTCCACCCGCGATCAAAGAAAATTTTTTGCCTATCACAAACAAAATGGGCACAGAATTGAAGATTGCATGTCCCTGAAGTGCCATCTTGAGAAGCTCGACAAGGACGGGCACTTGAAGGACTACATCAAGGAAGGGGACAGACACGTAAATCGAGCTCAGCGCCGAAACAACGATGATCAAGATAGCGATGAGTCAGAAAGACTAATAAATGTCATCCACCTAGATCACCCTCCAAGAGGGAGTAACCAAGCTCATGCCGAAGCCAGGAGGGCTTCACATGGCAAACAGGTGATGACAGCCGAGCTTGAGCCATCTGCCAAGAAGGCTCAGAAGGAAAGACCCAAGATCTGGTTCTTAGATGAGGATCTAGAACATGTCCAGCTCCCCCACAACGATCCCCTAATCGTAACCCTAAAGTTGAAGAACTGCAGGGTACAGAGGATTCTTGTGGATCTCGACAACACATCCGAGATCTTCTACTTCGATTGCTTCAAGAAGATGGGTCTCAAAGAAGAAGATCCGCAGGAGGCACACCCTCCCTTGGTAGGCTTTAGCTCCAAGCCTGTATATCCCAAAGGGGAGATTTCCCTCAAAGTCCAAATTGAAGGCGCCTCTATGATAGCCGACTTCCTTGTGGTAGATGCACCGTCCCCCTACAATGCCATAGTCAGGAGGACCTGGTTGCACAATATGGACTCAATACCAACCACCCATCACCAAAAACTCAAGTTCCCGTTGGAGAAGGAGAATGGAAGAGTTGAGGTGGTCATGGTCAGAGGCGACCAGCTGATGGCCAAGCAATGCCTAATGGCCGTAGTACCCGGCGAGGAGGAGCCAAAGCATGTACATATGGCCGAGCTAGAAGCAGAGCTGGACAATGTTGGCCGAGACCCGGAGCAGAAAAGCATTGAAGATCTAACCGAGATCAGGATCGACCCCAACGATCCTGAAAGGTACTTTCTGCTCGGAAGCCAACTCACCGAGCCCGAAAGACCCAAGCTCCTGAACTTCTTATTACAGAACAAAGAGGTTTTCGCTTGGACCCCACATGAAATGCCTGGCATCGATCCTGAAGTCATGTGCCACAAGATGAATGTGGACCCGAAGCACAAACCTGTAGTCCAGAAGGCCCGCTGGATAAGAATCCCACAAACTAAAGTCGTGATTGTTAGGATTTCGTATTGCAATTTGATGGATGCATCATTCATCTTATTCATTCATTTGAATATTGTCACATGCATTGATTTTAGAAATCTTGAAATCTTGATTTATACATGCATTATTTTAAATCTTGTAAACCTTATGATTTATGCATGTTTTGGTTTTAAACATTGGACGCATTTTTAGTTTGAAAAAGATTTTATAAATCAAGCTAGCCATTGGTTTTAAATGTTTTAAATTTTGTTTGGCCTTTTATGTTATATGATTTTTAAGCACTTGGATTGGTTTAAATCATATTTCCATGCTTGGTTTATTGGCCCAAAGTCCCCCCAAGAAAATCACTTTGAAAATCCCATTTTTGAGAATTCTGGACTTTTACCGGCGGTCAAACGAGACTTTTACCGGCGCTTTATGGCCGCCGCTAAAAGCAGTTTTTCAAAAATTAAAGCCGTTGGGTTTCTAACCGTTGAGGTGTCGGTTGACCGACAACAACCTGTGGGTCGACCGACAAGGAGCCGTTGGACCACTTTTTCTATAAAAAGAAACTCATTCCTTAAGCATTAGGGATGATCTTTGAAGCCCTTCTTGAGGCATTTTGAAGCAAAAGAAAGGGGATCAAGCTAAGGAAGGCTAATGGTCATTAGGAAAAGCTAAAGCTTGGATTAATGAAGTTAAACCATCAAGTAAGCTTTGCCTTTTGTTAATCATATGTTTTATGCTTTGTCTAAACTATTGGTAAATGTTTTTAAGCATATTAACTATGATGTGTTGAATCCATTCTTCTCTTAATCTTTGATTTTAGTTATTGGGTTCTTCACCCTTGATTTCAAACCAAGTTTTGTTTTAAACTTTGTCAATCATGCTTAGCCAAAATCTTTGATTTCTTTATAGCATTATACATTAACTTGTTTGAAACTCTCTTTGTTGTTTTCAATCTATTTAAACCTTAGTTAAATTAGTTTTTGAAAACAACATTGCACATGCATCACTTGATTAGTCTTAATCATTTTCATACAACTTGTGATCTTTGATTTTCATATCATTCACAAGTTTGTATTTGTTCAAGTGATTTGCATTTGACTTCAATCATATCTTTTATGTGCTTTAAACTTTGAAATGCTTTAAGCATAAAATTCATTGGACTTAATTTTATCTTGATTGAAGTTCTACACACACACACCTCATAAGCATTCATCTTTGTAATTCTTAGTGTGTTTGTGTGAGTTGATTTACAATTTCATATCCGCCTATCTTAGAGGCAAATTTATTAAGCTTAATTGTAATCTCTTAGAGTGTTTTGTGAAAACACTTTCTTTAGAGAAATCATTTGATTGTAAAGGTTATTGCTTAGCCTAAGAAAAGCATTGTGTATAGGTTGTTGTTAAGCCTTGAAAAACAACATTGAAAGGTTATTGCTTAGCCTAGAAAAGCATAGTTGTAAAGGTTATTGCTTAGCCTTTTGAAAAGCATAATAGTGGAAATCCGGTGGGGTATTGGATCACAAGCCGGTAGTGGATGTAGGCATTGAGGCCGAACCACTATAAATCCTTGTGTAGTGGTGATTGTTTTGTTTAAGCTTCCGCATATTGTATGTTAATCATCACATGTGACTAGTTTATTTTAAAGAAATTAAAATTGGCCATAATTAGTCATTTAGTGTAGATCACCCTATTCACCCCCCCTCTAGGGTAGGATCCCTTGGACTTTCAGTGATCGAGGAGGTCGAGAAGCTGCTAGAAGCCAAGGCAATAAGAGAAGTCCATTATCCGGATTGGTTGGCCAATATGGTGGTGGTCAAGAAAAAGATCGGGAAGTGGAGAGCCTGTGTCGACTTCACCGACCTCAACAAGGCGTGTCCAAAAGACTGCTTTCCACTCCCAAAGATCGACCAGATGATCGACGCTCGATGCCTACTGAGGTTACCATCAGATCCCGATGCATGGGCCTGACGAAGAAAAGACCGCGTTCATAATACCTAGAGGCATCTACTGCAACAAAGTGATGCCCTTTGGGTTAAAAAACGTGGGGGCGACTTACCAGAGCCCAGTAACCAAAATGTTCCAGGCCCAGCTCAGCAGAACAGTGGAGGTCTACATTGACGACATGGTTGTCAAGTCTAAAAGGTCACAGGACCACTTTGGCAGACTTGAGTGAAGCGTTTGACATCCTCAAGAGGTTCTAGTTCAAGCTGAACGCCTCCAAATGTGCTTTTGGTGTCGGCTCCGGCAAATTCCTGGGAAGCCTGGTCACGAAAAGAGGGATTAAAGCAAATCCATATCAGATCTCGGCGATCCAAGGAATACAGAGTCCAACAATGACAAAAGAGGTCCAGAGGCTCATCGGCATGGCCGCTGTGCTCAACTGCTTCATCAGCCGAGCTTCAGACAAATGCTGACCTTTCTTTCAGCTTTTAAAGAAAAGCCTGAAATTCCAATGGACTCCGGAGTACGACCAAGCTCTACAGGAGCTCAAAGCCTATCTTGCTTCACCACTGTAACGCCCTACCCTACACACATGCATGATATTGCCCGCTTTGGCCCACTGGCCTCACGGTTTTGTTTCTGATGGGCCTTAACCCATCAAAATGCCTCATGCAAGGTAAGGGTGTAAGCTCTACATATAATCCCAATCACTTTCCTCTCTATAGTCAATGTGGGACTCCGAGGCGTCACATTCCACCCCCTTTAGGGCTGCACGTCCTTGTGCAGTAGCCTGCCAGCCCTCTTGGCCCGCCCACATGGAAACCCGCCCACTTGCACCAGACCACGACAGGGGACCCACACTCGAACTAGTCGAGAGTCGGCTCTGATACCATTTGTAACGCCCCACCCTACGCACATGCATGATATTATCCGCTTTGGCCCACTCCTTTTTAAAAAATGCGAACTTCTCTGGAATAGTATGAAAATGAACTGTCGAACTGGGGTAGTATGATATCCATTATCAACCTTGAACGGCAATCAAGGCCCAAGTTTTAGTTGACTTCATCGTAGAGTTCATTTCTCCTAGTTCGGCACCGAGCTCACTCGACATCGAACTGGGGGGCAAAGGGAATGAGGACGAAGTCACCGAGACCGAGATGCAAGAAGAGCGATCTTGGAAGCAGTTCCTTGATTCAGCATGGAAGGTCTTCGTCGACGGATCCTCAACCTCCAAGAGGGCTGGCGCTGGCATAGTCCTCTGATCTCTAGAAGGACTGATCATCGAACAAGCCTTAACACTTGATTTCAAAGCATCCAACAACGAAGCAGAGTTTAAAGCACTGATTGCAGGGCTCAATAGCGCTAAAATCCTGGGGGCACAGCAGCTGGTAGTCTTCAGCGACTCACAGTTGGTGACGAGTCAGATGAGCGGAGACTACCAAGCTCGTGACGAAAGGATGGCAACCTACCTAGTTCTTGCAAAAAAGCTCCTCTCTCAATTCGAAAAAGTTGAAGTCAAGCAGGTCGACAGAGAATCTAATTCCCATGCCGACGCTCTCGCCAACCTGGGCTCCGCCGTAGAGGCCGGGAGAAATAGAATCATTGAGGTGGAATTATTGGAGAAGCCAAGCATAGAACTTCACCCACCTCGGCAAATTCTATGTGTTGATCACGGTCCAAGCTGGATGGACCCGGTCATCTTATACCTCAGAGACAATCAACTTCCTTAAGACAAAAATGAAGCTCACAAGATCAGGCTGAAAGCAGCTCGATTTTGGCTTTCTCTAGAAGGCAAGCTCTACAGAAATCATTTACTGGCCCCTACCTTCAGTGTGTTCGCCCGAGTAGAGTTGAAGACTTTCTTTATGAAATTTGCGAAGGAATCTGCGGCATCCATATCGGAGGTAGGTCACTAGCATACCGGGCTATCAGCCAGAGCTACTGGTGGCCATACATGCATAAAGACGCACATCTATATGCCAAGAAGTGCGAAAAGTGCCAGAAATTCTCACACTCCCTTCATCAGCCAGCGCACGATCTGAGCCCACTCTCCAGCCCATGGCCCTTCGCCTAATGGGGGCTGGGTGACACGTAGTACCGTTAGCGTATTCCGCGATAATTGTGGCATTTAAATACCTCGGGCAGGCGAAACGACATCGAATAGAGATGAAGAGTCAGCAACCGAGACCAAGATGAGATTCAAATTCAAAAAGATTTCCCCAGCTCAGGTTGGAAGTGTTAGTTTTATGGACTCAATCCAGTAGATGATATAATAAATTGATTAAATTCTTTATTTATTCATATATTCATGCTTTCCTTTCATTAGATGAATGGTGATTTATTATATACTTGCACATAACAAATACGAATGACATGATGGTTCATGAGATGAACCGGGGTCCACAAGTATATTAGATGTAACACATGTGTATGGATGAGATCCACATACGGGAGACATGTGTGACAAATCTTATACTTAAATATCTTCACAACCAGTGATGAGACTGGACATCTCATACTAACAAGGTTGCAGCACTTTGATCACTATGAGATAGTGTGATTTGTCTCGATCATCAGAATGGAAGATTCTGGATCATAGTGTTGGTACATTGGATGTATTGAAGGACCATGAGAAGCACCTTATAAACACTGTCTTTATTTTAAGGTCTGCTCTCATAATTCCCTAGCAATAGGCTCTCAATCCTGAGACATTAATGAACTCAAGTTTCTATCTATTCATTTGCTTTGAGTCACCAATGAGTGAGGCCAACTGTAGGTCAACACCTCGGTGATTTGGGTACGTGGTAGTAGAGCTGTGGGAACATTCAATAGTCAAGATGGAATCTATCTCTAATATCCCCTTGTGCCAATTAATGGATTTATCATTGGTAAGTGCGCACCCATTCCGATTAAGAGTTAATTGGAAAGGTACCTATTGATCATTATAATTAATTGGGGCTCAAGGATAATAAGATATGGATCTATTTTGGAAGACAGGTCCAATTGATCCATGGATATTGATAGAGGGGTCTACTTGTGGTAATGTGGAAGTTTAGGGTCTTCTATGTAATATTCCTAAGACTGGAGTTCAATTGCATTTATATAGTGGAGTTATTTGTAATTAACTGTGGGCCCGGATTACACATGAGATGTGGGGTCGCGTGTCCCAGTTGGAGCCAGCTTTCTAAGGAATCCCTAGTGGTCCCCACGCTAGCCCAATTATTAGAAAGTATCTAATTCTAGTTAAACTCTAAAAGGAAAGTTACTATTTCTATTTGAAGTGAGACTTCTAATAGTGGTAATAGTAGACTTACTAATTTTAGTAGAAGTGAGACTTCTATTTTAATTAGAAAGGAATTAGAAAGATACTAATCATATTTGAAGTGAGACTTCTAATTATGATATGGTAAGTTACTAATTATTGTGGAAGTGAGACTTCTATCTTAACTAGTAATAGAAGAGAGTTACTAATTAATGGAAGTAAGACTTCTATTATAATTAGCAAAGAGGAGGCAACTTGAAAAGGATATAAATAAGAGGGGAGGATGCCTTGGACGTCCTATGCATAAATCCACATTGGGATTCACGCCCAAGCCTCCCTAGTGCAATAGTTGCACATGCTCTTCCTCCTCTCTCTCTTCTAGTTCTCCTTCTAGTTCCTCCCTAGAGTTCCTAGTAGTTTTCTCTTGGAGATCCCACCATCTTCTTGAGCAAAAGAGAATCTGATACGGGTCATAGCGTGGAAGATCAAGAGGTCTTGGAGATCCCTATTTGATTAGTGAAAGCGTTTCATCATCAAAGAAAGACGCAACTCCTCCATTAGAGCACAACCGAGCTCCAAAGGTATAATCTACTTCCATGCATGTTGTAGATTTATTTGTTGCTTATATGTTGCTGTTTTTATCTTCTAGATAAATTGTTTTACTGATCATGATGACTGAGATTGAGGACATGGATCTTGGATTGGGTTTTGTAGCCTTCTGGATAGTTGATCCCTGCGTCAAGTGGGTCAAAAGTTTTTGAAACCTATCCTAGAGGCCCACCCTATTTCCAACAATTGGTATCAGAGCCTTACCTCATCTCTTATCATGTTAGATCAGTAAGCTTGATCTAATCTTTACATGAGATGCGAAGAGGATAGATCAAGGGCTATGTACGGATCAGTTTTAATGGTTTTGCTTGGATAATTAGTAAGTCCATGTTTGGATAGTCACAAAAGGGTCTAACAATGATGGAATGATGGTAGGAAGCCATTGGGAATCTTCAGAAGAGTTTTGGAGATGGTTGGACACGAAATACAAAAACCCAACTTGCAGATTTCCGTCAGGCAGGTCGACCGAGCCCTCTGGCCGGTCGACCGAAGACACTGAGGCCGGTCGACCGAGCCCTCTGGCAGGTCGACCGAACAGACTGACATATGAGATCTCAATTTTTGTTTTTGTTTCGGGGGCGCTGCCCCCGAGCCCCCGCCGGGGGCGCTGCCCCCTGGGCCCCCGCGAGCTGACCGGGCAGCTCGAACCCCGCCGGGGGACACCCCCGGACCCCCTCTGCGTAGGGGGCATGAATCATAGTAGTGGCAATATTTGGCATCCTATCTTTCCATTATTGTTTGGTAACTCGCCTTTGTGAGCTGCTTTGCTAGTATGAGATACTAACATGCAGGTTATCATGTTCTCTCCATATGGCCCACAAGTCTTTTTACTTTTTATGGTTGAATGTTTATTATTGGCAAGTTGTAAAGGGCATCATGGTTTCCTTGGTTTCCCGGTTTAGGGCAAGGCATGGTGAAATTCCCTATGAGCCTTTTATTTCCATTAATAGATTATCATGTAAGTCTCATCGTAGAGACATAGGAATTTATGTAATTTTCTAAATTTGTAAATTCTGGCGATCTCCGAGACTAAGAAGGAAAGTGAAGTTGGACTCCTAATCAAAGAGTTTGAAGATTACCAAAGGTGTTTTGGAATTTCCCAAAGTGTTTGAGGAATCCAAATTTTTGGAAAGTCTAGAAGTCCAAGAAGTCTATTCCGCATGAGCCATGTGGAGGAGAGGACTAGTTTCTAATTTTAGCGTTTTCTATTTATAGTTGAATGCTTTATTTAGAATGTTTCCAAATCTGATCCAAACATAGCAAGTTACTAATATTGGTCAAATCAAATTAATTTTTGGAAAGAGTTCTAATTAGTGTTGATGTCCCATGAGATGGACACATTGGTAACACTAATTTAAGAAACTGGACTTTCCTTAAAATAACTTGACTTGGAACCAATCTTAAATCACATCATGAGATGATTTGATGATTCATATATTTATATATGTGGGCCCTAATACCTTAAAAGGAAATCCTCAATTTTAAAATATTAAGTGGGAGCGGGGCATTTAATCCCCATGGTTTTCCACCATAGGTCCATTGTAAGGAAAGTATTAGCCTCGCGCCACCAAGAGAGTGGCCGTTCCCCACGGAGGGCTTTTATTTATCTGGTTACTAGATATGGATCTCCTATGGATAGTATTGATGAGACGTGGTGGGGGTTCACTCCCCAAGGAGGAGCTGCCCATCGCGGTTGTCATGCAATATTAGTTGGTGGGTCACACTTAACTAAAATAATGATGTAGTATCCCCAAGGATTTGCCTCATGTATTTTAGAAACCAAAGATAATCGGGAGTCATACATTATTTGGTATGAGATACCTAGATGATAGTGAATGATTGGGGATCAAGGATAGTTAGTCTTAATCTTAATTTTGACAACTTTGATCCGCACCAATCCAAGGACATTCGCACTCCCCAAGGAGGCATGCCCTAAGGGATTGGGATTCCGATGTATTCTAAATTCAGTGCTTATGAGGATTCCCATATGAATTTGGTAGAATACTAAACCCTAATGTCATTTATATTCTTTCATTGAATGTATGGTTATGTGCTTTTATTTATACAGCATGAATTCGAATACTTTCAATCCACTTGCGACCATCCTCAACCAGAACAAGTTGATGGAATCCAATTATGTAGACTGGAAAAGGAACCTGGATATTATCTTGACATCTTCAAGTTGCAAATATGTCCTTCTAATACCCCCCCTTCCTGAGCCTGAGCCTGATGCACCACAAATTGTGAAAAACTTTTACACCAAGTGGACCAAAAACAATGAGATTGCCAGATGTTTTATTCAGGCATCCATGTCTACTGTTTTGCAAGAACAACATCAGTCCTATAAGTCAGCATACGATATTATATCGAACTTAACGGAGATGTTTGCAGAACAGGTTAGGCCTGCTAGGCAGGCTGCTATAAAAGTGCTGATGGAGACAAAGATGGCCGAGGGAACCCCAGTACAAAAACATTTGTTACAAATGAAGTTGGCATTGAATGAGTTAGATGTACTGGGGACTACGTTTGATACAGAAACGCAGATCGACATTATCATTCAATCACTACCTGACTCATTCAAACATTTCGAGATCAATTATAGTAAATTGGAAATGACCATAGCTGAGCTGTCTCGCCAGCTGGTAGTGTTTGAGGAAATCATGAAGAAAAGACCAACTGCCCTCATGACAGAAAAGTCATTTGCTAAGTCTAAACCGAAAGGCAAAGACCGGGATAGCAAGAAGAAATCAGTCATCAAAGGTCCTAAGGTGGAGCATGGTTCCACTAGTGGTGTGGCCAAGGTCAAGGGTAAGGGAGCAAAGGGAAAGTGTTTCCACTGTGGTATGACAGGACATTGGAGGAGGAATTGTCCACGATTTCTGTCAAAGGAAAAGACCTCAGGTATGATTGAGTCATTTATTTCTGAAGATAGTTTTTCAACTAGTACTTCAGAATCTTGGTTTGTAGACTTTGGTGCAACTAATTACATCAGTAATATGTTGTAGGAGTTACAGGTAACCAGGAGGATTAATGACAGGGAAATCAGTATTAACCTGGGATCAGAAGCCAAGGCAGAAGCAGTATCAGTAGGAGTAGTAACTTAGTTATTTTCAGATATTAAGTTGATTTTGTCAGATACATTATATGTACCGTTTTAAGACGGAATTTAAATTTCTAGTATGATGAATAAGAGTTATTCAGTTACTTTTGGTAATTAAATTGTCTTAAAAAGGAGCGGTACTCTTATATATTCTGACAAGGTAATCAATGACTTTTATTTGTTAACTCCCACAATGTATGAGATACATGACGCTGATGCTAATAATAGACCATCATTAAAGAGGTAGTCACCTTCATCTAATCCAACAAACTTTGGCACCTAAGAGGCTAGGTCATATAAACCTAAACAGGATTGACAGGCTAGTGAAAGATGGTATCTTGCCTTCATTGGTGGTAGAATCAATGCCTGTCTGCAAATCCTGTCTGGAAGGCAAAATGACCAAAAGACCCTTATTCATCTAAGGGCAGTCGGGCAAAAGATTTATTGGAGTTAGTGTTTACTGATGTGTATGGACTCATAATATTAGAGTGAGAGATTGATACGAGTATTTTATCACTTTCACCGATGATTACTCGAGATATGGATACATATACCTTATGCACCGCAAGTCCGAGATTTTGAATAGTTCAAAGAGTTTCGAGCGGAAGCGGAAAAGCAATTAGGTAAAAGTATAAATACTCTTCGATGAGATCGATGAGGCGAATATCTCTCCGCTAAGTTTATGGGATACTTATCAGTAAATGGGATTTGATCCCAGTAGTCTGCTCCTGGTTTGCCTCAACAGAGTGGAATAGTAGAAAGAAGGAACAAGACTCTTTTAAAATATGATCAAGTCTATGATTAAGTTTCTACTGATTACCTATATTTTGGGATATGGAAACTGAAATATATATACTAAACCTCATTCCATCTAAGTCTATACTTGAGACTCCCAGGGAGTTATGGACAGGGCGAAAGCCTAGTCTACAACATTTTTCAGGGTTGTCCGGCACACGTGCTGAAGGATAAGACGGATTAGTTGGAATCGAAGTCAGAAGTATATATGTTTATATTCTATCCCAAAAGGAACTAAAGGTTGGTTGCTCTATAATCCCAGAAAGCAAAAAGTGCTTCATAGCACCAATGCGGTTTTCTGGAGGGAGATTATAAGATTAACTGGAAATCTTTAGAAATGGTTATCTTGGAAGAAATTTAAGAAAGAACAATTCCAAATCCAAGAATAACCAAACTTTAAGAAAATCCGCCATATTTGACCCAGTAGTTACACCAGTGCCTTGTCGTAGTGGGAGTATTGTCAGGACCCTTGACAAGTTCTCGGTCTAGGGAAAGTCTTACAAGGCAATTCCGGTGTAACCGGAACAAAATCCCTATAACTATGATAAAGCAGTTAATGACATAGTTTTGGGACGTTGGTTAGATGCTATGAAAGCTGAGGTGGAGTCTTTGTACTCTAATCAGGTCTGGATACTTGTAGGCTTGCCTGCCAATAGCAAACCTATTGGGTGCAAGTGAGTCTACAAAAGAAAATGAGAGCGAGATGGAAGAGTTCCATCCGGATACTCTTATCTATTGCGGTTCATCTCGGTAACGAGATTTGGCAAATGGATATCAAGACAGCGTCTCACGACGGCAATCTTGAGGAAGACATCTATATGATGCAACCAGATGGTTTTATAGCTAATAAACCAAGTGCAAAGAGTTTTGCAGGCTGCATAAGTTCATTTATGGATTAAAGCAGGTATCCCGAAACATGAACATCCATTTTGACAAGGAAATCAAGTCACTTGATTTTTGTCAGAATCTGGATAAGTCATGTGTAAATGAAAAGTCAAGAACGCAGGGTAGTTTTTCTGGTATTATATGTCGACGATATCCTTCTCCCATGGAGTGACATAGGGATATCGTCAACAGTAAAAGTTTTGGTTGGCTAAGACTTTTGATAATAAAGGACTTTGGAAAAGCCAAGTACATCCTAGGAATCAATTTCCATTGAGACTGGAAAAATAGGATGACAGGCTTATCCCAATTATGTGTACATAGATAAGGTTCTGATACGGTAAGCTATGCTTTGTACTAGACCGGATATCTGTCACGTAATAGGCCTAGTCAGCTAATACCAGTCTAGCACAGGTCTTTATCATTGACTGCTGTAAGATGTGTTCTCGAATACTTGAGAAGGACTAGAGATCACATGTTGAGTCATAGCAGTGATGAGTTGATTACCAGTCGATTACATAGATACTGACTTCTAGTCAGATCAGGATTCCAGGAAATCAACTTCTGGGTATGTGTTTATGCTGTAATTACTTGAGAAGAAATTACGGAAGCAGATTGACTCAAAAGATTCCTTATGGAATTTGAAGTGGTATTTTTGGCAGGACAGCCAATCACAGTTTACTGTGATGACAGCAGGGCAGTCATTAAGTCCAAATAACCCAAGAGCCAAAGAGTATGTACGGAGGGAGTTATACATGGTCAGATAGATTGTGCAGAGAGGTGATGTACGATCACCAAGATAGCCTCTGTAGACAATCTAGTAGATCCATTTACTAAGCCTTTGACTACCAAAGTCTTTGAGCTATATGTAAAAGGGATGTGCATGAGATGCAACTCTAACTAGCATTGAGCCCAAGTGGGAGATTGTTAGTTTTATGGACTCAATCCAGTAGATGATATAATAAATTGATTAAATTCTTTATTTATTCATATATTCATGCTTTCCTTTCATTAGATGAATGGTGATTTATTATATACTTGCACATAACAAATACGAATGACATGATGGTTCATGAGATGAACCGGGGTCCACAAGTATATTAGATGTAACACATGTGTATGGATGAGATCCACATACGGGAGACATGTGTGACAAATCTTATACTTAAATATCTTCACAACCAGTGATGAGACTGGACATCTCATACTAACAAGGTTGCAGCACTTTGATCACTATGAGATAGTGTGATTTGTCTCGATCATCAGAATGGAAGATTCTGGATCATAGTGTTGGTACATTGGATGTATTGAAGGACCATGAGAAGCACCTTATAAACACTGTCTTTATTTTAAGGTCTGCTCTCATAATTCCCTAGCAATAGGCTCTCAATCCTGAGACATTAATGAACTCAAGTTTCTATCTATTCATTTGCTTTGAGTCACCAATGAGTGAGGCCAACTGTAGGTCAACACCTCGGTGATTTGGGTACGTGGTAGTAGAGCTGTGGGAAACATTCAATAGTCAAGATGGAATCTATCTCTAATATCCCCTTGTGCCAATTAATGGATTTATCATTGGTAAGTGCGCACCCATTCCGATTAAGAGTTAATTGGAAAGGTACCTATTGATCATTATAATTAATTGGGGCTCAAGGATAATAAGATATGGATCTATTTTGGAAGACAGGTCCAATTGATCCATGGATATTGATAGAGGGGTCTACTTGTGGTAATGTGGAAGTTTAGGGTCTTCTATGTAATATTCCTAAGACTGGAGTTCAATTGCATTTATATAGTGGAGTTATTTGTAATTAACTGTGGGCCCGGATTACACATGAGATGTGGGGTCGCGTGTCCCAGTTGGAGCCAGCTTTCTAAGGAATCCCTAGTGGTCCCCACGCTAGCCCAATTATTAGAAAGTATCTAATTCTAGTTAAACTCTAAAAGGAAAGTTACTATTTCTATTTGAAGTGAGACTTCTAATAGTGGTAATAGTAGACTTACTAATTTTAGTAGAAGTGAGACTTCTATTTTAATTAGAAAGGAATTAGAAAGATACTAATCATATTTGAAGTGAGACTTCTAATTATGATATGGTAAGTTACTAATTATTGTGGAAGTGAGACTTCTATCTTAACTAGTAATAGAAGAGAGTTACTAATTAATGGAAGTAAGACTTCTATTATAATTAGCAAAGAGGAGGCAACTTGAAAAGGATATAAATAAGAGGGGAGGATGCCTTGGACGTCCTATGCATAAATCCACATTGGGATTCACGCCCAAGCCTCCCTAGTGCAATAGTTGCACATGCTCTTCCTCCTCTCTCTCTTCTAGTTCTCCTTCTAGTTCCTCCCTAGAGTTCCTAGTAGTTTTCTCTTGGAGATCCCACCATCTTCTTGAGCAAAAGAGAATCTGATACGGGTCATAGCGTGGAAGATCAAGAGGTCTTGGAGATCCCTATTTGATTAGTGAAAGTGTTTCATCATCAAAGAAAGACGCAACTCCTCCATTAGAGCACAACCGAGCTCCAAAGGTATAATCTACTTCCATGCATGTTGTAGATTTATTTGTTGCTTATATGTTGCTGTTTTTATCTTCTAGATAAATTGTTTTACTGATCATGATGACTGAGATTGAGGACATGGATCTTGGATTGGGTTTTTGTAGCCTTCTGGATAGTTGATCCCTGCGTCAAGTGGGTCAAAAGTTTTTGAAACCTATCCTAGAGGCCCACCCTATTTCCAACAGGAAGCAGCTACCTCGGCAGCATGGTCCTCTACCGTCAACCTAGGAAGATTCTCCCATCAGATAGCTTCCGACCATAAAGAGTTTAGCAATTCTAAGAGCTCAAAAGCTAGGGGGCAATTGTGTAGGGATATTTCCAAGATACCGAGACTACATTTATCTTCGGTAACGGTTTCAGCTAATCATATCTCGACCTCGGCCACAGGCACCTTGGCAGCAGTGTTAGGCCGCCAACCGAGATCAAGGTCTCTTCCGACCTTGGTCATTCCTGACCTCGGCATCGTGTCCTGGCCTCGGTCATGCATCTCGGTAATGGTGCTAGGTGGCTAGCCGAGATAGACACTGACAGCCGAACTTCTATGGAAGCTCAACCACATCATGGGACGTGTGATTAGACAGAGGCACGCGCAAGTGGGACTGATTAGCCATCCTTGCCACCCATGCTCTCTGACAGAACGACATCATGCGGCTACATCTACATCAGAGTAAGGCCCCAGGCAGAAGTCCGATGAGACCATGCCAAATAGTCAACAAAGGTAGGCCCGATTGGATTGCCATTTAATGAAAGGTGGGCTAATTGGATTGCAATTAAGGAAAGATGATCATGGGACAGTACTTCTCAAAAGTACCTGTCAGAGTCATGGGACTCCTCACTCAACTTCTCCTATAAATAGAGAAGCTCAGGTATGAAAAAAGATATACAATCTATCATATCCATAGCCGTTATTCTATCTCTCTAAAATTTTCATCCTACTGTTCAGTTCTTAAACTAACTTAGGCATCGGATAGCCTTGTGCTGAGTACAGCCAGGGTCCTCTGACCTGCTATTCCGCCTTTTCTCCTTGCAGGTCCCAGACATCTCTCCACCTTCAAAGAAGCTTATAATCCATCATAATCCATCATTCCAAGTTCGAAATTTTTAGGCACTTACAGTGACCTTCCTACCTCCCTCATCTAGAAGCTCCGGGCCAAGAGGCAAATCCACGTAGCTAAAGACATAAGTGTCGTTGTTATTCTGAATATGTTTTTGGTGTTTGCGAGCTTTTATTAGTTGGGTGAAGAGCTCTTGTTCTAAATTGAAAATTTCTCCCAAAATGTCTATGGCAATACCCTCATATCTTAAAAAAGAAAAGTGGGAATTCAATAAGCTCAAAGAGAAGAGGGAAAAATACTTTCTATTTTTACTGAAGAAAGAGAAGATTAGAATGGGACCTCGGATTGATTGGATGGGGTGAGATAGGGGCCGAAAGATATGGGTGGGCTGCGATATCATCGCCCCCATTTGTATTTGGGGGACGACATCATCACTCGACCAAATAAGCCAAAAAAAAAAACTAAAAAAATGTGGCGGGAGGACCTTTTCGATGTGCATCAAACTATGGGGTTCTTTTTCATGCACGGGCCATCTAAGAGGTTTTTTCTTATAAAGTTCTCAAAATTAAATAAGTAAAAGAGAGGATACATGGTGGCGATGTAAATGTGACCTTCACTTTCTTAAAACTTGATTTTTGACAAAAAAAAAAAAAAAAAGAGTGTTTATCAATCCTTGAACCCTTGACCTTATAAGGATGGACGCTGCTCATCATCCAGCCATAGAGATACAAGGAAGAATGGTATTTGACATTTGATTTACTAGCTCAATATGTAATCATATTCTTAATAAGAGGAGATAATCATTTGATAGCCCTTCAAAGATCTTCTTCTTTACACTTCTGCTTTAGCCTCCTCTTTTGCTTAGAATTCCTAGAAATTCAATGTAGGTTACATAAAATGTACCTAATTGGTCACTGCAATGTATTGGCTTCTCAAAACTCATTATGGAGTACTTATCTGCTGATAATTGATTCTCATAGGCACAAGCACAAGAACAGGTATCATTGATACATCAATTAGTATCTCAGGTTCAAGCTGAAAGCATTCTTGCCTCACCAAAACAGCGACCCATACAACAATAACCCATGAATTCATCCCTTTCTTTTATTTTAAGATTTGGAAAGAAAATGTATTTGGTAAAATGTTTCCATTCTTAAAGACTGTCTACAAAAAAAAAAAAAATTTAATTAAAATTGTATTTAACGAACATTGTGTGCTTGGTATTAAATTCTTAGAAGGTAAGGTGTTAACTGATGTAAGGATAAAATGTATATGGGACCCTAACGTTGTTAGGATTTAATTTATTAGATGTTTATGGGACCCTAGCTTTTCTAGGAATTGATTTACTAGGTGATGGCCTTATGTCGGTCTTCACCTTTATTTTTTTATTTCTACTCAAGATATTTCTTAAAATTCTTAGGAATTCAATACCATGAAAACAGAGGTGCTTCCAAACAAAAGTGGTAATAATCACCAAATGTGTGAAGTTTACAAATGTAAAGTTTGCATATGTAAATCTCATTTTTACATCTCATGCGTAAATTAAAGGACAAACAACCTCTTAGCCAGCGGCAGAGCAGGGATTTTCTTGTAGGGATACAAGATGATCAACCAATTATATTAATGGACCCACTTATAAAATACTTAAACCATTCAATAAATGTCCCTTTCCCTTATAGATTTCATAAAATCCTCACTTGAATGGTCCATAGTCACAATGGTAATTTTTAAAACACTAAGATAAAATATAATAGAAATAAAAATCTTTTCTATAAATCAATCTGATAGTAGGACTGTATTGTATAGGAGTCAAATTTCACATTTAGGGCCTAACAATGTTATCTACGTGGTAAGTAACAAAAGAGTTCTACAACAGTGGGTCCAATATGAAATATCTAAATAACTGAAAAGTAACCACCCCATGTAGTGTATAGTGTTCATCCAACTTTACTCAACGACCCACGTTCAAATTAATAACTTTTAAAGTACTCAAATAAAATTACATAAACAATTCATAGACTTCATATAAATCAATCTGATGTTGGGCACAAATCACATTGATCTAATTTATTTTTTCTATGGAGATTAGGGCATTTATTTTATAACGTCTTTGTACTTTTTAATGGGACCCCTTTGGAAATCATCCCTAATAAAGGATTTGCAATCTAGTCCAATTTTCATTTTTCTTAAGTGGGCATTAGAAACTATATTTGTTTTTTTTTTTTTTCTTCGTTCTTAGGTAGAGCTTAGGAAATGCCCACTCAGCCAATGCAGACAAAGAGGAACATCTTGAATGTTTGTTCCTTTTATATCTTTAGAAGAAAGCGAAAGACAAGAATGCCACCCTTTACTAACAGTAAGATTTTAATCTTTGACATGGTTATTATTATTAATTGTTGAATAATATGATTAAATTTGGATTAGTGTTACATTATTATTATTACTACTGTTGTTGTAGTAGTTGTTGTTGTTGATTAATATGATTAAATTTGGATTAGTGTTTGATAACAGTTGATCTGAAATTTGGGTACACCGGCAACAAGGGACCTGAAATGTGGGGGAAGTTGAGCCCAGATTTTCATTCATGCTCTTCAGGAAAGATTCAATCCCCTATAAACATTGTAACCAATGACTCAATCTGGGTTCCCAATTTGGAGCCCTTGACAGGAGATTATAATTCCGCAAATGCCACATTAGTTGATAATGGCTTCAACATTGCGGTGAGTTCTTCTTCTTCTTATCTTCAAGCCAACCGCAAGTGATTTTGATACAACGGTCTTGACAATAAAAATGGCCCAGTTCTCTGTGGAGAAGGTTGCTAGTATATGATCTAGACCACTAATCTGATGGGCCCCATTAATAATGGCTGGTGTACTTTGATCGAATTGATGTCTTTATTCCCTTATCTCCATTCATTGGTGGTGGCATTTGTCCAATGCTTTGGACTATCAAAGTGGGCAATAAAGTGGGGATCTCATGGGAACTATATTATGGTTTTTATAGGTGTAGGAAGCAATCTGCTTTTCAGAAGCCGAATACGTATTAGCCGTGTATCAGTTATACACATCAGTCTTGGTTCCATATTGATGTGCATGTTGGAAATTCTTATTAGAAAATGTCAAAAAAGTTTCTATAAAGTGTGAAGATAGAAAATGTCAAAAAAGTTTCTATAAAGTGTGAAGCCTAGCACTGTATTTTATATGTATTCTTTTAGGTTTTAATTTATAATACTAGAGCTTCCGAATAAATTTAAATGACAACTATGATTGTGGAGAAGTTAACAGTCCTTCATGTGTGAATCAGTGAAGATGAATCTCAAATGTACAAGCTCCAAACAGTGTGGTGTGCGACTTTCTCACTCTTTTGTGGAAGCCAATGATTTTTTATTTATTCTCTCATTTTTGGTATGAGTCCTGCTACATGGACAAACTTTTGGGACCAGTCTTTGGACCGATCCCAAGGTTCTCATTTGAGAACCTTGGGATCGGTCCAAAGACTGGTCCCAAAAGTTTGTCCATGTAGACTTTTGGTTTTGGTATTCCATCTTAGAGGATAGGTCCCAAAGAGACCTGCACGTGCAAGGTAATATGAACTCGCACATTCAATGGATGAAGAACTTGCACAAGTGAGGCAATAGAAATTCACACATATAAAGAAGACTAACTCGCACATTCAATTGATGAAGAACTTGCACAAGTGAGGCAATAGAAATTCACACATGTAAAGAAGACTAACTCGCACATGTGAGATAATAGAGACTCACACATGTGAGGGAGGAGGGGTGGCCTAGTTCAAAAACTGGTCACCCGAGTGAGAACTGTTGACAAGGTTAGCATGTGGATTAGAGGTCACAAATACTAATATAAAATCAAATGATCCTTACTCTTATATTAACTTTTCAAAGTTTAATGACTATATATCAAGCATGTTTATTTTGTAAAAATTCTAACAAAGTTTAATGATGGCATTTTGATAAATTTATAGGTACGATGGGAAAAGGGTGCAGGAGTCTTGATGATCGGCGACAAGGAGTACAAGCTCCAACAGCTGCATTGGCATTCCCCTTCCGAACACACGATCAATGGTGTCAGGTACATCTAACACCCATTCATCAGGTGGGGCACACTATCTACATGCACTAGGCCACTCGCCCACAACCATACAAATTGAATTCTCAGTGAAGTTGACTGGATGACGATAGATGGAGATCAACAAGTTACCATAAAAAAGTCCAATCCTTTGATTGTAAAATTAAATCCTTGAAATTGATGATCCTTTGATCTAAAATTTGTTATGAGGGGAAAGAACTCACGCAAACTTGTGAGTGATGGGGTTACCAACCAACTCAGCAATCGCATATTATATGGCAATGACCTGTAGGTGAATAAGTTATTACGTGAAAATCAACTTACCAACATCCAATTATCACTGTGCGGGAGATTTCCGGAGCACAGGATTAAGCTAACCCCAGCCATCAGATGAGACTAAGCACTCTCACGTGCCATCCGCGTGCCACTCACATGGCACCAAACTCACCTCGGCTAGCAAGGCAGAGGCCTCGGCCGAAGTCAGACAGCTCCATGCCATTAGCGCCGAGCTTGGCTACCCCACGGGTCCATCTCGGCTGAGAACTCCACCTCGGCTGAAGGAGCCAAGACGAAAGCCGAAGCATGAAAAGACCTCCACTCGCACCCCTCATCCCCCACGTCACCAGGCGCGTGGAGAAACAGGGGTGCGGATTAGTAAGACAGATACGACATCCAGCTGTCCACAATCTTCGCTGGATCACTGACAAGGCGGCATCCAGCGGCTGAAGCCACATCAGGGCAAGGCCCGAGGGCAGATCCGATGATGCTCCTACCGCCAAAAACACCCAACACGACCTGGTCCAACAAGACGCGCATTTAATGCATTGTGGGCTGATCCGACTGACATTAAATGCAGGGTGGGCTGGATTGGACCGCATTCATTACTTTGTGGGCTTATCATGACTCCCAGTCACATCATGGGACCCACACCAAGGTGTCCTCCAAAAATACAAGCCAAAGCTTCTATAAATATAATCCCATACCACATGCAAGGTATGCACAATACAACTCATAGAGCTGTGACTCTGTCTCTCTTCCTCCTCTCCTTCCATTGTTCCAGTTCCTTCACTGACTTTGGCATCGGAGAGCCTTGTGCCGCCCAGGCCAGGGTCCTCTGACCGTGTGTTCTTCCCTTTCAGGCTTTCGGACGGCACCCAGTCATCACCACCATTGGATAAGTCCTCTAAGGCTCCCCAGTTATTGTGGGTCATTATTTTCTGCACCTACAATTGGCGCCGTCTGTGGGAAAGTAATATCCCAACCTTCCCAACCTTCTTAACCTCAATCTTTCAGAAGCCATGCCTCCGAAAGCTAGGAAGGGCGTAGAGTCCTCGAGAGCAGCGCTCGAGCTGCCACCACCGTCGACGGACGTCCCTCCTCAAGGGCGCTCCCGCACGGTGCATGGCACGTCTGCAGGCGAGGGCCGCTTAGGCTCTCAGCTCTTTGTCGAGTTCCCCTTCCAAGAGGGACTCGAGGCCTCGATCTCAGCAGAAGAAGTCATGCCACTCAGACGCGATGAGCGTCGGCATGAGCGTCCTCGGAAGGACAAAGCCGTGGCCGTAGGAGAGACGCGCCACGCTCAAACCCCTGCCACTGGAGGAGTTCTCGAAGCCCAAACTGCTCTCCTCCAGAGGCAAGAGCAGCTGATTCGCGAGCTCCAGCAGCGGCTGAGGGCAGCGCGAACCGCCTCCTTGAGGCAGGTCTCTGAGCCTCGAGGGAAGAAGAGGGACGCCCCCAGCAGGGCAGCCCAGCTCCCCACGAGGATCTCAGGAACCATCTGGACCAAAAGCGGAGCCAGATTCGTGACGAAGGCTCGAGCAACAGCCGGAGTCATCATAGCCGCGATGGCCGAGCTCATAGCCGTCGTAGCCCGAACCACCCCAAGCGAAAGCCCAGAGCTCAGACCCCAGAGAAGGACGATGAGCAGGAGCGATTTGACAAACGCGTCAGATTGGCTCTCCAGCACAACCTGGACGTGCGGGACTAGAAGCAGATCTGTGGCCACACTGATCTGGGGGGCTCACCCTTCACAAAAGAAATCGAGCACACCCCCTTGCCCAGAAAGTTCTCCGTCCCGCGGTTCGTCCCCTATGACGGACTGTCCGACCCATCTGCTCACCTCCGACACTTCTCCCAGAAGATGTCCATCTGGGGGAATGAGGGTCACCTGAACTGCAAAATCTTTTCCTCCAGTTTGGGTGACCTCCCCTTGAACTGGTTCTGTTCTCTCCCGAAGAAGTCCATTTCGAGTTGGAAGGAGCTCCAGCTCTCCTTCCTGAAGAAGTTCCAGGCCTACAGCGTCGTCCCCAAGAAGGAAGGGGACCTCCTCGCCCTGAGAATGAAGCAGGGTGAGACCCTCGCCAAGTTCGCCCAGCGATTCTGGGCGGTCTACAGCCAAATTGAGGGCACCAGGGAAGAGATAGCAATCTACGCCTTCCAGCATGCCCTGATCCCCGGCCACGAACCCCCCAGAATCCATGCCGGAGTTGATGTCCCGGGTGAAGCGCTTTATCGCCCAGGAGGAAGACGAGATCCGAGCCCGGGATCAAGACGGGCATCCGGAGCCCGAGCAGAAGAGCAACCAGCCTCGGCAGAGAGGCGGGAAGCCCTTCCAGAAGCAGGAGCCCAAGCAGGCTTGGGTCGCCAGTTCGGCGGTGCCCACACCACCAAGGTCTGGGGGCACCAGCAGGCCAAGGCCTCACGCCAGCGCCTATCAAGGCATCAACGTCGTCTTCAGAGAGCCGATACACCAGATCCTAAACAAAATAAAGGGTAAGCCGTTCTTCGAATGGCCTCAGCCCTTGAGAAATGAGCCCACTAACGGCGGTCGAAGCAAGCTCTACTGTTCCTACCACCAAGGTAAAGGACACAAGACCGAGGAGTGCAACTCTCTGAAGTGGTACCTGGAGAGACTCGCCGGCGATGGCCACCTCCCAGAGTTCGTCAAGACAGAAGATGCAGGCGGCAGCGGGGGCCGAGTTCACCAGAGCACGGCTCGGGACCCAGACAGCGAGGATTCCGAAAAGATCATTAACGTGATCAACCTGGCATCCTCGGTTCCCTCTCCCTCGTCTCGCGGAAGCTCGCATCGCACGGGAAGAAGGTGACGGAAGTCGAGCTCGGGCTGGCACCCAAAAAAGCTCGCCGCGGCCGAACTGCGATCAAAGCCCAGATTCTGGCGAACTTCAGCATCGTCTCGCCCAATTCGGCCCCGACCCCGCCTGGTACGACGCTGACGGGCACGGGGCACGAGCTGTAAGTAACTGGGATCGAACAGTCTCCCACCTCGGTGACACCTCTCCGGCCTGCGGGATGAAAGCAGTCATTCCTTTAGAGATCGGCCTTCTCGCCCTGAGCACAGAGTTGATCGACCAAGGCCGAAATAAGAAAAACCTGGCAATAGAGCTGGAGCTGCCGGACAAGCGCCAAGGAGCAATAGCCCTGCGTCTGACCGACTGACGGCAGCGGTTAGCCAGAGCGTACAATCAAATGTCAAGGAGATGAGGTTCTCCCTGGGAGAGCCGGTTCTCAAGAGAACGTTGCCAACTCACAGAGCCGAAGGAAAGCCGGCCCCGAACTGGCCTGGCCCGTTCAGGGTGGTCTCCCAGGCAACGAAATCAGCCTACAAGCTCGAAGACAGAGGGTAAGCCACTGCTGAGATCGTGGAATGCGTCCCGCCTGAAGAAATTCTGTTTCTAAAAGATGTAGCAAGTCCCAATCAATGAAAGTGCCTTTTGCCCTGTCATCAAATCTGTATCATCTCTCCTTGCATGACTTCGACAGCTCCGGGTCCACCGCCCTGGAAAAGGCCTCGAGTCCAAACTCGGTCGTTTCCTAAAGCTCCGGGTCCACCGCCCTGGAAAAGGCCTCGAGTCCAAACTCGGTCGTTTCCTAAAGCTCCGGGTCCACCGCCCTGGAAAAGGCCTCGAGTCCAAACTCGGTCGTTTCCTAAAGCTCCGGGTCCTGGACCCTGGAAAAGGCTCCGAGCTCCGACGCTCAGTCGCTTCCTAAATTCTTGGTTCATGCACCCCTTAAGATCGCACGGCCGAGATCTTCGAGACTCTGGGTTCGAACGCCCTCGAGGTCACGCCGAACTCAAACAGCCGAGATCACGCCAAAACTCACTTCGGCTCAATCTCCCCATTTCGGCCAAGGTCAGCTTTCGAAAGAAGAGCAGGGCGAGCGTGGAAATACAAAAATGCAAGTGTACACGGAATGAGCGAACACAAAACTCATCCTTTCTTATTCATTGTAATTGCTTCATTACATGGATTACAGACATGAAACAAAATACACAGAAAGGCTCGCGGCCCTCTGAAGACCCAAAAAAAAGCAGGCTTTGAGACTACTCTTCACCGACACCGCCCGCCGACCGGAAACCTCCGGCGGAAAGGCTTGTTGCATCCTGCCCCGAGGTCTTGATATCCCACAAGAAGGAGGGTCTGCGGCATGATTCAGAGCCGCCCTTTGGGACGAAGCAGGACCCCCAGGCGCCCGGTGCCAAGAGCTCTGCAACACGCTTTGGCTGGTCAGACCAAAGTTTGCAAACAAGAGCCCCCTCCTAGGGCGTTTCTAGTCCTACCCTCCGCTCAGAACCTTGCGGAATGACGACAAGGCCGCCGAGCGCAGGGGGCGCCACCAACCCACAGCTGCAAAGATTCCCATGCAACCGCACCAGGGAAGGCTGGCCGTAGACCCGCGTTCAGAGAGCGCGTAGCCTACGAGGACCATCTTCAGAGAGCGCGCAGACTGCGACAGGCCTTCCCCCTCGGAGGAAGTCGTCACCCGGCACAGAAGTTCCATTTGGGTCAAAAGCCCATAGAGATCTATTAAACATGGCTGCCAGGTTGTTTGAATATCCTGGTTCTCTCGTCCCTTCCATGGCAAGCCTACTACTCCTATTTATAGGAAGAACGGGGGGTCCGATCTTCAAGGGTCATTATGAGGTGAGGTCTCTCACGTCTTGCGTGGCGTGCTAGACTTCCCCCATACTGACCAGCGGCTCCGATGATACCACGTGGAGCCATCCCCTCGTTCCCCTCAACGGTCACATCACCATGCTTACTGCTGTACAAGATCGCCCCAGATACGGAGTATCGTCGCTAACCCCTAAGAAGATAGCTCGGCACTCAATTCTAACGTCCCATCGCAGAAAGCACTATACCGAACTCAAGCACAGAAGTACAGAGAGACAGAAGTAGAAGGACGAGTGGTCAAAGAAACTTTCAATTGCATTAAAATCCTTGTCATTACATTATGCAGCAAATACAATTGAAGGAAATTACAAAAAGCATAAAGCAGAGAAGCAAGTGTCCCGAGGTCATGCCCGGCCGGACCCACGGGCTGCAGCATCAGAAGTTTCTGGAGGAGCAGAAGCCGGCGTCGGGAGTGGGTACGGGGGAGGCTCCCGGAAGGAAGGGTGGTCCTCAGAAGCCCCGGCCTCCTTCAGGCCGGCACGCCATCCTTTCACCCAGGCCTTGTCCCTCACGACGAGGACCCTTTCCTTGTAGTGGGCGGTAACCTGCGCTCTGGCGTCCTCGAAAGCAGCATCGCACTCCGACTCGAGTTTCGCCTCGGCTTCATCCGCCCTCTTGGATTCGGCCTGAAGCAGGGCCGCATAGTCATCTCCCATCTTCGATATGGAAACCTCGAGCTCGGCCACTCTAGCTCTCTCCGCCTCGGCTTCTCCCCTCGCCTGCTCAAGCTTCGCCGCGTATTCTCCCTCCACCCTGGCTAATTTCTGGGTGACGACTAACCAGAGGACGACACGCAGGGCCGTCAACCTGTCTCCAGCATTGAATAAGGGACGCCAATTATTGCCTCGGTTATCCAAAGCGACCGTGAATCAGGGCCGAGAGGGACTCCCTCCACCAGGTAAGCACCGTCACATAGCTCCCGACCTCACGGCACTGACGATTTCCGCAAGGTCAGAAGCTAGGGGGCAATTGTGCGGGAGATTTCCGGAGCACAGGATTAAGCTAACCCCAGCCATCAGATGAGACTAAGCACTCTCACGTGCCATCCGCGTGCCACTCACATGGCACCAAACTCACCTCGGCTAGCAAGGCAGAGGCCTCGGCCGAAGTCAGACAGCTCCATGCCATTAGCGCCGAGCTTGGCTACCCCACGGGTCCATCTCGGCTGAGAACTCCACCTCGGCTGAAGGAGCCAAGACGAAAGCCGAAGCATGAAAAGACCTCCACCCGCACCCCTCATCCCCCACGTCACCAGGCGCGTGGAGAAACAGGGGTGCGGATTAGTAAGACAGATGCGACATCCAGCTGTCCACAATCTTCGCTGGATCACTGACAAGGCGGCATCCAGCGGCTGAAGCCACATCAGGGCAAGGCCCGAGGGCAGATCCGATGATGCTCCTACCGTCAAAAACACCCAACACGATCTGGTCCAACAAGACGCGCATTTAATGCATTGTGGGCTGATCCGACTGACATTAAATGCAGGGTGGGCTGGATTGGACCGCATTCATTACTTTGTGGGCTTATCATGACTCCCAGTCACATCATGGGACCCACACCAAGGTGTCCTCCAAAAATACAAGCCAAAGCTTCTATAAATATAATCCCATACCACATGCAAGGTACGCACAATACAACTCATAGAGCTGTGACTCTGCCTCTCTTCCTCCTCTCCTTCCATTGTTCCAGTTCCTTCACTGACTTTGGCATCGGAGAGCCTTGTGCCGCCCAGGCCAGGGTCCTCTGACCGTGTGTTCTTCCCTTTCAGGCTTTCGGACGGCACCCAGTCATCACCACCATTGGATAAGTCCTCTAAGGCTCCCCAGTTATTGTGGGTCATTATTTTCTGCACCTACAATCACCTACCGTGAAAAAAAAGGAAATACCCAAAAGGCCTGCAGGTAGATCTCCAGTACTCTTGTTCCTTCAATCTATCCCTTCAATACATCTTCCCTAAAAGCAGGTTTCCTTTGAATTTTTATGAATTCATTGACAATTGTTCCTTCAGTAAGTCTAGCCTTACTGAAACCTGATCACTTTGTATTTTATTAGGGCCTAGTCCAAGTAACAACCCATAGAATAAAACAAAGGTAAGCCCATGGTCATTACAATATCATGTGTTACAAATAACTTAATGCAATATCTACGTATAGTAAAAATACACTAATTATACTAATAAACTACAACAATATACTCTTCTCACAATGTACTTATGTACACATCATTCCAGGTCCTGGACTCCAGAGCAGGACTGGACCTATCAGGTCTGCTTTGGACCTTGCCCTATTACTTCTTGGACTGGGCCCTGTCTATCTCCGTAAAGAGGAACCCATTTGACTTAAATTTGTTCTTCGACAGGTTTCCGGCCGAGCTTCATCTTGTGCACCGTAGCGACGATGGAGACATCTGTGTGGTGGCCATCCTGTACAGATTTGGCGACCCTGATCCATTTCTAATTCAGGTACTTTTAAAATGTTTTGATCCAATAACTACTTTTTTGTGCTTTAAAGCCTAATATCTAACAAAGGTTGCATTACAATGGAAAAATCTAACTAAAGATATTATCACATGGATGCGAAAAGTGCTTTTCTTAATTTACTACTTACTTCATATACTGCAGCTAAAGGATTATCTGTCACAACTGGCCAAGGAGGCATGTGCTGGTGATGCGAACCCACAAGTTCCTCTTGGGATTTTAAGAACTAAGGAGATGAAGAGGCATACTCATAAATATTACAGATACATTGGTTCACTTACTATTCCTCCATGTACTGAGAGGGTCATTTGGAACATCCTTGGGAAGGTATTTCTTTTGTTATTCATTTGATTTACATTCATGTACCTTTTTATATGTACAAAGAGGTTTGCGAGTTGCAAGTGTCAACTGGGCTTTTCATGGATGTGCTAACACTGAATAAGTTTGGCTAAGACCCAACCTCAGCTCATTGGGATAGTATCTGGGCCAAGTTTATGGGTTTGGCTAAGACCCAACCTCAGCTCATTGGAATAGTATCTGGGCCATGTTTAAGCTTATTGCGTCTATTTAGATCCTGTGGCTAACCATGGGCCATAAGAGACTGGGTCAGTCGGACCAAACTAGTTATTGGGCTTGATTTCGTCTACTGTTAAATTATAGCCTGGACCCGGGCCTTTTTCTTGCCCAATTAAAAACGATGGAACTTAAAAGCTTCGATATGCAACACGAAGGGACCAAAAGTTTTTAAAACTAGACGGACCTTTCCAATGCTTCAAGTACAATGGATGGATCTGGGCTTTAATTTTATGTGAATAAATCAGCAGGTTTAGCCACGACCAGTTAGCCCATAGCTGGCAGTCGTCAGCCAGACTTAGCCAGTCATTTAGGACTTCAACCAGAGTAAGGAACAGCCAAACACCATTAATTACCAGTAAGAAAATTCCAGTTCTTACTTTTTACAAAGTCTGCAGGTGGTTTAGGCTTGATCCAAAACTGAGCCATTGAGCATAACGCTCGTTGGGCCTAAACAAAATCCGGGTCGGTCCCTTCTCACCTCAAACCCATGTACAAATGGTAAAAGGTCGGGCCAGGTTGGGACCAGTTATATCCAGACCCGAATGATGCGTATGTCAGCATTGGGTACGGGTCCAAGTCAGCTCTCCTCCAATCTTAGGACGCATACCTAGACCGGATGAGGTGTGATCAGTATGGAATTTGGATCAGGGTCCAGGTTGAGCCCATGGGTTTTTATAAATTATAAGCTGGGTCCATCGCTATAGTATTCAGATTTATGAATCTTGGCCCTTGACCCGGGCTCAACCCATCTGATCTAAAATTGGACAGATCAGGTCCAATACAGCCCATTAGACCTAGTATAGTAGCAAAACATAGCAGTTTTTTTTTTTTTTTGCATGAGTAAGTCCCAACAATTAAAATAGAACGTCATGAAATGTGGGCCCAACATCCATTTAGAGCAACAAACCACCCAACAAAGCCCGCCCTTGAAAAGTTTAACCTAACACACACATATATATGAATGCAGGTGAGGGAATTTTCGAAGGAGCAACTACTTACACTGAGGGCACCCGTGGATAGGGCCTACCGAAACAATGCAAGGCCTTTACAGCCACTCAATGGGCGACGTGTGTATCTATATGATGAGGACCGCACCCAATAAATTTGTGGTATTTTTATGGTTGTGAAACATTTGTAAGAATTAATATCAATTGCAACACAAATAAAACTAAGATTTTGATTTATGTATTAATCCATGGATAATCTGAAATTGTAAAAGCGTATCTTGCATTATGATCTTGAAGATGAGTGGTTTGGATTTGATCTAAAGCTTGACCCACCTTGCGATCTAGGGCTTTCTCTTATCTCCCTTGTCACTTACTCTTATATACCTAAGAGTAAATGGGTACTATGCAATATGGGTATGAGTCAAGAGAAAGGACCAGAGAACACCTATATAGATAACCCTGAAAAGATTCTTCCCATCAAAGAAATCCTATTAGAAGTCAGTTTCCTTAATTCTATCATTGATTAGCCAAACAAGAGTCCTAAAAGGGTTGGGCTTTCTTAAAGTGAATCCAAGCCGGATTTATTAAAATCAAAGCTATAGGAGAAAGCTTATCTAAAACTAACTGACTTAAAGTGCAGCCCTATATTTATAAGACATGTGGTCATGTAGACCACTTTTGTCTAACAATCTCCCACTTATGAAGTAATCATTCGCTCCTTCATCTCAAAAGATTTCTAAAAATACAACTATAAATGATGCAGTAAAATTTTTTAAAAAAGAAAAACATAATATAAAAATTATTTTTCAAAACATACATGGAGAATAGGTATAACTTTAGAGTTATGGACCTCCAAAAAAAATTTTAGGTACATTTCAATAAATGAAAATTATATTGATAATGATTGAATTATGCAGAAAACAATGATTTCATTCTCTTTACTTGAGTACCGACAGATTGTTGCTAGAATAGGATTCACTATCCTTGAAAGAAAATAAGAGACTATAATATAAAAAATAAAATAATATCTATAACTTTAGATAATGCAAGCTCCAACAATAGCGCAGGTGATATACTAAGATCCGCACTCCCACTTAGTATAAATGGGATACTGTTTCACAATAAATGTGTATGTCACATCTTAAATCGTATAGTACAAAAAGGTTTAAGATTTATTAAGCCTGTCTTAGAAATAATTAAATACATTGTAATTTATATTTTTTTCATCTCCTTCAAGAAAGAACATTGGAGGGAGATATGTGCAAGTCTTGATAAAAATCCAAAAAAAATACAACCAAATGTAAGCATAGGTGGAATTTTCCTTATAAAATATTAAAAGAGGCTTGTAGTTACAATGCTACAGTTAATCACTATTGTGCTTCATATTTATCACATGCAAATAATTCTATAGGTGAAGAAGATTGGCAAGTTCTTGAAATAATAAAAGATTTTTCAGAAGTTTTTCATAATGCAACCTTTTTTTTTTTTTTGGGATATATTCTCCCACATCAACTCAAGCTTTGAACCACTTTTATGAAATTAGTGTTGCTTCTGATAAATATAGTGATGTACCGACTTTCGAAGATATGTGTATAGCAATGGAATTGGAAATTTTACAATATTGGAAAATTTCTCGATTAACATTATGTTTAGCTGTTGTATTGGACCTTAGGTTAAAATTAGAGGGTGTAGAGACTTTAATTGAAGCAGTTATTATATATATATATATATATATAATGACAGTAGCCCTCTTTGCGGGAGAGCGACACGTGGTGCTTCCTTTTGCGCTTTCATAATGACATGTGGCACGCCGCACCCAATCCTTATAGATAACTCATGTGTTTTATTTTTTGAAATTCAAATAAGAGAAAACCTCTAGCTTTCCTAAAGTATATCAATCTGTACAAATTCAGCCCACAGTTTCCTCAAATTTAGTTTACTGTTTCCTAACGTATTTCAACCCCTATGGTTTCCTCGAATTCCTAATCTTTACAAATTGAGCCCCACCTTTTAGCTTCTATCCCAATAGCGAACACATTATTAAACTAACAAAAAGAGAAAAACAAAAGTAACAAAGGTGCGATATCTTACAAACCTAGGATATCGCACAAAATTAAGTGCAAAGTCGTAACTTTCATAGCGTCCTTTTCTATATGAATAGCTCCACAAGAATTTTATTTTCTTCGACTGCCTAGGGGCAATTGTCGGATATAAGAGCAGTCGTACGGTCATTATCCCTTTTTTATTGGTTTTAAACATGGACCATGGGAGAAGTGTTTTCCTTTTGTAAAGGGGATAATGACCCTACGACTGCTCTTATAACCAACAATTGCCCCAAAACAGTTGAAAATAACATAATTCTCGGAGAGCTCTTCGTACGGGAAAGGACACTCTGAAAGTTATGATTTTACCCTTGATTTTGTGTGATATCGTAGGTCTGTAGGATATCTAACAAATCTAGAAATTCTTCACCCTCTTCCTTTCTACCGAACAATCTGTTGTTTCCCAATAAGTAGAGAAAAACAACTGTGGTAAAAACCATTTTCACTGAGGTTCATCTTCTTCGGTTCTCTCATCCCTCCCTTTTTATTTTACCATCTTGCTTCTGATATGGCAGGAAGACATCCTTCTAGTCCATTCTCCATCTTCAAAAATGATTTTTCTATGCCTTCAAAAATGAGATAGCCCACATTCCTCTTGTGATGACTGAAATGGATGGATATGGATGATAAAAAAGTATAGTAAGAGCCCTAACTCAGGAGTCTGCAAGTAGAAAGGATGAAGATAAAACATAATTATGAATTTGTGAGTAATATGTGCTTTAGGTTTGGGTGAGAAAGGGGAATTGTGCGATATCCTATAGCTGCAGGATATTGCACATGGTTTTAAATTCCAGCCGGCACCGGGTCAACTTGTTTGAGTCAACCTGGTGCTGGTAAACTCCGAAACGAGTCATGTACCCATATTCCAAAAGTGACATTTTATATAATATATTACGATCCTTAACATATATTTCTTTGAAACCCAATGAAGCGACTTTTTTCTCCTTTATTTTGATTTTTTTCCTAAAAAGATCAATATTCACATATAAGACCCTTATTTTCACATATTCTAAAAAATGGGTGTTGTATTTTGTGTTTTTATTAAGATCTCTCTTGACTCATAGTCACAATGAATAAAACTTAATGAGACCCTCAAGTTTTTATATTTTTTACTAATTTATCCTTAAAAGGATACTCAAATGATTTATTCCTTAAGTTAAAAATATAATTTTTCTACTTACCTTAAACTTTTTTGGCATAAAAAATCAAAGGCTACAATCATTTGAATATTCCAGATCCACATCCATGCCTTCTTAATATGCTACCTTAGTCTTTATATATTTAGGTGTGAGCGTCATTGAAAGTAACTTGAGTTAGTGAACTTTGTTAGCTTATATAAAAGTTATTCAAGTCATTTATCCATAAGAATTATACTAATTATATGCTCCCTTAGTCTTTTTTTTTCTTTTGTTTGACAAATTTACCTTTTTTTTTGCTCAAATAGGGATGTTATATTAAAAAGAAGAGCTTGAATACAAAAGAGACCATATGCCAATCATTGGTTCTACATGAATGTAAAGTGGGATGTTCAAAAACATAAAACGACGACTTCAAAAGGAGGATTTCATCAGTCATGAAGAATTCCACAGCAGAAGGTGTCGCTCCTGGTTTGATGACGCATTACCCCAATGATTCTTGCACACACTTCTCAGATAAGTAAATATGCCAGATGTAAATTGGTAGGGAAGTATTGAACAACATTTTGAGAGGCGGTCCTAGTTTATGAGGTGATCCACTACACTATTGGCTGACCTGCGGATGAGATCCACTCTCCACATTGGGAGAGTCTCTATGTTTAGAAGAATCATTCGACAGAGTGGCATTAATGGCTAGGAAAATCTTTAAGTCGAATGGAGAGAGTTCCAGATGATGAAGGAGTCCCATTCGATGATGACATGATCAGCCACTCCCTATGCTTGGCATAGTTGTATACCTTGGGAAGGCCTGTGAGGCCCCACCCCTTGTGGACCCTCATTTGATTTGAATATTATAAATTATAGCCTGTGTTATCTAATTATACTAAGGGAGCTGCTATTGGCATACAAAAAATCTCCCTTCCCACACACATATTAAAAAAATAATAAAAAGATCCTACGAAGTTACATTTTTTCCCACCCTCCTTCTTTCTCACCCCCCACCTTCCCCCACCTCCGGCGCTGCCCTGCCCCGGCGACGGCCACCGGCTCCGGCACGAGACGATGGCGGATCCCTCTCCTCCCCTCTATTCCCTCCCTCTCCCTCTCCCACTCCCACTGTTTTCTCTCTCCCATCTCCCTTTCTCTCCCTCCCCATCTCTACCTCCGGCCTGGACCGACAGCGTCGATGGTGACGACGGAGAAGCCAAGGCGGGCGAAGGAGAGGCCGACGTTGGCAGCGGCGGTGGTCTTTCCGATGCCGCCCTTGCCGGAGGTGATGACGACGACGCACTGTGTGGCCTGAGAGGTGGGGTTTCCGGTTCCACTGGAGGACGGAAACGATGTGGGTTTTTGGGTTGATGGGTTTTACAATTTTAGAGAAGATGGAAGAAGGAGAGTGGAAGGGATATGAAGAGGAATGTGGTTTCAAGGAAAGCAATTGCAGAGAAGACATTGCTACAGCAAGAAGAAGAAGAAAGAGGGGGATTACTTTGAGAGAGGATGAAAAGACTTTCCTTGGAATAGGGATTTCAGGGAGTGGAGGAAATGCAGTAGTGTTGACAAACAGATGATGGAGAACTCAAGAGAGAGGGAGAGGGAAGGAATGAAGGGATCCACTGCCGTCTCGGACCGGAGCCGGTGGCCGCCGCCGGAGGTGGAGGGAAGGTGGGGGGAGTGAAAGGAGGAGGGTGGGCAAAAATGTAACTTCATAGGGTTTTTTTTAATTTTTTTTAAATGCAAGTGTGGGAAAGGAGATTTTTTGTGTGCTAGTAGCAGCTCCCTTATACTAATTAATAAGGATTAGTAAGGGTAGATAGGAATTTTCCTAAGTTAATAGCCTATTTTCTAGGATTAGACTTTTATGTGATTTATAGGTTCTATAGGGTGTCTTTTATAATTATTAGAGTTAGTTAGTTAGTTAGAGGCCCTAGCTAGTAATTAAGGTTTACTAGGGGGTGGGGGTTTCCACTTCAGAAGTTTCTAGGACCTCTACCAAAGGACCCTTTTGCCCATACCCTGATGGGCCGCGCTTATGCTCGGTGCTACCGAGGTCGGTGATGGACCGCGCTCCTGCTCGGTTCTACCGAGGTCGGCGGACGTGGGAGTCCGTTGGGTCCGACCCTTTCGTAACCGGGGGGCAGGGGCGTGCATCAACATTTCTTTTTTTGTGGGTGTGCCAGATTTTCTATTTTTACTTGGAATTGCAAGTGGTGATCCGGAGATCAACCTTCGCAAGTAAAAAGGAAATCAACTTCTTTCAAGTTTTCCATTGCACATATATTTAAGAAAAGAGACATTTTCTTAGTTTGCCGTGAAAGGCGATTTTTTTGGCATTTATAGCCGATTTTGGCGTTTATAGCCGATTTTTGGCGTTTATAGCCGATTTTGGCGTTTATAGCCGATTTACAATCCTTATCAACAATGAAAGACAAGAATTGTGATTTTTGTCTCTTTTGAAAAAATACAAACTACAATGAAAAGCAAGAAAAGGAGGATCTAACTTCTCAGGAGATTGTGGGGGACTCGTTTAGATTGACGGTCGCAAGCCATATGTGGGCTTCGCCATCATCCATGCAGATGAGAACAGAGGATGCTATTTGATTCGCTTGGCTTGGCTATAACCTCGGGTTTTTAGAGGACAAAGACCAAAAGGAGGTCCTATGTCCAATAAAAAGCCGAGTAGACGGGCTGAAAAGCCATATCTAAGCCATTGGAGGCAGGAGGAGAAGGCAAGGACCTTGGGGGGGGGGTACCCCCCAAGGGACTTTTGTCACCTTGTTGCGGTGGCCGGTGTAGAACTTCCGCAGAGTTTTCTCTCTTTTTCTTTCTCTGGATTTCTGACTGCTGTCTGCTGATGTTCGTTGTTGTTGATGTTGTGTCTGTTCTTCTTGGAGAGCCCTCCTATTTATAGGCTTTTAGGTAGCCTTTTAGGAGGGTTTATGGGCTTTTATTGTCATTAAGCCGCATAATGGGAGGAGTTACAAAATTGAATTATTTATTTTGTAACTCCTTTTTCTTGGCTTCTGATTGGCCGGAGGAGATTGAGGGCATTTAATCGCCTTTAATCGCCATGATGGGAGGAGTTTCATGGGTTAAATGCCATGAATCTCTTGACTTGTAACTCCCGAATGCTTGCTTCTGATTGGGCCGTCCAAAGAAATGGATTAATGACTGTAATAAAGCTAGTCAATTAATTGCATTAAGTGGTCGCCGAGCAGCTGAAGAGTCGCGGGCCGTGCCACATCTTTTGAGATTCTTCTGTTGATGATCATCGATGGATCTTCATGTAGATCGACATCAGATGATCATGTAATTTCAGGTGTTTGTTGCCAACAGCGGGTCGGTGCCATCTGTCCTGTCGATTTCTCGATCGGTCGGGTGGAAAGCACACTTTTTTGGTTGACCGGGTGGCGATCAATACTGTCTTCGATACTCTTGATGATTTACCCGTGTTTTGGACGGATGTCAGAGGACTTGGTGTCTCAAAAGCATGAAGTTTGGAAAGTACCAGAGGCTGGGCCCTTCGAATCGCGAAAAAACGGCGAAAACCGGGGTTTCCGGGGCTTTCCCGGCGACCCCGGGGTCCAAGGTCGCCGGCGACCCTGGCCCAGGGTCGCAGGGGTCTGCGACCCTGGGGGGTTTTCCCCCTTTCGTGTCCCGTTTTGCGTCCGTTTTTGCTTTTTTTTTTATTCTTTTTTCTTCTGTACTTTTCCTTGACATTTTGACCATTTATTGGCCTGATTTCTTTGTAGGAAACCTGATGAGAATCCTTGCATTTTATTTTGCAAAGTTTCCAATTTCCTGAGAAAGCCGAAGACTTTGTCGCGCAGAGCTGCCGATTTTCCGTCAGAAGCTGAAACTGGGCCAAACGATGTCGGAATGACCTGAAATTTGGTGTGAAGCCTCCTGAGCAATAAATAAGACCAACCATAGGCTTTTGTTTGAGTTTCGAAGCCGTTTGGGGTCCTATCACCTGCAGACTTGCTTTTTGTCGCGATGAAGATGTCGCGGTTTGATGTGTGGTCAACCGATGTCCGATTGACTTGAAATTTGACAGGGAACCTATTGGAGTCATTTTAAGATGATCCATAGGTTCTGTCTTGGAAACCATGGTCCCGGAGAGCTTTCGTCGCCGAGAGCTCCTTTTCGGCTGTCGGAGAAGCGAAGTTAGGCCAAATGATTTTGAAATGGCCCGAAACTTCTTGTGTACTCCTCTTTTGGCTGTCTGGAAGAATCTTGCAGTTTTTGTTTGATTCTGACAAGATTTGATTTTTGGAAGCAGCATTGCCTATTTATGGCAGGTTGCGACTTCATGTAGCTCTTTGGATCTTGAAAAGGCAAAGTGACATTTTTGGTGTCAACAAATGCCCCCTCGAGGTACAGCGGCGAGTTGCTTAACTTTCGTAGTCGATGTGCCTCGAAGAGATTTTTGAAGGAGAGCCTGTGACTTGACCAAGAGTCTTTGAGCAGTCTTTCTTTTTGGTATTTGTAGCCTTTTGAGCTTCCAGGGGAATTTTATGGTAGTGAAAGGGATCACGTACCATCTCGAGGCAAAGTTTTGAAGATGACATCAGGGATGTGGATTTGGGTTTTGACCTTGTGACCTAACAGGCTATATGTGGCAGGTTAGGGGGTCGGGTTTGGTTTTGATCGTGTGACCCAACAAGCTGTATGTGGAATGTTGGGGGATCAATTTTGGTTTTGATCTTGTGACCTAACAGGCTGTATGTGGCAAGTTAGGGGATCAGGTTTTGGTTTTTGGTTTTGGTCTTGTGACCTAACAGGCTGTATGTGGCAAGTTAGGGGACCAGGTTTTGGTTTGATGGAATGTCAATTTCAAGAATTTGGCTCAATTTGGTAGATGAGGCTGGATGGTTTGATTTTTGGAAGCTCATGGGGCTTGGAATTTTCTTTTGTATGGTCCAATCAACTCAAAAGAGGCATGGAACCATTTTTGTATGCTCTTGGTAAGAGGGATTTCTCTTTGACTAAAAGCCCAAAAAAACTTTCTCTTCTTTTTTTTTTGTGTGCCTAGGTGGTCAAACCTGGCTCATATGGGCTAACCCATGGGACCTTAAGCTTTTGAAATGGCTTAGATCTCATATGGTGTCATTTTTGTAAAGAATATCCAAAAATATCTCATTTGGATAGAGAATATCCAAGAATATCTTTACTTGGAGAGAATCTCTCATGATCCCTTTATTTTTGGGATAGAATATCTCAAGATATCTTTCTTTTGGGAAAGAATCCGTCATAGATTTCTTTTTGGGAGAAAATCCTTCAAGATATCTTTCTTTTGGGAAAGAATGTTTCTAATTTCTTTCTTTTGGTAAGGTTACTAATTAGTAACACTTACCTCTTTCTTCTTTCCTTCTTTGGTTTGCTCTCCTCTATAAAAGCAAGGAGAAGGTTGGATCTCTTGCTCTTATTACTTTCTTTTGCAATAATCTCAAGAGGGCTTCAAGACCAAGAGCTTTTCTTCTTCAAGATCTTCAAGACTTTTCTTCTTCTTCTCCATCAATGGCTTCAAGTAAGTTCCCCTTTTTTTCAAGAAAACTCCATTGTAGGAAAAAAAAAAGTTCTTCTTTCTTTTTTTTGTTTCTTTCTTTTCTTTTCTTCTTCTTTTTTCTTTCTTTTTCACGTGTTTGCCTCCTTTTTTTTTCACACGTTTTTTTTTTTTTGCTTTCTTTTTTTTTTCATGTTTGTTTTTTTTTTGTGTGGGCCGTACGGACAGATCCGTACGGATCTGGCCGTACGGCCACGTGGCCTGTGGGCCAGCCCTCATTTTTTTCTTCTTTTTTCTTTTTTTTTTTTGTTTTTTCCTCCCCTTTTTTTTTTGAGAGAGTTTCTTTTCTTTTCTTTTTTTTTTGTTTTCTTTCCCCTCTCTTTTTTTTTTTAGAGAAAGTTTCTTTTTCTTTTTTTTTTTTGCTCATCATGATAATGCATTTTTTTTTGCAAACCTAGATGTTCATGCATGCCTTTAATTTGTAAATTAAATTTGTAGCATGATGTGATAGCATACCTGAAAGTTTTTGCAAATTTGGGAACTTGGAGCTTGCAGTGATGTTGAGCCCTTCCTGATTTTGCGGAGACTTTTAGGTTTCGAAAGTTTGGAGTTTCGGAGCTCGCAGCGATGTTGAGCCCATCTTCAAGCTTTCTATTTCTTTCGGGACAGTTCCTTTTCTTCGGAATTGCCCCGTCATCATGTCAAAATTTCGCCAGATTTTTTTTTTAGCGAGATTCTGTCATTTTGATGTTTGATCTTTTTCTTTTCCATCCTTTTCAAGTGGTTCCTCCAGAGCGAACAAGGGTAAAGAGCCTGCTACAAGCGTACCTCGTCGATCTTCTAGATCTTCTAATCCGGCCGTTCAGCAGTCTTTCGAGAAGGTCCAGTATGTTGAGAGAAATCTGGAAGAGTGCGACTCCCTCAACAGAGATGAGATGAGGCAGCGACTGATCACTCTCAAGGGAGAGGAATTCTATAAGATCATGGTAAGCAGTCGTCCATGGGTGATGGAAGATCAGAGCGTTTTGCCCAAGCCTACCTTCTTCTTTGGTGATGCAGTCCCTGATGACATTACATACCAGAGGAGATGTTTTCAGTTTTCCTTCACAGCAGATGGTGAGAAGAAGACTGTTACTACCCGGTCGATGTTTGATCGCACCGTCTCGATTCTGAGCCTTGCCCCCACGTGCCCTAAGAGGGAAGATCCTCCAAGTTGGGTGAGAAGGACAAATGTAATCAAGACCGGGGTTTTTGTTGGCGGTTCTCCTGGATATACGGAGAGGTCGCCTGTTGACATGGACTTGTTGATGCCCTCCAGCGGCTACCAGGGCTCTGATTATCCGTCGGTCGATTTGAGACCGGTGGGCCTTGGTATTTTCAGCGGTGACGGCAGCAATTGGATCAAGCCTTTCCGACTTCGTGGCCGCTTCAATGCTGACTCCGAGTGGAAGTCGTGGACTGATCGCGTCCTGCTGATTGGTGGCGCCGTTTTGAAGGAAGCCGGGATTTTTGATGCGGTCTGCGCCTTTAGGGAGACCGTGATCTTTTCCGACGAGGCCTTCATGGCTATGCTGGAGTCATTCCTCCCACAAACCAATACCTTCGTTGTGACGAATGGTGAGATTGGTTTTTTTTTGAAGGAGCTGAGCGCCATTACCGGATTGCCCATCCTCGGCAAACTCTATGAGGAGTTTATGCCGATTGACAGCGTCCTCGAGGGGCAGTCTGAGGAGTTCAGGCTTTTATACTTTCAGCTCGTCGCCTTCTATGATTTTTTGAAGGAGAAGGGGGGTTCGAAAGTTAGATCCAGCAGTTGGAAGAGTTTTTGCTCTTCATTCCCCAACTTTTTTGATAGTAGGGAGTCTTCTAATAGCGTGACCCAGGAAGCTGGAGCTCAGGATCCAAAGAAGATCTTGGCCATGCAAGAAGAGTTGAGAGATTTCTGTGCAAGTACAAACGCCATATGTCCTGACATTGCACTGCGGAGAGATCTCGCTGTTTACCTCACTTATTGGCTTGGTGAGGCTGTATTTGCTGGAGGAGATGGAACGCACATCGGGCCGCATTGTATTTTCCCGGCTTGTCAGATGGCATTTGGAGAGCAGGTTGCTTTGGTGCCAGCCCTTTACTCCTACCTGTGTACCGAACTGCAGGCTGCTGCTTTTCTGGTTCGGCTTGGGCTTCCCATGAATAGGGTATTTTCAGCCCATATCTTTTATTCGTGGTATGTATACCACTGTCCTGGCTTCCATCGGCTGGGTGCTGCACAGGATGATGATCCTCTGATGATTCGACTGGCTAAAGGCAAAGCCGTGTCTGAATCACTTTTGTTTGCCCGCATGAGGATCCGACGGTTCAGGGACGTCGAGATGGGGCAATCTTCAGTAAAGCTTTCTCCGGAGTTGCGGAAGAAGGCTTTTGATTTTGGTGCCTCCCGAGACTCTACCAGGGCGGGGTCGGGAAGGCATTATTCCTTGACAAATGCAGAGAGAGAGTGGCTTTTCAGCATACGTGTCGGCACGATGGTGTACCGCAGACATCTTTTCGTCGACATCCAGCCGTATGTACCCTCTCGCTTTGCTTTGCAGCTTGGCTTTTCTCAAGGCGTCGTTGGAGCGCCTTCAAGTATGGTGAAGCGCTTTGGAGGCTTACAGGACGGGAGAAATGCATGGGCTTTCTATAGTGCTGAAGACACTACAGCCATGATTTCTTATCCTGTGTTGCTGACTTCCCGGACTGCCGGCTTTGCGAAGTGGTTCGCGGAGAGCTTTTCGGCATATCGGGGGCTTTCCAAGAAGGAGCTTGATGTGAAGCTGGCATCTGGAAAGGGCCTTGGAAAGTCGGATGGCATCCGGCGAGAGGAAGTTTGGGCCTTCCTTTCTGGAGAGAAGCACAAGATAGGCTTTCTCGGTGACCAGGGCGTCATCGGTTCTGAAGCTGTTCGAGAAATACCTGACGAGGCTTTGGAGCAGCTAGAACAGGAGGAAGCCGAACTTGGTGCTTGGATGCAGGCGGCACAGAGGCAAGCTTCCGCGGAGCCTACTGGCGAGAGCAGACCATCTAGTGAGGAGTCAAGTGGCAAACCTGACTCTGACAGCGGGGTAGGTTCTTCTAAGAAGCGAGCCCGCAGAGGTAAGAGGAGGAGGAGTCATCATAGCAGCAAGGAGCAGCATGAGGACTCTCCTAACTTGGAAGTTCCTCTTACCATCAATGAGGATGTGCCAGTGGATGCTGACGAGCCTCCAGAGAAGAGAAGCCGAGAAGAAGAGACCGTTGGTGAAGGTATGATTCTTCTTTTTTCTCTTTCCATTTCTTTTCATGGGAATTTTTCCATGTTATGATTTGCTTCTTGTTTCTGCTTTTCTTTTTTTTTTAGCAGAGGAAGACTTGGTGAATGCCTGAGGTCCCAACCGATGAGGTGGTGATGGATCCTGTTGAGGCACCTGAAGAAGAACCGAGGGACTCTGGAGTAAATCCAGAATCTCCAATTGGTACGACTTCTTTTGATCTCTCTTTTTTTTTTTTTTTTTTTTTTTTGAGTTTGTGACTCGGTTTGCTAACACATTTTTTTTTGTCAGCTGACTTGCCACAGGATTCCGATGACTTTGAACCATCGATAGACGCAAATGTTGATGATGCTTCCGATAAGTTCATGGAGGAGGAAAGTGTTCCACCAGTCGTCGAAGAAGGTATTTTGTAGTTATAACTCTGATAATGATTTTCAAACAGGGTCATATTCATACCTTTTTGTGTTTCCTTTGCAGGTTTTGAAGTGGCAGAGGAGGATCCGTCGCTTCCAGAGCAAGAGATGCCAGAGGTTGATCCAGAGGTAGAGATTCCTGGGACCAGCTCTGACAATATTGAGGAGATTCCTCGCGCTGAGATTCCTTCCCGGGCAGGAGCAGCTTCAGCTGGAAAGAGTTCTTTTGTTACTCTTTCAACAGATGATGACATGAGTAGCCGACCAACGGAGTTGGGCGAATCCTCAGCTGGGCCATCTCTTCTTTTTGCGAAGAAGGTGGTGGTGCGAGTTGTGAGCTCTTGGATTGAGACTCTCTTTTCTGGGCACTTGGAAGTCGGATTTGGCATGATCCAACATGTGCAGGAGATTCTCAGTGATGCTGAAGAGGCTGGTCTGGATGTCACAGGTGCCAGGGCGATCGTTGATAGGATCATTGCACTGGGTGACAAGTGGTTTGAGACCGTGAGTTTGGCTGATGACCAGTTCTTCAAGGAGATGTTCCTGGACCCTGCTGATAAGGCTAAGTCTGACCTGGATGAGGCTACAGAAAGCAGGAAGCAGGCAATCCGAAAGAGGAACTTAGAAGAGATAGCCATCATCAAGCTGACGCATGACCTTAACATCCTTGACAGGGAGGTCGATGAGGCCAGGAAACGTCTTGAGCATCTGCAGGCACAAGTCGCTGCCAAGTGGACTGCCATAATAGAGGCTCGCGACAGGGAGAGTGCCCTGATTCACCAGGTTGCAGATGCCGAACGGGTTCTCAAAAGGAAGTCTGATGAGGATGAACAATGGCAAACTGCTCGAGGTAAGCTTCCTGGTGTGAGAGAAGGGGTAGAGCCCACTCCAACATCTCATGGCAAGTTCCTGAAGAAGCGTGCCTTGGAATCCTTGACGGCTGAGGCTAAAAGTTTGCTTGGGGAGCTGAACTCTTGGCTGGAGACCATTTTTGATTGAGCTCCTGTATATTTTTTTTTTTTACAGAAACCATCCTTCTCTCTTTTCTTTTTTTTTTTGGTACCACTTGTATTTTTTTGGTACTTATTTTTTGTAGTGCTTGTGAACACTTTTTCTCTCTTTTTTTTTGGTACCACATGTATTTTTTTTTTTGTACTCTTTTCTCTTTTTTTTTGTTATCCCTACGCTCACTTGAATCTTTTTGTGATAAAAGTAATTGCTAAATGGGATGCTCTTCTTTTTTTTTTGTTATCCCTACGCTCACTTGAATCTTTTTGTGATAAAAGTAATTGCTAAATGGGATTTGATCAAAAGGTTGTCATTTTGTGAAAATCTTTTGTCAAGTGATTGTTTTGGCATGAAAGCCAGGTTTTTTGTTTGTGGCATGGAAGCCAATTTTGGCATGAGAGCCAGCTTTTCTTGTGGCATTGATAGCCTGTTTTTTTTTGTTGTGGCATCTATAGCCAATTTTGGTGGCATTGATAGCCGGTTTGTGGCATTGATAGCCTGTTTTGTTTTGGTGGCATTGATAGCCGGTTTTTTTTTTGGTGGCATTGATAGCCGGTTTGTGGCATTGATAGCCGGTTTTGGTTTTCAAAAAATGCAAGTATCGACTAAAAGTCGCCTCCCTGCTGAATGTTCTTGCAAGTATCGATGGAATGTCGCATCCTTGCTCATTCGGTTGCGAGTATCGATGGAATGTCGCATCCTCGCGGATTTGGGTGCAAGTATCGATGGAATGTCGCATCCTTGCTTTTCAAAAATTTTGGTTTTGCGGGTACTGACTTGATGTCGTTTCCCCACGATTTTTTAAATTTGTGGTTTTCTCGAACCTTAGGGTTATGGATATCAACTGAAATGTTACGTCTCCACAGTTTTTTAGGTTTTTTTTCGAACCTTTGAAATTTGGGTTGTGGATATCAACTGAAATGTTGCATCTCCACAGTTTTGGATTTTGCAAGTATCGACGAAATGTCGCTTCCCTGCGTTTTTGGAAGTGTCGAACGTGGTTCGCTTGCTTCCGATTTGTGCGAGTATCGACTAAGCGTCGCTTCCTCGCGGGTTTTTGAAAAACCATTTTTTTTGTTTAAAGACACGAGGGTCATAAATTTTGACCTAAAACCATTTTGGCGGTAAAAGGCAGGGTGGACTAGGGTGGAAATCCCTGAATCCGGATTTTGTTTCAAACCATGAATTTTGGGTTCAAGGGTTGAAAATTTTGGTCAAGTTAGGGAAAGGTTCCTAAACTTGGATTTTTTTTTTGAACAATGAAACGATGAAAGTAAGCATTGTTTTAGATTTCTAGAAATTTCAACATTTGATATGAAAATTCTAAAAAAGGGTGGGTTTAGCGAGCGTGTACCTGGAAACCGGTTTTGGCCGTACAGGCATTGCTCTTACCCAGTTGGGTAAGTCTTCAAGGGTAGTACCGCTTTAAGAACTTGCCATTGATGGGCAGCATACATCTGTCACCTTCCATGTTTAGGAGTGCGTATGCGCCATTGGAGAAAACTTTGTCGATGACGTAGGGTCCCTCCCATTTCGGCTCAAATTTGCCTTTGGACTTGTGAGCGAAGACCATTGGTCTTTTTACCGCAAGAACCAAGTCATTCTTTTTGTAGGCGCGTTGCCTGACCTTTTTATCGAAAGATCCTGCCATACGTGCTTGGTAAAGTTCAATGCTTTGTTGAGCTTCGAGCCGTCTCTCATCGAGATTGTCCAGCTCATGGAGCCGCAATTTGATATTGCTTTCTTGAGTCATGTCATTTTGCAAGGATACCCTCAAGGAAGGAATTTGTACTTCCAAGGGTACGACAGCTTCGCATCCATAGACCAAGGAGAATGGTGTGCTATGGGTTGGTCCTCGAACGGTGGTTCGATAGGCCCACAAAGCTTCAGACATTTTGTCGCTCCAGTCTCTTTTGTGATTAGAGACCATTTTTTTGAGGATTTTGCAGAGTGTCTTGTTGAAAGCTTCTGCTAACCCGTTTGCTGCCGGATTGTATGGAGTCGAAGGACAGCTTTGGATTTTGTATTTGTCGCAGAACCTGTAGAATCGATGATCCCGGAACTGTGGTCCGTTATCATGGACGAATCTTTTGGGTACGCCGAAACGACAAATGATGTTGGTGCGCAGGAACTGAAGGACTGATGAGGTCTTCATTTCGTTAAACGCAAATGCTTCTGACCACTTGGAGAAGTAATCCGTAGCGGCGAAGATGAAGCGATGACCTTTGCTTGAAGGGGGAGAAATAGGACCTATGATGTCCATACCCCAGGCTTCGAAAGGCCATGAGATCGCTGTAGGATGCAGCCATTCTGGAGGCATGTGAATGTAATCTCCATGAACTTGGCATTGTTGGCAGCGCTTAGCAAATTGCATTGCGTCAGCTATCATGGTAGGCCAGTAATATCCTAACCTTTTTATCTGATCATAGAGCTTAGGTCCAGCCTGATGAGCTCCACAAAGACCAGCATGAACTTCTTTGAGTGTTTCTTCAGCCTCTTGTTGTGACAAGCAGCGTAGAAGTACTCCGTTGAAGGATTTCCTGTAAAGGATTTTTGAAGGAATATCCAAATGGAAGCTTGGGGTTCGCCTTTGGATGCTTACCCGTTCTTTTGGATCTTCAGGTAGGATTCCGAACATAATGTAATCAATGAACGGATCCCTCCAGTCGCCAATTGAAGTTTGAAGGATTGAAATCCGACTTCCGACCACTTGGTGGCATTCAGCAACTGCTTGGTGTGTGTTAAGAGGAGGAAGCATTCTTCTTTCGCACATTGTGATTTGCATGTTTTCCCCTTCGTGGATTGCCATGGATGCGGCAAGTCCGGCTAGGGCATCTGCACGTATGTTTTCACCTCTACGAATGTGGGTGATGTGACAGATGTCAAACTTTTGCAGAAGTGATTGTGCCTTGTTGTAGTAGGGCAACAAATCTGGCTTCCTGACTTCAAATTTCTGATTCATCTGGTTGACGATCAGTTGAGAGTCTCCAAAGACTTCCAGCATGGTGATACCGGATTCGATGGCGAGTTCCAATCCTAAGATCAGAGCTTGATATTCAGCTGCATTGTTTGTGCATGGTTCCAGTAGCGAGAAAGCGTGTGGAATCATGTATTTGTCGGGGCTAACAAAGAGGATGCCAACTCCCGAGATCAGCTGTCTTTTTTCATTTGTCCTGGTTGCACCGTCAAAGTACATGTCCCAGGAGGCACTTTGTGAGAAAGTCTCCACATTGTAGACTGGTTCGTCTGGGAGATCATCTCTGAGTGGAGAATCTTTAGGCAATGGATGCTCTGCGAGGAAGTCTGCTAGAGCTTGCCCTTTGATTGCTTTTTGTGGTACATACCTAATATCAAATTGTGACAGAAGGATGGACCATTTTGCCAGTCGAGCATTGAGAAAACCTGCCTTTGTGACAAGGACCTTCAAGAGGTTGACCCTCGAGACCAGGTAGACTGTGTTGGAAAGCAAGTAGTGACGCAGCTTTTGTACGGCGAACATCACTGCAAGACATTCTTTCTCGACTGGAGAGTAGCGATGCTCTGCACCTACTAGCATGCGGCTGAGGTAATATAGAGCAGCTTCTTTTCTTTGATCATTTTCTTGCGCAAGCAGAGCTCCCAGAGAGTGATCAAGGACTCTTGTGTACAAGATGAATGGTTTTCCAGTGGTAGGAGCAGCTAACACTGGAGGTTTTGTCAGGTATGACTTGATGTCTTGGAAAGCAGCTTCACAGTCAGCATCCCAAACAAAGTTTACACCTTTTTTCATCAATCGGGAGAATGGACAGCATTTCCCCGAAAGATTGGAGATGAACCGTCTGATGTAGGCTAATCTCCCTTGAAGCCCTTTGAGTTCTCTCAAGGTTCTTGGAGAGGGCATTTCTAGAATGGCTTTGACTTTTATGGGGTCAAGCTCTATTCCAGCTTTCCGAACTAAGAATCCGAGGAACTTACCCGACGAGACGCCGAAGAAGCATTTCAATGGATTCATTCGCAGTTTGTGTTTGCGAAGCCGGATCTTCTTCTTCATCATCTCTTTGTGGTTCAACATTGTTGATTTCCACTGGAGTAATGAGAGGTGCTGGTTCAGCAGCATTTTCTTGTACAGCTTCTTGGTCTTCTTCATCATCAGACCAGGATCCTTGTGGCTGTAGGGGGTTATACCAGATTACTGGTATAAGATGAGATTCAGGAACCCATTCTTCATCGGAGAGATATTCTCCTGTTTCACGGGACTCTTCCCACTCATCTGTGTAGTTGGATTCGAATCCATCATCGGTGTCGCTGGACTCGTATCCATCAATGGAGAATCCAACTACCGAATTGCAAGAGTATGATGTCTCCTGCATGGCTTCTTTGAATTGAGGTGGCATGAAATCACTGAGAGTGAATTTCCTTACCCCCTTTGAAGTCTCTGGAAGGGATGTTTTTGTTACCTCCAGTGAAGCGGTAGAGGAAGCCTCTGCCTTTTCTTTGACCTCTAGTTTTGGCTGGGTCTTCTCTTGCCGTTTGAGCTTGAGGAGATGTTTCCTAGCCTGCCTTCGCTGTTGAGCTGTAGGCTTTATTTTCACGACCTCCCAATTTTCATCTTCCAGGAGATTGGGATGTACCCATATCGGTTGTCCGTCTGGTGTCGGGTAAGGAACCAGTTCATCGGACGCTTCGATTGAGTTTATCACCTTGAAGGAAGTAGTGATCTTCTTCTTCGGTGATCTTGATGTTTGTCCACATGTCACCATGTTGACGGAGGCAGACCCATAGTTTTTGTCAAAGGTGATGACTCCGTTTTTCCACATCTCATTTATTTTCTCTCTCACAACGAAGCATTGATTGAGAGGATGCGAGATCATCTGGTGGTATGGACAGTACCGAGGATCGTTGGTTTTGCCAACATCACCCGGTCTTTTTGGTTCAGGCAAGGTGAGCTTGCCGTTTGCCACAAGAGCCCCGAAGATTTCATCAACATCTTCATCAAACGGGTATTTCTTCTCTACTCGTTCTTTGAAGGCATCAGAGAGTTCAGGTCTCTTACCAGCAGCTTTGTTTTCAGCTTTCTTTGATGGCTGAGGAGCTGGCTTGGTCTGCACATTGAGGACCTCTTTCTTCTTTGGTTTAGAGGTTGCAATGGCGGTTGGCTCTTTTCTTGATGATTTCTGACTGTTGAGGTCTTTAATCACCGTTTCAGCTTCCATGGAAGCTTCTAGGAGTTCTCCCAGGTTTTTTGATTTGTTGCCGATGATCATGGAGCGGATTCTGGCTCTCATGTTGTTTCGGCAGATGTCGACTAGCGACGCTTGTGGCAATACATCAGAGCATTTGTATGCCATTGCTTTCCACTTGTGAATGAAGTCATATGTTGACTCATTCTCCCCCTGTTTTAGGCTGCACAGCTGAGCCATAGTAGCGGGATGATCTTCACCTTTGAAGTGAGTCAGGAAGCGTGTCTCTAGCATGGCCCAGTTTTGGATTGAGTCCTCCGGCAGAGTGGAGTACCAATCGAAGGCCGTACCTTTTAGGGTACTTGCAAAGAGGCGGATCTTGAGTGCATCTTGATCCGCGATAGCTCCCGTCAAGATCTTGAAGTGGATGACGTGCTGTCTGGCTGATCCTTTCCCCGTATATGTTTGGAGAGTAGGATGCTTGAATTTGGTGGGGAACGGGACCGAGTCCATCCATAAGGGATATGGTGGCTTGATCCCATGCTCTTTGAGTATATCCTCTTCTTTTGCTTTGGCGAGGATACCGTCTACGTCCTTTTTGGTAAGGGCGCGTGACTCATTTTCTTCTCTATTTACCTCGTCGTCTTGATGATTCAGAGGAGGTTCATTGTTCGCCTGATTTTGGAAGGCGAGGAGAAGGTTTTCCATCAGAGTTTCAATCCTCTGCTGACCCTGTTCCAACTGCTGGATGCGGGTGATCGCATCTTCTGGAGGTGGATTGTGGGGTGGTGGCTCAGAATTTGTAGCCAAGACATTCATCCTTCGTGATTCGAACGAAGAAACTGTCCTGGTGACTGAGCTGGGGCTCATTCTTTTTGAAGAAGAGCTTGAGGAAGGATCACTCTGCTGTCCTTTGCTTAAAGGAGCAGGGGATTCTTCTGAATGTCTTCTTGTCCTTGAGACGCTGTGGGTCATTGGACGTCGGACATGGATTTTTGTTGCTGATTTTTGGCGCCTTCTGGTTTTTCCAACCATATGGACGGCAGCAACTTGGTTGGGTCTTTCTTTTTCGACCCATTTGGGAGAGACTTGAAGTGTGGGAGGCTGGGTCCTTTGCTTCTCTAGTCTCTTTTGTCGGTATGACGCGCGGCGGCGTATACGACGAGCAATTTGAGCTTCGGTCAGCTCTGACTGGGCTTTGACGATGAAGGATGTGCTCCCTCGGGCGCAGCAGCCGAGCTTGTCTTCTCTGTAGCTGGGCAAGGACAGGATGCGAACCCTATCTTTCGCCTGTTGCAGCGAAGCTTTGAATTTTTGAAGTTCGGCCCCTGTAGATATGAAGGGTCGAACTGCAGATTTGTAGGCCTTAGCAGGTGCTTGTGGAGGCCTTGTGATGCATGACTTGATTTTGGGCTTGTAGGAACAAGCCGGCTCATGCTGGGATGACTTGAGAGTCAGGTTGGAGATGGGTCTCTCCTCTTTCATGTAAGCAAGAGGATAGAACTGGTTCTCCTTGAGTGGGGCCAGGAATGCTGGCTTAGTGGATGTATGGGACCTTCTCTGTTTTGGTGAAGGTCTTGGGGACCAAGTCTTGGGGTAGACCTGGTTGTTTGCAGGTTGAGGCTTCGTGGGGCTGCCACGGGCTTCAGGCCTTCTGGTGCTCGCCTTTGGTGTCACGGTAGTGACACGTTGAGAGGCGAGTTTCTGCTTCTTGGAGGGAGCAGTTTGTTCCTCAGGAAGTGGGAATGGTCCCAGCGTCCCAAAGACGATAGTCCGGGGAGTCGAGGTCGACCCGGAGTTCAGAGAGTTGCCGAGGGAGTTGACACTTCGGCAGCTGATGGGGCGCTTGTAGGTGCGCGTGGTTTGCTTCTGTTGAAGCATGAGTTGGTGCTTGTTTTCGTCGAAAGTAATGGTTAGTGAAGCTGCCATTGTTAGTTTTTCGAAAATTTCTGAAACAAGACCACATCCATTAGTAATCACAAGAATATAATGATCATAAATGGGAAGTTCTATGGTTTCGTCTTTTCAAATTGCTCGAGGTAGATGACCCAAGCAATATGAGGAAGGCAAAATGCCATAGAGGGTACAATTGTTCTGATCGCAGGTATGGTAAACCCAGAATGGGCATCCCAGTGACTGCTAGAAGCAATTGTGAACTTAAATTCGACTTATCGAGAAGCAGAGCTTGCTCGAGGTAAGAAGAATATAAAGTTGGAGTTACAGATGTGCCGGTCGCAATACAGTAGACCCTGAAAGGGCGTACTAGTACCGCTAGACACAAATGTTTTGAGACCGCATCTATGAGATGAGATTCTCTGTTTTGAAAGGTCAAGATTGGATTCATCTAAGAGAGCAGATGGGATTCCAATCTGAACACGGTCTCGGCGATTTCCGCGAGCGCCAGTGCTCAGAAAGAAATGAACCATGATTTCTCGGATCTGAATCTAAAAATGACGAGTTTTTTTTTGAAAGGCCAATATCGGGTTCATCAAAGAGAGCAAAAGGCACTCCAATCTGAACACGGGCTCAGCGATTTCCGCGAGCGCCAGTGCTCAGAAAGGAGAAGACCAAGATTTCTCTAATCTAAACCCAAAATGACGGAAGTTTTTTTTGAAGATTTTTGAAGATTTTTTTTTTAAAAAAAAAAAAATCTTTTTTTTTATTTTTTTTTATTTATTATTTTTTCTTTTTTAAGATTTTTTTTTTTGAATTTTTTTTTATTTTTTATTTTTTATTTTAAAATTTTTATTTTTAAAAATTTTATTTTTGAAAAAAATTTATTTAAAAGACGAGAGAGTACACATAGGCCTCCTAACCCGGTCTTATGAAATCTTGATTGATAGAATTGCCCCCAGGTAAGGGTAGGATTACTTAATGAACCCGTTTGGAGGACCCTTGCCTAGAACAGTCAAGCTGTCTCCACACTCTGGACAAGGCTTTTCTTTGAATCAACCATGATCAAAGAACACAGTTGGTTTAACCTTAGTGGTCTATGTCTTTTTTTTTTATATTATTTTTTTTTTATTTTTATGAATTCATCGAAGAGAAACAATGGCCCAAAACCTTAGTCGAACAGGCTCAACATTTCTGCAAGCGCGATGAACGATAGGAACGGATCAAGGTTTCTCAATTTTGAATCCAAATTGAGAAATCTAAATTTTTTTTTATATATATATATATTTTTTTTAGATTTTTAATGAACTCATCGAAGAGAAACAATGGCCCAAAACCTTAGTCGAACAGGCTCAACATTTCTGCAAGCGCGATGAACGATAGGAACGGATCAAGGTTTCTCAATTTTGAATCCAAATTGAAAAATCTGATTTTTTACTTTTTTATATATATATTTTTTTTAGATTTTTAATGAACTCATCGAAGAGAAACAATGGCCCAATCCCTGATCCGAACACGGTCTCGGCAATTTCCGCGAGCGCCAGTGCCCAGAAGGGAAAGGATCAAAGTTTCTCAATTTTGAATCCAAAAATGAAAAATCTGATTTTTTACTTTTTTATATATTTTTTTTTAGATTTTTAATGAACTCATCGAAGAGAAACAATGGCCCAACCCCTGATCCGAACACGGTCTCGGCGATTTCCGCGAGCGCCAGTGCCCAGAAGGGAAAGGATCAAAGTTTCTCAATTTTGAATCCAAAAATGAAAAAATCTGATTTTTTTATTTATTTTTTTTTTTGAAAAGAGAAAGAGTGGAAATAAATTCAAAGAATTAGAAATTTCCAAACAAAAAATCTCATCTCATTTTTTTATTATGCGGAATTCAACATAGGCCACCAATTATAAAGTAGCCAAGGAATCAAGAAAAGAAATATAAGCATAGAGCAAAATATATGATATGCAAATATTTCATTTCTAGCATCGTGTTCTCAAATAAACGAGTCCCACCGGGTGATGCCAGCTTGATGGACCGCGCTCCTGCTCGGTTCTACCGAGGTCGGCGGACGTGGGAGTCCGTTGGGTCCGACCCTTTCGTAACCGGGGGGCAGGGGCGTGCATCAACATTTCTTTTTTTGTGGGTGTGCCAGATTTTCTATTTTTACTTGGAATTGCAAGTGGTGATCCGGAGATCAACCTTCGCAAGTAAAAAGGAAATCAACTTCTTTCAAGTTTTCCATTGCACATATATTTAAGAAAAGAGACATTTTCTTAGTTTGCCGTGAAAGGCGATTTTTTTGGCATTTATAGCCGATTTTGGCGTTTATAGCCGATTTTGGCGTTTATAGCCGATTTGCGTTATAGCCGATTTACAATCCTTATCAACAATGAAAGACAAGAATTGTGATTTTTGTCTCTTTTGAAAAAATACAAACTACAATGAAAAGCAAGAAAAGGAGGATCTAACTTCTCAGGAGATTGTGGGGGACTCGTTTAGATTGACGGTCGCAAGCCATATGTGGGCTTCGCCATCATCCATGCAGATGAGAACAGAGGATGCTATTTGATTCGCTTGGCTTGGCTATAACCTCGGGTTTTTAGAGGACAAAGACCAAAAGGAGGTCCTATGTCCAATAAAAAGCCGAGTAGACGGGCTGAAAAGCCATATCTAAGCCATTGGAGGCAGGAGGAGAAGGCAAGGACCTTGGGGGGGGGGGGGTACCCCCCAAGGGACTTTTGTCACCTTGTTGCGGTGGCCGGTGTAGAACTTCCGCAGAGTTTTCTCTCTTTTTCTTTCTCTGGATTTCTGACTGCTGTCTGCTGATGTTCGTTGTTGTTGATGTTGTGTCTGTTCTTCTTGGAGAGCCCTCCTATTTATAGGCTTTTAGGTAGCCTTTTAGGAGGGTTTATGGGCTTTTATTGTCATTAAGCCGCATAATGGGAGGAGTTACAAAATTGAATTATTTATTTTGTAACTCCTTTTTCTTGGCTTCTGATTGGCCGGAGGAGATTGAGGGCATTTAATCGCCTTTAATCGCCATGATGGGAGGAGTTTCATGGGTTAAATGCCATGAATCTCTTGACTTGTAACTCCCGAATGCTTGCTTCTGATTGGGCCGTCCAAAGAAATGGATTAATGACTGTAATAAAGCTAGTCAATTAATTGCATTAAGTGGTCGCCGAGCAGCTGAAGAGTCGCGGGCCGTGCCACGTCTTTTGAGATTCTTCTGTTGATGATCATCGATGGATCTTCATGTAGATCGACATCAGATGATCATGTAATTTCAGGTGTTTGTTGCCAACAGCGGGTCGGTGCCATCTGTCCTGTCGATTTCTCGATCGGTCGGGTGGAAAGCACACTTTTTTGGTTGACCGGGTGGCGATCAATACTGTCTTCGATACTCTTGATGATTTACCCGTGTTTTGGACGGATGTCAGAGGACTTGGTGTCTCAAAAGCATGAATTTTGGAAAGTACCAGAGGCTGGGCCCTTCGAATCGCGAAAAAAAACGGCGAAAACCGGGGTTTCCGGGGCTTTCCCGGCGACCCCGGGGTCCAAGGTCGCCGGCGACCCTGGCCCAGGGTCGCAGGGGTCTGCGACCCTGGGGGGTTTTCCCCCTTTCGTGTCCCGTTTTGCGTCCGTTTTTGCTTTTTTTTTATTCTTTTTTCTTCTGTACTTTTCCTTGACATTTTGACCATTTATTGGCCTGATTTATTTGTAGGAAACCTGATGAGAATCCTTGCATTTTATTTTGCAATGTTTCCAATTTCCTGAGAAAGCCGAAGACTTTGTCGCGCAGAGCTGCCGATTTTCCGTCAGAAGCTGAAACTGGGCCAAACGATGTCGGAATGACCTGAAATTTGGTGTGAAGCCTCCTGAGCAATAAATAAGACCAACCATAGGCTTTTGTTTGAGTTTCGAAGCCGTTTGGGGTCCTATCACCTGCAGACTTGCTTTTTGTCGCGATGAAGATGTCGCGGTTTGATGTGTGGTCAACCGATGTCCGATTGACTTGAAATTTGACAGGGAACCTATTGGAGTCATTTTAAGATGATCCATAGGTTCTGTCTTGGAAACCATGGTCCCGGAGAGCTTTTGTCGCCGAGAGCTCCTTTTCGGCTGTCGGAGAAGCGAAGTTAGGCCAAATGATTTTGAAATGGCCCGAAACTTCTTGTGTACTCCTCTTTTGGCCGTCTGGAAGAATCTTGCAGTTTTTGTTTGATTCTGACAAGATTTGATTTTTGGAAGCAGCATTGCCTATTTATGGCAGGTTGCGACTTAATGTAGCTCTTTGGATCTTGAAAAGGCAAAGTGACATTTTTGGTGTCAACAGTCGGTGGACGTGAGAGTCCGTTTGATCCAACCCTTTCGCGCCCAGAGGGCAAAAGTGAGCATCAACATTTTTTGTATGGGTGTGCCAGATTTTCTATTTTATTGGAATTGCAAGTGGTGATCTGGAGATCGACCTTCGTAAGTAAAAAGAAAATCAACCTCTTTCAAGTTTTCATTGCACATATATTTAAGAAAAGAGAAATGTTTTTTAAATACCGTGAAAGGCAATTTCATTTGTTTTACCGTGAAAGGCAATTTTTGGCATTTATAGCCGATTTGCAATTCTTATCAATAGTGAAAGACAAGAGTTGTGATTTTTTTGTCTCTTTAGAAAAATACAAACTACAATGAGAAGTAAGAAAAAGATGATCTAACTTCTCAGGAGATTATGGGGGACTCGTTCAGATTGATAGTCGCAAATCGTATGTGGACTTCACCATCATCCATGCAAATGAGAACAGAGGATGCTCTTGATTTGCTTGGCTTGGCTATAACCTCAGATTTTTAGAGGACAAAAACCAAGATGAGGTCCTATGTCCAAGAAAAAGCTAAGTAGGCTGAAAAGCCACGTCTAAGCCATTGGAAGCAGAAGGAGAAGACAAGGACCTTGGGGGGGAGTGCCCCCCAAGGGATTTTCGTCACTTTGTAGCGGTGGTCTGTGTAGAACTTCAGCAGAGTTTTCTCTCTTTTCTTCTGGATTCCGGGACTCTGATTTTCTAATCGATTTTTCTGATCTGATGCTTGGGTTTTTCTTGATTTTTTCCATCTGGATTTCTTTGGAATGCTCTCCTATTTATAGGCCTTTGGTAGCCATTTAGGAGAGTTTATGAGCTTTAAGGTCATGTAATGGGATGAGTTACAAGATTTATTTCTTTATTTTGTAACTCCTTTTTTTTTTGGCTTCTGATTGGCTGGTGGAGAGTTAAGGCTTTTAATTGCCTTTAATCACCATGATGGGAGGAGTTTCAAGGTTTAAGTGTCATGAAACCTTTGATTTGTAACTCTTTTTTCCTTGATTCTGATTGGACCGCTCGAAATAACGAGTTAATGACCGTAATAAGTTGCCATAAACGGGTCAATTAACAGCATTAAGTGGTCGCCTGGGCAATTGAAAAGTCGCGGGTCGGGCCGCGTCTTTTGGAATTATTCTAGCGATGATCATCGATGGATCTTCATGCTGATCGACATCGGATGACCATGCACTTCAGATATTGATTGCCGACAGTGGGCCGGTGACACCTGTCTTGTCGATTTCTCGATCAATCGGACCGAAAGTGCACTTTCTTGGTTTACTGATTGGCGATCAATGATGATTGGATACTCTCGTAGATGGACCCGTGACGTTAATGAAGATCGGCGGATTTGGTGCCTCGAAAGTCAGAATTTTGAAAAACTACAGGGGCCAGAAGTCTCGAAACGCGAAAAGGGACCGGAAAACGGCCCTTCAGCGGAAATCTGGCGACCCGGATTTCCAGGGTCGCCGGTGACCATGGGGACTTGGTCCCTTTGGTCACCGATTTTCAGCCATTTCGTCCGTCGTTTTCCGATTCTTTTTTCTTCTGTATTTTTCCAGATATTTTTGCACAATTATTGACCTGATTTTCCCGTATAAAACTTGACGAGAATCCTTGTAAATTAGGGCTGCAAAGTTTCCAATTTTTCGGGAAAGCCGAAGACTTTATTGCGCAGGGCTCATTTTGCTGTCAGAAGCCAAAACTAGGTCAAATGATGTCGGAATGACCTGCCAAAACTAGGTCAAATGATGTCGGAATGACCTGAAATTTGAGGTGAAGCCTCCAGAGCAATAAATAAGACCACCATAGGCTTTTGTTTGAGTTTTGAGCCGTGTGGGGTCCTATGCCAATAGACTTGATTTTGTCGGGAGGAAGAAGTCAAGTTTTAATGTGCGGTCAACCGATGTCCGATTGACTTGAAACTTGACAGGGAGCCTATTGGAGTCATTTTGAGATGATCCATTAGCTTCGATTTGGAAACCATGGTCCCAGGGAGCTTAGCCACCTAGAGGCCTGATTTGGCTTACGAGTGTTAAAGTCTGGTCAAATGTTGTTGAAATGACCTGAAACTTGATGTGTAGCCCTTTGTAAGCATTTTGAAGTCAACGATGTGCTTTGTTTAATAAGTTATGGCCTCGGTGGTTCTCGCCGCCGAGAGGCTTGATTTTGCTGCTTGAGGGTTGTTGGAGGGTCAAACGTTGTCGGTTTGACCTGGAACTTGACGTGGAGCCTTTTGGAGGTATTTTGAGACCACCCACAGGCTCTGATCGAGGATTTGATGTCTGCGATGTTGTCGCCGTTGGGAGCTCCTATTCAGCTGTTGGAGTGAAGTTAGGCCAAACGATTTTGAATTGGCCCGAAACTTCATGTGTACTCCTCTCTTGGCTGTCCTGAAGGATCTTGTAGTTTTTGTTTGATTCTGATAAGATTTGATTATTTGGAAGTAGCATTGCCTATTTATGGTAGGCTGCGGCTTCACATAGCTTTCTTTAGGTTGAAGATGCAAAGTGACATTTTTGGTGTCAACATCCCTTATCCTCATTCTTATTTAAACTAAAAGGGCATTTTAGTAATCAACCAAACCCCAACCTATATAACTACAACCCTCCCCATCTCATATGTATGCTACTTCACTCAACTCACATTTCCCTCTCTTTCTCTCCTCTCTCATTTTCCCTCCCTTTCTCTCTCTAAAACCCTAGATCTAGAACTCTAACAAGAAGAAGGAGGAGATCATCTACAACAACTTCAGCTATCATCTCTTCTAAGGATCCTTCTCTATCTTCTTAGTCTCTTCTCTTTCTTCTAATCAAGGTATTTTTCATCTCCTAGCTCAATTTCCTTAGAATTCTCTCTTTCTCTCTCTAGATTTCATTCCTTATGGGATTAGGTGTTAGAGATCTATTTAGATCTGGTTTTTGGGCTTGATTGTGTGATTGGAAGACCTTAGAGCTTGGATTTCTATTTGGAGCATTGGATCTCTCTTTTCTCTCTCTAATTCCTTTGCTATTGGATTGAGGCAAGTGCAATATACTCACTTAGCATAAAGTGCATGTTTACTATTTTTTATTCTGAAATTCCATTCATATGATGCTAGGATGCTTAGATTTACCTATTGAGCTTCTTTTCATGGATTTTGGCCATTGATGGATGGGATTTTCTCATTTGGAAGATCAATGGCCCAATTATTGTTGGATGGATGGTTATTGAAGTGTTTCTGTTGTTTTGGACGTTTATGTGATGAATGGAAGTGATTGGAGAAGGTTTGGATGGAAATTTCATTGAATAGGTGAAAATCCAGAAATTTGGGTTGGTGCATGTACCCAATCGACCGACCTGCAGTCGGGTCAACCGGCGACATTGAAAAATAGAAAATTTAATTCTCACTTAAGAACCTGTGTAATTTACAAGTTTAGTGTACCCCGGTCGACCAGACCTTGTACCGGGTCGACCGGATACACAAGAAACTCAGGAGATTAACTAGGAGTTGGATTTTCCCCTCAATCCTAGAATTTAGTGTGTGCGGTCGACTGGACCCTGTTCCAGGTCGACCGGGCACAAAGGAATTTCAGGGAAAGGCTGAAAGCTGGAACATCTCATTTTTCTAGAATTTCAGTGTGTGCGGTCGACCGACCAGGCCAAGAGGTCGACTGAGCACATTGCACTGGGGGTCGACCTGGGAGTCAACATCCTGACTCTCTAGTGTACCCGAATACACTGTGTTCAGTGATTTTCTAATCTTTAGTTTTATGAAGTTGTGATCTGGTTTGGGGCCCATTGACCATCCAAATAGACTTCCATTAATGTGCCAAGCATGAGTCAATGGTGTGGCTCAACCTTGACTCATAGGGACCACCAAGTAGGGTCTAGGGGTTTGGATTTGATGTCAATTCGATCCTTAAATGTCGTCGAAGATGCCCGTAACTTTTGGAGCACCAAACACACTATCTTTGGCATCTGAAACTTCATTTAGGAATCCAATTAACTGAGAAGGACCTGGACCTGAATGTGGACCATTACTTAGGATTGGATTTTGCTAATCTTCCGTTGATTCTTTGAATTGGAGATTTTATGCATCACTATCACTCTTATGTCCTTATTGTTGCTTATACATGTTAATTAAATGGAAAATGGACGACCTGAACTTAGGATTACTTAGAGGTGACCCGGTGATGTGATTAGGTGATTATTGACCCATGTATGTAGCTAGACGTACCCTTATATGGCCTGTGTTGGGATGTGTGATACCCTAGGATGGAGAGGTTGGTTATGATGGACTTATGACTCATTATGGATGAGAATGGATTGATTATTATTGGAAATGAACTTGTTACCTTATTTGGACTGTTTTAGACCAGGCCATGACTTTAATGGGCCTTGGTATGGATCCAATGATTGGACTTGGACTTGGACTGTGTTCCATGGATTGAACTGGTACCTGGACCTCTTAGGGACTTGTTAAGACCTTGCTCGCACAAGGCAAGCCTAGACAGACACAGAACTGTATTGTTTCCTTAAGTCGGCATTAACATTCACTCAGTTGTCTTAAGCTCAGCCTTTGGATGGATTATCACTGGTGTTGACACCAAAAATGTCACTTTGCCTCTTCATCATCAAGAAAGCTACATGAAGTCGCAGCCTACCACAAATGGGCGATGCTACATCTCAAAAAATCAAATCTTGTCAGAATCAAACAAAAACTACAAGATCCTTCAAGAAAACCAAGAGAGGAGCACATAAAAAGTCTCGGGTCATTTCAAAACCATTTGGCCTATTTTCGCTCCTCCGGCAGCTGAACAAGAGCTCCCGGCGGCGACAGCATCGAAGACACCAAATCTTCGATCAGAGCCTGTGGATGGTCCCAAAATACATCCAAAAGGCTCCACGTCAAGTTCCAAGTCAAACTGACAACGTTTGACCCTACATCAACCCTCGAACAGCTAAATCAAGTCTCTCGGCGGTGAAAACCACTGAGGCCATCACTTATCAAACAGAGCACATGGGCGGCTTCAAGATGCTTACAAAGGGCTACACGTCAAGTTTCAGGTCATTTCGACAACATTTGACCAGACTTTGACTCTCGGAAGCCAAATCAGGCCTCTCGGTAGTGAAGATCCCTGGGACCATGGTTTCCAAGACAAAGCCTATGGATCATCTCAAAATGACTCCAATAGGTTCCCTGTCGAATTTCAGGTCAATCGAACATTGGTTGACCGCACATCAAAGCGCAACATCTTCCTCGCGATAGAATCAAGTCTACTAGCGACAGGACCCTATGCGGCTTCAAAACTCAAACAAAAGCCTGTGGTTGGTCTTATTTATTGCTCAGGAGGCTTCACATCAAATTTCAGGTCATTCCGACATCGTTTGACTCAGTTTCGGCTTCTGACAAAAAATCGGCAGCTCTACGCGACAAAGTCTTCGGCTTTCCAGGAAAATTGGAAACTTTGCACTCCAAAATGCAAGGATTCTCGTCACGTTTAATATAGGGAAATCAACCCAACAAATGTGCGAAAATGTAAAAAAAAATACAGAAGAAAAAAGAATAAAAAAAACATCGAAACGGCCGAAAAACGACGACCGAAAGGGAAAAATCCCCCAAGGGTCGCAGCCGGCGACCCTGCACATGGTCCCCGGCGACCTTGGAGATCCGGGTCGCCAGATTTCCCCCGGAAGGGCTGTTTTTTGTCCCTTTTTCGCGTTTCAAAACTTCCAGCCCCTGTGGTTTTTCTAAAATTCAAACTTTTAAGGCACCAAATCTGTCGACATCCGTCAAAATCACGGGTCCGTCTTCAAGAGCATCAAAATCATCATTGATCGCCAATCGGTCGACCAAAAAGTGCACTTTCTACCCGATCGATCATGAAATCGACAGGACAGATGTCACCGGCCCGTTGTTAGCAATCAATGTCTGAAGTTACATGGTCATTCGATGTCTATCACCATGAAGATCCATCGATGATCATCGTCAGAAGAACTCCAAAAGACGCGGGGCGGCCCGCGACTCTTCAACTACACAGCGACCACTTAATGCAGTTAATTGACTAGCTTTATTGCAATCATTAATTCATTTTTTTGGATGGTCCAATCAGAAGCAACCATTTGGGAGTTACAAATCAAGAGACTCATGGCATTTAAACCATGAAACTCCTCCCATCATGGTGCTTAAAGGCGATTAGATGCCTTAAATCTCCACCAACCAATCAGAAGCCAAGAAAAAGGAGTTAAAAAGTAAATGAATTAAAACTTGTAACTCCTCCCATTATGCGGCTTAATGACAATTAAAGCCCATAAACTCTCCTAAATGGCTACCAAGAGCCTATAAATAGGAGAGCACTCCAAGCATTCCAGAGACGGGAAAAACACTTTGAAAAATCCGGAAATCCAGACAAAGAAAGGCATCAGAAATTTAAGAGAGAAAACTCTGTTGAAGTTCTGCACCGGCCACCGCTACAAGGTGACAAAAGTCCGTACCCCCCAAGGTCTTTGCCTTCTCCTTCTGCCTCCAATAGCTTAGATGTGGCTTTTCAGCCTGTCTACTTAGCTTTTTATTGGACATAAGACTTTCTCTTGGTCTTTGTCCTCTAAAAATCTAAGGTTATAGCCAAGCCAAGCAAATCAAAAGCATCATCTGTTCTCATCTGCATGGATGATGGCGAAGTCTACACATAGCTTGCGACCGTCAATCTAAACGAGTCCCCCATAATCTCCTGAAAAGTTAGATCCTCATTTTCTTGCCTTTCATTGTAGTTTGTAATTTTCTAAAAGAGACAAAAAAATCACAACTCTTGTCTTTCACTATTGATAAGAATTGTAAATCGGCTATAAATGCCAAAAATCGGCTATAAACGCCAAAAATTGGCTATAAATGCAAAAAATCGCCTTTCATGGCAAACAACGCCTTCCACGGCAAAACAAATGAAATCATCTTTTACGGCATTTCAAAAACTTGCCTATTTTCTTAAATATATGTGCAATGGAAACTTGAAAGAAGTGTTATAATTTGAAGAAGCTTTAAATGATTTGAATGGTAATCATGGTTTAAGGTTGTAATTGAATGGTAATCATGGTTTAAGGTTGTAATTGTTGTCAATCCATGTCAACATGATGAGAGGATGAAGCTCAACTACGCAATGGAAATCAGAATGGAAAAAGAATTGAAACAGGTCAGGAAATCAGAATTCCTGAAACAGAGTGGTCGGTCGACCGGGCACCCCATGCGGTCGACCGAAGCAAGAGAAACCTGCAGAAACAGATTCAGGCACCTCTCAGTTATTTTCGTGACACAGTGTGTCTTCGGTCGACCGGGACCCCAGGATGTCGACCGAGCGCGATAACTGACTGATTCCAGACAGTGTATGATGTCGACCGAGCAAGCAAGGATGTCGACCGAGCACGGGAACCAGAGTTGCGCAGAATCAGAAGTCTTGCACGAAAATTCAGCACTCTTATCTAATTTGTTTGGGACTCTTTCTAAACGAATTGTAGCCTGTTTTAAATACAATTAAGGGTTATCATAACCTATAAAACGGCATGTATGGGTCGTTCTAAAGACACACCAGAAGAGAGAAAGAAGAGAAGAGAAAAGAGAGAGAGTTTTGGAGAGAAGAAGAGTGCTGGTGCTGTGTGCTGTTGTGCTGCATCTTTCTACAACAAGTGTGGACGAGGATGTGCTCTTGAAGATGGTATTTCGTCCATAAGATAAGTGTCTCTCTGTTTATGCTTTAATTTCAATTTGTAAGGGATTGAGAGAGAGAGAATTGTAGAGGGGAAGGGCTGTAGACAGAGTTTATCTTATATTCTGTTTTTACATCAAGTTGGTGCTTGGTGTTTGGGGTTTGGTGATCATATCTGTGGGTGCAGATAAATTGTAAAGGGAGTCGGTGCTTCCTAGATAGTTGGTGCTATCTGAAACTAAGGGTTGGTGCTCTTTGTCGTTGGTGCGACTAAATAAGATTCAGATCTGTCCCGGATTGGTGTTCGGACAGTCTTTGAACCGTGGACGTAGCCTTTCGGTGAACCACGTTAAATCTGGTGTCATTGTGTGATTTGACTTGTTTTGTTGTTGAATTGGACCTGTTTTTAGAAATCACTGATTCACCCCCCCCCCTCTCAGTGATCGCGATATCCAACAATTGGTATCAGAGCGAGGTTCCCTTGATCAGTTTAATACGCTAAGGGTGATCTCTTGTCAAATCACATGGCAGTCAATATAGGGAATATGAAAGCACCTCTGTTTGATGGTTCTAATTACTCCTTTTGGAAGATTAGGATGCAAGCCTTCATCAAATCTCTTGGCTATGATGTTTGGGAGGCTGTCAGAGTCGGTTACAATACTGCCACCGTACCCAATGATACTGCATCGAAGAAGTTGGCAGACAACGACTCCAAGGCGCAGAATGCACTCTTTAGTGGCCTTGTGGACAGCGAGCTTGTCAAAGTAATTGCATGCAAAACAGCCAAGGAAATTTGGGACAAGTTGCAAAGCATACATGAAGGTGATGAGAAGATTAAAGAAGCCAAATTGCAAACTCATCGCTCTCAATTCGAGTCTCTTCGCATGGAGGAAAGCGAGAATGTTGACTCGTATATGCAACGAGTGAATGAAGTCACGAATGACATTCGTGGACTAGGGGAGGAGATTAAAGAGCCGGTCATCGTCAAAAAGGTTCTAAGATCTCTTCTTCCCCGGTTTGATTCAAAAGTCTCAGCCATCGAAGAAGCCAAAGATCTGAATGCATTTTCCATGGATGAATTACATGGTTCTCTAACTGCCTATGAGATGCGCATAGGAAAGACGTCTTCATCTGATAAAGAAGCGGCCTTCAAAGTTCAGAAAAAGGCAAAAGAGACTACTGGTCATGATGTTGATACCAATGATGATGAGCTTGAGGCTCAATTTGTTAGAAAGTTGAAGAAAGGAAGCAATGGCAAGTACAAAGGGAAGCTACCCTTTAAATGCTTCAATTGTGGAGGTATTGGTCACTTTGCTGCGAAGTGTCCGCTAAAAGAAGACAATGATAATGACTCTTATGCTGAAAAGAGTAAAGGAAAGAGAAATTTTAGAAAAAGGGGCAAAGCTAAAAACTTTCTATGTCAACAAGATGACAGCACGTCTGAATCTTCAGACGATGATGAATCAACCGAAGCTCTCTTCATGGTCACTGTTGAAGAAGAAGAAGAGCTAGATCCGGAAGAGGAAGAGGAGGCTGAAGTCAATCTTGAAGAGGAACTCATAGCCGCACTTGAGGAGCTTAGCATGGAACGCAAAACAAGTAAGAAAAATCTGAAACTTCTCCATGAATCTGAAAGTTCTATTATTGCTTTGAAAACTCAAGTAGAAGAATATAAAAGAATGGTAGAAGTCCTTGAAAACCAAATAAGTATCAAAAAGGAAGAGGCTATGAAACTTGAAACTGAGATCGCTAGAGCAAAGGCTGAAAATTTGGAAAATAGCAAAAAACTCAAAGCGTTTCAAGCGATTGAAGGGACTATGAAACTCGATGAACTACTGAAAGTTCAAAGACCTGCGCACTTCAGATTTGATCTAGGATTTGAGAAAGGTGAATCCTCTAAGATTGCACCTCCTGAAAAGAAAGAGTTTGTGAAGCAAGTCACTGCACCTTCTAACTCTATGAAGCCCACTCAACCTAGAAAGGAGTCCATTCCTGTTAGAAAGGTAATGAAGATTAACCAGCCACAAAGAAGATACAAATTCTATGGTTATTGCTTTCATTGTAATATGTTTGGACATAAAAGAGCTGATTGTAGATTCTATGTTAGAAACAGCCCACTTGTGACTAGGAACCCTTTTTCAATCCTAAATAGCCACAAAATTGAGTGCTATATGTGTCATAATTATGGACACTTGGCTAGGGATTGTAGGTTGCATATTGCTAACAAATTTCAGGTTGAAAAGAAACCCAAGTTAGTCAAGGCTTGGAGAGCAAAGCAAAGTGCAGAAAGTCCCAAAGAATCTCTCATTGTGCAAATGGCATTCAATGCACAAAAGAAGGCAGCACCATGGGTCCTTGATAGTGGTTGTTCAAGCCATATGACTGGTGATAAAGAGAAATTCATCAAATTACAGCACTATGAAGGCGGTTCAGTGAAGTTTGGCAACAATGATGGTGCCAAAATCTGTGGAAAAGGTGTTATTCAGCTTATGGCAAACAAGATCAGATCGGAAGAAGTCTTATATGTGTCTGGATTGAGACACAACCTGCTTAGTGTGAGCCAGATCTGTGACAAGGGTCACGAAGTTATCTTCACAAAGAATGGGTTTGCCATCAAGAAGAGTAGCAACTGGATCAAGAACTGCTGGAAATCTCTATACATTGTCAGATGGAGCTGAAAAGACCTGCTTGATGAGTCGGACAGAGGAAAGTTGGTTGTGGCACAAACGCCTTGGGCATCTAAGCTTTGATAACATGTCAAAGATTTGCAATTCAAAGGCTGTAAGAGGCATGTCTAAAGTTGAAAAGCCTTCCAATCCCATTTGCGACTCTTGCCAAAAGGGAAAGCAAACGAGGGTTATGTTCAAGTCAAAGGAGCATCATTCCAAGAAACCTCTTGAGCTAGTGCACACTGATCTCTGTGGACCGATGCGAACTCAAAGCACCAATGGAGATAAGTATTTCATGTTATGCATTGATGATTATACTCGTATGACATGGGTATTGTTTCTTAAGCATAAGCATCAAGCACTTGATCGTTTTAAAGTGTTTAAAGCACAGGTTGAAAATCAATTGGAAAAACGTATCAAGATTTTAAGGTCTGATCGTGGAGGCGAGTTCACATCTGAAGAGTTCACTAAATATTGTGAACATCATGGCATTCAAAGACAGTACTCAGCCCCTAGAACTCCACAGCAAAATGGAGTTATGGAACGGAAGAATCGCACCGTACAAGAGATGGCTCATACGATGCTGAGTGAAAGCAAGATGGCTGACAAGTATTGGAAAGAGGCAATTCATACGGCTGTATACATTCAAAATCGATGCTTGATCAGGCCACATGAAGACAAAACTCCCTATGAGCTATGGTTTGGAAGAAAAGCAACAGTCAAGCACTTCAAAGTCTTCGGCAGCAAGTGTTACATCAAGCGGCTCGAACAAAATCCGGGCAAATTTGAAGAAAGAGCTGACGAAGGCATATTTCTGGGTTACTCCTCTACTAGCAAGGCATATAGGTGTCTTAACAAAAGAACCAGAAAAATCATAGAAAGTGCTGATGTGAGAATAGATGAGAATATTAAACCAAAGAATGCAACTCATAATGACAGTCCAGTTTATAAGGACTCGAGTGAGATTGATGATGAGATGGCTGAATCTAATGATTCTGAGAAATCAAAGGATGACTCAGAAGATACTACACCTAAGAAGCACAGCACTTGGGTAGAGCAACACCCTAAGGATCAAATCATTGGAGATCCTAAGGCAGGCGTTCAAACTAGACATAGTGTAGTTAGTAATTACTCACTTGTGTCCACCATTGAACCCAAGACTGTGGCTGAAGCCAGTCTCGATGAAAGTTGGTTGAAATCTATGCATGAGGAGTTGGAGCAAATTGAGAAGAACTCCACATGGGAACTTGTTCCTAGACCTACTGATAAGAATGTTATTGGTACTAAATGGGTCTTTCGGAATAAGCTGAATGAAGATGGTCAAGTCATTAGAAACAAAGCAAGGTTGGTTTGTAAAGGCTATGCTCAAGTTGAAGGCATAGATTTTGAAGAGACCTTTGCACCGGTGGCTCGTCTGGAAGCTATTCGTATGTTTCTTGCATTGGCAGCATACAAAACCTTCAAGGTATTTCAGATGGACGTAAAGTCAGCTTTCTTGAATGGTTTACTTGAAGAAGAGGTCTACATTGAGCAACCTGATGGTTTTCTCATCAGCAAAAATTCAGATCTAGTGTGCAAGTTGAAAAAGGCTCTTTATGGACTGAAACAGGCGCCAAGGGCATGGTATGCAAGGCTGGATCTCTATCTCCGCAAGATCGGTTTTGGAAAAGGAATGGTTGATAGCAATCTGTATGTCAAAACTGAGTTAAGCAAACAGCTGGTTGTCATTGTTTATGTTGATGACATAATCTTTGGTGGCAATGATGAGGAGATGTGCAGGAATTTTGCTGAAGAGATGAAGAAAGAATTTGAGATGTCGATGCTTGGAGAACTAAAGTTCTTTCTTGGTTTACAAGTTCAGCAGCTGAAACATGGCATCTTCATATCACAACTGAAGTACATTAAGGAAATGCTGAAACGGTTCAATATGGAAGACAGCAAGCCAGTGAGCACACCAATGTCAACGAACACGAAGCTTAGCAAAGATGATAAGGCCTCGTCCGTTGATCATACCACCTATCGCTCTATGATAGGAAGCTTGCTCTACTTGACTGCTACAAGACCAGATCTTCTACAAGCAGTATGTATGGTTGCACGTTTTCAAGCAGCACCAACTGAAACGCACCTTACAGCAGTGAAAAGAATCTTTCGATATCTGAAAGGTACTATGGAGCTTGGTATCTGGTATCCCAAAGGCAAATCCTTCACTCTTGTTGCATATTCTGATGCCGATTGGGCTGGATGCGTAGATGATCGCAAGAGTACTAGCGGCGGCGCATTTTATCTTGGAGAAAGATTAGTTGCTTGGCATAGTAAGAAGCAAGACTCAGTATCCCTTTCGACAGCGGAAGCGGAATATATTGCAGCGGCAACTTGTTGTACGCAAGTGTTATGGATGCGGCAAATGCTCTCTGATCTAGGAGTTCCTACAACGGATCCTACGCCGATCCTATGTGACAACACGAGTGCAATACATATCTCTAAGAATCCTGTTCAGCACTCTCGAACAAAGCATGTAGCAATTCGTTATCATTTTCTTAAAGATAAAGTTGCTGATAGAGAGGTCAAGTTGGAATATGTTCCAACAACTGAGCAAGTGGCTGATATTTTCACGAAACCTCTGCCAAAGGAAGTCTTCGAGTATCTCCGGAAAAAGTTAGGAGTTACTCACTCTCCTAAACCGTAGGAGTTGTGCTTGAAAGGGGGAGCAATGCATTCATTGAATATGCTATTCGCTCCTCGGTTTGGTCCCTTTGGACTTGTTGTCAAAGGGGGAGAGATGTTATGCTATGATAGCAAGGAGAGATGTTATGATATGATAGCAAGGAGAGATGTTATGCTATGAAAGCTAGGGGGAGATTGTTGACAGTGCATGGTTGTTATTTCAGAATTTCAGAATTGGTTCCAAGTGAGTGTTGAAAAGAACTTGGAAGAGCTGCAAGCTGGAGTTGAAAGAGTTAAAGAGTTGTTAGCATGTTGACAAAGTTGTTAAAGTTGACAACAATTCCAAAGGGGGAGATTGTTATAATTTGAAGAAGCTTTAAATGATTTGAATGGTAATCATGGTTTAAGGTTGTAATTGAATGGTAATCATGGTTTAAGGTTGTAATTGTTGTCAATCCATGTCAACATGATGAGAGGATGAAGCTCAACTACGCAATGGAAATCAGAATGGAAAAAGAATTGAAACAGGTCAGGAAATCAGAATTCCTGAAACAGAGTGGTCGGTCGACCGGGCACCCCATGCGGTCGACCGAAGCAAGAGAAACCTGCAGAAACAGATTCAGGCACCTCTCAGTTATTTTCGTGACACAGTGTGTCTTCGGTCGACCGGGACCCCAGGATGTCGACCGAGCGCGATAACTGACTGATTCCAGACAGTGTATGATGTCGACCGAGCAAGCAAGGATGTCGACCGAGCACGGGAACCAGAGTTGCGCAGAATCAGAAGTCTTGCACGAAAATTCAGCACTCTTATCTAATTTGTTTGGGACTCTTTCTAAACGAATTGTAGCCTGTTTTAAATACAATTAAGGGTTATCATAACCTATAAAAAGGCATGTATGGGTCGTTCTAAAGACACACCAGAAGAGAGAAAGAAGAGAAGAGAAAAGAGAGAGAGTTTTGGAGAGAAGAAGAGTGCTGGTGCTGTGTGCTGTTGTGCTGCATCTTTCTACAGCAAGTGTGGACGAGGATGTGCTCTTGAAGATGGTATTTCGTCCATAAGATAAGTGTCTCTCTGTTTATGCTTTAATTTCAATTTGTAAGGGATTGAGAGAGAGAGAATTGTAGAGGGGAAGGGCTGTAGACAGAGTTTATCTTATATTCTGTTTTTACATCAAGTTGGTGCTTGGTGTTTGGGGTTTGGTGATCCTATCTGTGGGTGCAGATAAATTGTAAAGGGAGTCGGTGCTTCCTAGATAGTTGGTGCTATCTGAAACTAAGGGTTGGTGCTCTTTGTCGTTGGTGCGACTAAATAAGATTCAGATCTGTCCCGGATTGGTGTTCGGACAGTCTTTGAACCGTGGACGTAGCCTTTCGGTGAACCACGTTAAATCTGGTGTCATTGTGTGATTTGACTTGTTTTGTTGTTGAATTGGACCTGTTTTTAGAAATCACTGATTCACCCCCCCCCCCTCTCAGTGATCGCGATATCCAACAATAAGTTGATTTCCTTTTGACTTGCGAAGGTCGATCTCCAGATCACCACTTACAATTCCAAGTAAAATAGAAAATCTGGCACGCCCACCCAAAAAAAATGTTGATACCCACTTCCGCCTCCAGGCGCCAAAGGGTCGGACCCCACGGACTCCCACATCCGCCGACCTCGGTAGCCCCGAGCGAAAAGCACGGTCCATCAAGCTAACCCACCCGGTGGGACTCGTTCATTTGATAACACGATGCTTAGAAATGAAATATTTACATACCATATTTTTGCTCTATGCTTATACTTCTTTTCTGGATTCCTTGGCTACTTTTTGGTTGGTGGCCTATGTTGGATTTCGCATCTAAAAAAAAATGAGATAGGATTTTTTTGGAAATTTCTAATTCTATCTTTGAATTAATTTCCACTCTTTCTCTTTAAAAAAAATCAGATTTCTCTGTTTGAATTCAAAATTGAGAAACTTTGATCATCTCCTATCGTCCATGTGCCTGCAGAAATGTTGAGCCTGTTCGAATTGGGATTTGGGCCATCATTTCTCTTCGATGAGTTCATTAAAGATCTTAAAAAAAATCAGATTTCTCAGTTTGGATTTAACATTGAGAAACTTTGATCCTCTCCTATCGTTCATGTGCTTGTAGAAATGTTGAGCCTGTTTGAATTAGGATTTGGGCCATCGTTTCTCTTCAATGAGTTCATTAGAGATCTTAAAAAAAATCAGATTTCTCATTTTGGATTCAAATTGAGAAACTTTGATCATTTCCCTTTTGGGCACCGGTGCTCGCATAAATGTTGAGCCTGTGTTCAGATCGGGGATTGGGCCATCGTTTCTCTTCGATGAGCCTATTAGAAATCTAAAAATAAAAAAACAAAAGACATAGACCACTAAGTTTAAACCAATTGTGTTCTTTGATCACGATTGATTAAAAAAAAAGCCTTGTTCAGAGTGTGGAGACAGCTTGACTGTTCTAGGCACGGGTCCTCCAAATGGGTTCATTAAGTAATCCTACCCTTACCTGGCGGCAATTCTAGTAATTGAGACTTCATAAGACCGGGTTAGGAGGCCTATGTGTACTCTCTCGTCTTTAAATCTTAAAAGTCTTGAAAAAAAAGACTTTTAGAAAAAAAAAAATCTTTTAAAAAAATCTTAAAAAATATATATTTATAATTTTGGGGTTTTTACGTGAAAATACACTTTAGATGGCCACTATACGCAACAGTGAACTTTAGCCATCTATGCATCTAACAGGGAATCCGTACAGGATTCCCAATTTTTTTTACCATTTTTTTTGGTGGTCGAATTCGACCTTCGACCTTCATTTGCTGTGTTAAAGGTCGAATTCGACTTTCATTGCAGCGCTGGAGGTCGAATTCGACCTTCATTGCAATGCTGGAGGTAGAATTCGACTATTAGATATAATTCATTCAAGCGCTCCCAAACCCTCTCTTTTCCTCTTCAAAACCCTCCAAACTCTAAAGTTCTCTTCTTTATCCGCTCGACACCTTTTCTCCTCTCTCTCTCTTCCAAACGACTAAACAAAAAAAATCAATCCTTTTTTCAATCTCTCTGCAAATGGCGAGCCTTTTCCCTTTCCCGGCGACCGGAATCTGGACCTACGCCTCCTCCGACCACCGCAGATCCATCCCGCACCGCTCCTCCAAACCTTCCTCCGCCAGAATTTGGTGAACAACAAGTATGGGATTGGAGCCTGTGGGTGTCACATTCTGCTTTCTGATGCTGAGGGGCCCACTGTGGATAAGTTATAACCCCCAAATGGATATTTGAGTAATGTCGGCATCCACGGTGGGAAATTCAACTAATTGGATGGCTAAGATTAGCTGATTGGAGCGTATTTTGAGCGAAGGGATAAAACTAATTCGTGGCCATTGGTTGAATGCTGAGGATCATGCTGCCTAACTAATTTGCACAATGCAGCTTCATTTAATATTTTTTTGGGGGTAAAAGGCTTCATTTAATATGGCGGTCTCTTCTTGTACGGACTGGGATTCAACATGTGACCCGTAACCATTTAGTGGTTTGGCTCTCTCCATGTAGCATGTTCTCCTTTTCAAGCCTGTGTAGGGCTCACTATTCATGAATCTATGTGGCTCTATATTACATGCTCATGAATGTATGAGGACCATAATAAATTTCACTTTAGTCATGTGAAAACCTTCATTGGGTTGATTACATGTGATGTGACCAATCCAATAGTGCATTACACTCTTGGTTTGAAATCAAGATGAGTGCCAATTCATAAGGTGAAAGTGGGAGAAAAAAATCCATCCATGAAACCTTATTCCAATCATGTTTGGCGTGTGTTACATGAATTTTGTTTCGTCATTCTAAGACTACTTTGGCCAAATCCTGAAAGACTGCTTTGGTTTTGTCTCATACCTTCCTTTCATGCTTGGTAAAGGAAACAGTCTTCATAAAGAGAAGGGTGTGTTTCACATGTTTCTTGCCTTGCTTTGATGACAAACCACTTTTATGTTGGTTGTTGTAAATACACTTTTATGTGTGTGCTGTAATCATTTGAGAAAAGAGGTTCTTGAGACAAAGATCAAGCCAAGCCTCTTGAACCTCCTTGATGGGGTGCTCTTTTATTAATAATGAAGCTATAAATGGCCACTACATGTAACAGCGAATTTTACAAGGTCGAATGCGACGTTAGGAGTAAAATAACCAAATTTCAAATTTTATATCATGGTCGGAGGATGCACTTGGCGATGAACTCGCCTCTATTGCACACGAAATTAACACCCTGATGCCAACTTATATCTAACGGTCGAATTCAACCTTTAACATTGCAAATGAAGGTCGAATTCGACCTCCACCATTGCAATGAAGGTTGAATTAGACCTCCAGTGCTGCAATGAAGGTCGAATTCGACCTTTAACACAGCAAATGAAGGTCGAATTCGACCACCCAACAAAATGTTAAAAAAAATTGGGAATCCTGTACGGATTCCCTGTTGGTGCATAGATGACTAAAGTTCACTGTTGCGTATAGTGGCCATTTAAAGTGTATTTTCGCGTAAAATCCCCTAAAAATTTTCTAAAAAAATTATTTTTTAAAAAAGAAATCTAAAAAAAATAAATTAAAAAAAAACTAAAAAAATCTTCAAAAAAACTCCGTCATCTTTTGGTTCGGATCTGAGATATTTTGGCCTCTTCCCTTTTGAGCACTGGCGCTCGCAGAAATGTTAAGCCCGCGTTCAGATTGGAATGCCATTCGCTCTCTTTGATGAATCCGATATTAACCTTTAAAAAAAAACTCTCGTCATTTTGGGTTCAGATTCGAGAAATTGAGGTTTATTCCCTTCGGGGGTACTGGTGATCGCAGAAATTTTGAGCCCGTATTTGGATCGGAATACCATCTGCTCTCTTTGTTAAATCCAATCTTGACCTTTCAAAATAGAGAATCCCTTCTCATGGATGTGATTTCCAACATTTGTGCCTAGCTATACTAGTACGCCCTTCGGGTCTACTGTATTTGCGATTGACACTCTTGTTCTCTCCAACATTTGTGCCTAGCGAAACTGGTACGCCTTTTTAGGGTCTACTGTATTTGTGACCGGCACATTTGTAACTCCAACCTTATATTCTTCTTACTTCGAGCAAGCCCTACTTCACGATAAGTCGAATTGAGGTTTACAATTGCTTCTAGTAGTCTCTGGAATGCTCATTCTTGGCTCACCATACTTGCGATCAGAACATTGTACCATTTATGGCATTTTGCCTTCTTCATATTGCTTAGGTCATGTCCCTCGAGCGATTTGAAAAGACAAAATCATAGAATTTCCCATTTATGGTCATTATATTCTTGTGATTACAAATGGATGTTTGTTTCAGAATTTTTTTGAAAACTAACAATGGCAGCTTCCTTGACCATTACTTTTGACAAGAACAAGCACCAACTCATGCTTCAACAAAAGCAAAACATGCGCACTCACAAGCACACTGTCAGCTATCGAAGCGTCAACTCCCTCAGCAACTCTCTGAACTCTGGGTTGACCTCTACTCCCCGGACTATCGTCTTTGGGATGCTGGGACCATTCCCACTTCCCGAAGAAGAAACCGCGCCTGCCAAAAAGTAGAAGGTCACCTCTCTACGTGTCATTACCGTGACACCAAAGGCGAGCGTCAAGAAGCCCGAAGTCCGCGGTACCCCCGCGAAGCCTCGACCCACAAATAGCCAGGTTTATCCCAAGACTTGGTCCCCAAAACTGTAAGGTCTGTGACCTTACTGGGTCAGTTGGGCCCAATACCCGGCCCGTTGACCCGTTTAATTTGTTATTATTTTATTTAATTGTATTTTAGATATTTAAGTGGGTTTAGATCATGAGCGAGTTTCTTTTGGCATTAGAATAGTATTTGCGAAGTTTCGTTTGATTCTGAGTTCGTTTGATCATAGCAGGGGGGTAGTTTGCAATTTAGGAAAAATTGAGTGTTTTTCCGAAATATTCCAAACACCGTGATTTATGGGTTCGTTGGAAAGGTCTCGTCGTCCTGATGACTTTCGTCTCTTGATTCATCGCGATCCAGCGATCAGAAACCTTTCAAGTGGTCCATTCTTTCACCGGACCCACTTAAAGGGCGATTCGGTCTTTTCCTCTCTATCGTCTTCTTAAGCGAGGTTTTGCCCTAATTTTCATTATTTTCTCTGCAACGAATGAAAGAACAGCCCCATTGCTTGTTCTCCCTTTCTCAAGCCAGATCTCAGCCCTAGAAGACCCCATTCGGAGATCCGATCCGCTAGGATTCATCCTTGCGATCTCCTCTTGCTTCCGGTATCAATCTGGTAAGGTTTCCGATAACTTCATCTTTTTCTATTATCTTCCTTTTGGTTAGATTTAGGTTGGATCTTAATTCTTTTCCTTCCTATCTTCTCCTCTGCGTTCTAGGTTGTATTTGTTCGGGTTAGATTGTGACTTCGAGGGTAGAAAAGCTTCTCCTCAAATTTCACCCATTTCCAATCTTCACTTTGGTTGAGGCAAGTAGATCTGCATTGCATTTTAAACATGAATGTTTGTTTTCATTTGATTGGTTATGATTCTGATAGATTTCCCCTCTAATTCCAAGCATGTTTTGATATTGATTTAGGGATTTTTAATGTTAGGTTAGGTTTATGGAATGAATGAGATTAATTGTTAGATTGGTAGCCCTTTACGTTTTTAAATTGTTAGAAATGATGAGAATGATGATTGTGATGATTGGGGAGCAGGAGGTGAAAGTCCGGGAGATCCTAACCCTAGAGGGGGGGGGGGGGTGAATAGGGTGATCTACACTTAATGACTAATTATGACCAATTTTAATTTCTTTACAATCAACTAGTCACATGTGATGATTAACAAAATGCGGAAGCTTAAACAAAACAATCACCACAAAACAATCACCACTACACAAAGATTTATAGTGGTTCGGCCTCAATGCCTACATCCACTACCGGCTTGTGTATCCAACACCCCACCGGATTTCCACTATTATGCTTTTCAAAAAGGCTAAGCAATAACCTCTACAATATGCTTTCCAAGGATAAACAATAACCTTACAATGTTGTTTTTCTAGGCTAAACAACAACCTTTACACAATGCTTTTATATGGCTAAGCAATAACCTTACAAGCAAATGATTTCTCTCAAAGAAAGTGTCTTGACAAAACACTCTAAGAGATTACAATTTAAGCTCAAATAAAATTGCCTCTAAATAGGCGAATATGAAAATGTAAAACAAACTCACACAAACACACTAAGAATTACAAAGATGAATGCTTATGAGGTGTGTGTGTGAAAACTTCAATCAAGATTAAAATTAAAGCTTAATCAAAATATATGCTTAAAGCAATTCAAAAGTTTAATGCATATAAAAAGATTTGATTGAAGTCAAATGCAAATCACTTGAACAAATACAAACTTGTGAATGATATGAAAATCTAAAGATCACAAGTTGTATAAAAATGATTAAGACTAATCAAGTGATGCATGTGCAATGTTGTTTTCAAAAACTAATTTAACTAAGGTTTAAATAGATTGAAAACAACAAAGAGAGTTTCAAACAAGTTAATGTATCATGCTATAAAGAAATCAAAGATTTTGGCTAAGCATGATTGACAAAGTTTAAAACAAAACTTGGTTTGAAATCAAGGGTGAAGAATCCAATAACTAAAATCAAAGATTAAGAGGAGAATGGATTCAACACGACATAGTTAATATGCTTAAAAACATTTACCAATAGTTTAGACAAAGCATAAAACATATGATTAACAAAAGGCAAAGCTTACTTGGTGGTTTAACTTCATTAATCCAAGCTTTAGCTTTTCCTAATGACCCATTAGCCTTCTTTAGCTCTTCCCCTTTCTTTGGCCTCAAAGCTCTTCAAGAATGGCTTAAAATTCATCATTTTTGGCCAAAGGAATGAGCTTGCTTTTATAGAAAAAAGCTGCCAACGGATACCTGTCGGTCGACCGACAGGTAGGTGTCGGTCGACCGACACCTCAATGGCCACTAGACAACGGTCATGTTCTCGAAAGTTTTCTGATCGTTAAACATCTATCGGTTGACCCTCATTTGTCGGTTGACCGACATGGAACCGACGACTGAACCGACAGCACAAAAATGTTGAAAATGTAGCTGTCTGGTTTTGGAACCGACGGAGCCTCTTGATTGGCCTCGGTTCCACTGTCGATTGACCGACTGCTTAACGTCGGTTGACCGACAGCCTTAGACAAAAATCTCAACTTTACATATTTCAAAGTATCTTCTTGTGGGGATTTTTGGGCCATTAAACCAAGCTTGGAAACATGATTTTAAATCATCTAAGTGCTTTTAAAATCATGAAACATTAAAAGCCAAATATAATATGAAACTTTAAAACATGGGCTAGCTTGATTTAAGATCTTTTCAAAAACAAATGCATCCAAGATTTAAATCCAAAACATGCACAAACTAAGATTTACAATATTTAAAAACAATGCATGTAGAAAATCAGATTTCAAGGTTTTTAACTCAATGCATGTGTGAAAATTGATGAGATGCTAAAATGATAATGCATCCATCAAATTGCAATACACAAAATCCCTAACAATCTCCCCCTTTGCAATTTGATGGCAAACCTTTTATATGTTGGCAAACTTTGCTCAACACTAAATTTTCACACAGTCTTCAGCTCCTCCTTGGCTGGACACTCCTTGAAATCTTCTTGGATGCTTCTTCACTTTAGCTTGGGCTCTAGCTTCATTCTCCTTGATGCTTGGAGCTTGATCAATCTTCAAGATTTCTCTTCATCTTCCTTTCTTTAGACTAAGCATCTTTTTTAGCTCCCAAGCTCTTTCTTCTATCATCTTCTCCCCCTATGACCATGCATTTTCTCCAATGCATTCTCTCCCTTTGGGTAGAAGTTCATACAATGTCTCTCCCCCTTTGACATTGAATTGCACATCTCTCCCTTTAGCAACTTGAGCACTCTCTTCCCCTTATTCTCTCAAATTGCTCCCCCTTAATTATCTCCCCCTTTGACATTAAATTGTAAAGGTATCAATTGAGGAGGGGTACCTACACACATGAAACAAGGAAAATACCTTTCAGTAGCACCTGTTAACATAAGTAATTGAAAATGAAATACATAACAGGTTATCATGCATGGGCAGTAAGCTTATAAGGGTACAGAGCCAATATAAGGGTGAATTTGATCAACTCTAATGCTTCCTTAGAAGGTTTACTCCCCCTCAATCCATACTCTTCTTTTGTCAAACTTTTGACAAGGATTTAACTAATAGGTACAAGAAGAAGATGGTTTAATCAATTGAGGGTTAACTTCAAGATAAGAATTAGATACCAATTGATAATGATAATTGACTATAAAGTTCAAATTGATCAAATTACCAATATAAAGATATACCAATTGACGGATATGCTATTGGATAATTAGAGAGCAAGGTCAAAAGGAGATACTAAACATAGCACAAATCATTATAACTATGAAATTCATTATGCTATGAAAGTTTTGAATTCATTTCATACAATCATTGGATATAACTATCATGCTCAAGATGAATGAAATGAAGTTCAATCATGAAGCCTAACCTCACCATTAACCAACCAAGATTATGAACACATAAACATGGTGGTCATGTGATTTACCTATAAGAGCAAGAGAGGTGACAATCATGAAGTTTATGATGCTCATGGAATGTGACATGGAACAAAAGACATATAACTATCAAGTTCAGTCCTATGTACACAAGGTCTGTCACAAACTCAAGATATGATACCAATTGGATATAGATTCTAATTGAAAATGATACCAATTGATTACCAATTGAACATGAAGCATGATTAAGAGCAAGCATGTGACAAACACAAAATTCGAACAAGCATCATAAAATGATATTCATCACTTAGAATAATATTACTAATGAGCATAGTGATGAACAAGAGAAATTGCATAAAAGATATAACTTAGTAGAACATGCAATTTCCAAAGTGTCAAGATCATAAGAATTCAACATCTAAGAAATCCATCAAAGATATAACTATGAGATACAAGGAATGGATTTCAAAGAGGTTCATATGATCAAGAACACTACTATGAAGTTGAAACATGTATAATGAATGATATCAATAAGAAAAATACACATGAATCAACATCATAACCATCCATTTCAAAAATAAAATGACTAGAAAGAATAAAGGATGGATTTTTGGGTTCTAGTATGGTAACTACAAAAATAATTAAAGAGCACAACCATACATGGAACAAATAAGCATTTGCATAAAGAATGTAACTAAATGAGCAAAGATGCAAATAGCTTAAAACAACATTCATTTCCATTTGAAACGGCATAATCAAATACAAAAGGAAATGACAACATGAACAAGAAGCAAATCTAACATGTTGAAAATATAATCAATTAATTTTGAAAACCATGATATATAACTAGAGAAGTACATGAAAACAAAATTAATTGATTAAAAAGAAACAAATGCATTTTAATAAAATGTAACTAAGAAAGAACAAAATGCAAATGCAATTATGACCAACAAAGAGATTTACCTATAAAGGATAGGTTGGTCAATGAGGTCCAAGGCCTTAAGGTTTGACTAAGTAAATAACTTTTGGAATCCACCTAAGGTCTTGGGAGGGTTGGTCTTTGAGGTCCATCTTAAAAGTCTTACCAACTATTGGAGATTTGACTTGATAAATTTTCAATTTAGACTTATCACCATGATGTTTAGATTTAACTAAATTTGTCTTAGAATGGTGATTAGTCTTTTGAGGTTGGTGACTTTTCTTATTAGGGGATTGAGCCATTTTTCTTTTCTTCTTATTTTATCCCTTTATTTGACTTTTGAATTTTAGATTTAACTTTGCAACTTTCTTCAAAAGTTCAATCATGTTTTGATTTAAGGGAGATAGATTGAGAAGCTTTTTATTTATAGATTCTTTTAAAGTTGGTTTAACTTGTTTAAACTTTTTAGAATCTATTTTAGGAGACTCCTTTTTAATAGGTTTAACTTGTTTAATCTTTTTGGAGTCTTCCTTGGTTTTTAGTGTCTTAATCATCATAGTATTTGATTTTACCTTTTTAGGTTCAAATATGGATTTAGACACATTGCTTCTTCTTAATTTGCACTCAAACCTAAAATGTCCTTCAATGCCACAATAATTACATTTAGTCAATGGCAAGGAAGTGTGAGTGCTAGAGAAAGAGGACTCACCTTTCACAAATGTGTTGGTGATTAAAGGATCATGAGAAATATTCCTATTAGATCCAAGACCCGTCCTATCTCCTTTTGATTTACACAATTTAAATAACTTTTCAAATTTTTCTTCACTATGGGTAAATTTGCACTCATATTTATGTTTGTAGGTTTCAAGTTGAGTGACTTGGTTTTTAAGGGTAGATTTTTCAAGTTTAACTTTTGTTAGTTCTTGTTCAATTCCCTTAAATTTATTTAGCTCTTCATGGGCAAGTTTTAATTCAAATTTAACTTCATTGATAACATTAGATCCAAGTTCTAGAGTTTTTATCTTAATTTGTGCATTAGATAAATTTTCCATAGAAATGGTTAACTTGGATTCTAGGTTGTTAATGTTTTCATCTTGCCTTTTTAATTGATCTCTTAGTTTTGAATTTTCCTTATTAAGATTATCACAATCTATCTTTGATTCTCTTATGTCATCTTTAATATTAGATAGATTATGTAAAGAGATCATGAACTTAGATTCTATACAATTTATTAATTCATCTTTTTCTTTAAGTTCATTTTTAGAAGAGACTAATTCTTGGTTTAGCCTTTTAGATTCTTCTTTTAATCTTTTATTCTTCTTAGAAAGCTCTAAGGACCATGTGTACAATTCCTCATAAGCTTCATTTTCATCATATTTTTCTTCTTTTAAATTAAATATAGATTCATTAATTTTAATGTTAGAATCTCCAATAGATGGAAGAAGAAGGGGTCTAGAGGAATCTACACAAGAATCTACAAAGTCTATCATAGTGGAATCCATTCTAATGATTTTCATAGAAAAGCAATACTAGGGTTTTGATCTAGATAGAGAGGATCAACTCCGGGTGTTTAAGCCCTAAATGGAGTAACCTTGCTCTGATTCCAATTGAAAGTCCGGGAGATCCTAACCCTAGAGGGGGGGGGGGGGGGGTGAATAGGGTGATCTACACTTAATGACTAATTATGACTAATTTTAATTTCTTTACAATCAACTAGTCACATGTGATGATTAACAAACAAAATGCGGAAGCTTAAACAAAACAATCACCACAAAACAATCACCACTACACAAAGATTTATAGTGGTTCGGCCTCAATGCCTACATCCACTACCGGCTTGTGTATCCAACACCCCACCAGATTTCCACTATTATGCTTTTCAAAAAGGCTAAGCAATAACCTCTACAATATGCTTTCCAAGGATAAGCAATAACCTTACAATGTTGTTTTTCTAGGCTAAACAACAACCTTTACACAATGCTTTTATATGGCTAAGCAATAACCTTACAAGCAAATGATTTCTCTCAAAGAAAGTGTCTTGACAAAACAGTCTAAGAGATTACAATTTAAACTCAAATAAAATTGCCTCTAAATAAGCGAATATGAAAATGTAAAACAAACTCACACAAACACACTAAGAATTACAAAGATGAATGCTTATGAGGTGTGTGTGTGAAAACTTCAATCAAGATTAAAATTAAAGCTTAATCAAAATATATGCTTAAAGCAATTCAAAAGTTTAATGCATACAAAAAGATTTGATTGAAGTCAAATGCAAATCACTTGAACAAATACAAACTTGTGAATGATATGAAAATCTAAAGATCACAAGTTGTATGAAAATGATTAAGACTAATAAAGTGATGCATGTGCAATGTTGTTTTCAAAAACTAATTTAACTAAGGTTTAAATAGATTGAAAACAACAAAGAGAGTTTCAAACAAGTTAATGTATCATGCTATAAAGAAATCAAAGATTTTGGCTAAGCATGATTGACAAAGTTTAAAACAAAACTTGGTTTGAAATCAAGGGTGAAGAATCCAATAACTAAAATCAAAGATTAAGAGAAGAATGGATTCAACACATCATAGTTAATATGCTTAAAAACATTTACCAATAGTTTAGACAAAGCATAAAACATATGATTAACAAAAGGCAAAGCTTACTTGGTGGTTTAACTTCATTAATCCAAGCTTTAGCTTTTCCTAATGACCCATTAGCCTTCTTTAGCTCTTCCCCTTTCTTTGGCCTCAAAGCTCTTCAAGAATGGCTTAAAATTCATCATTTTTGGCCAAAGGAATGAGCTTGCTTTTATAGAAAAAAGCTGCCAACGGATACCTGTCGGTCGACCGATAGGTAGGTGTCGGTCGACCGACACCTCAATGGCCACTAGACAACGGTCATGTTTTCGAAAGTTTTCTGACCGTTAAACATCTATCGGTTGACCCTCATTTGTCGGTTGACCGACATGGAACCGACGGCTGAACCGACAGCACAAAAATGTTGAGAATGTAGCTGTCTGGTTTTGGAACCGATGGAGCCTCTTGATTGGCCTCGGTTCCACTGTCGGTTGACCGACTGCTTAACGTCGGTTGACCGACAGCCTTAGACAAAAATCCCAACTTTACATATTTCAAAGTATTTTCTTGTGGGGATTTTTGGGCCATTAAACCAAGCTTGGAAACATGATTTTAAATCATCTAAGTGATTTTAAAATCATGAAACATTAAAAGCCAAATATAATATGAAACTTTAAAACATGGGCTAGCTTGATTTAAGATCTTTTCAAAAACAAATGCATCCAAGATTTAAATCCAAAACATGCACAAACTAAGATTTACAATATTTAAAAACAATGCATGTAGAAAATCAGATTTCAAGGTTTTTAACTCAATGCATGTGTGAAAATTCATGAGATGCTAAAATGATAATGCATCCATCAAATTGCAATACACAAAATCCCTAACAGGAGGCTCATTTTCTGCAAGTTTGCCATGGTTTGGCTGGAGGAAGAAGGGGCAGAAAACCCATTTTTCGGGTTACAGCACAGTATGTCCGATCGATCGCACAATACATCCGATCGATCGGACTGTGTGTTAACTGAAAGGTGTACAATGCCGATCGATCGCACAATACGTCTGATCGATCAGACTGTGCACTAACTGGATGCTGTTCAGGTCCGATCGATCGCACAATACATCCGATCGATCGGAGCGTAATTTTCTGACAGCACTTGGAAACTTCGAAGACCTGTAACTTTCGACCCGCCCGTTAGATTTCTACGTATAATATATCATTGGAAAGCCCTTGAGACATAGAATCCAATGGTTCTGGTTTCATCACGATCGGAGGTCGGTAAGTGATGTAAATACTTGGATTATTAATCTAGCTCATGTTTTATTGGAAATAAGACCAGTAACCTAGGTTTGGGCCTTAGATGCTGGAAACCATTAACTTACTAGCACATGACCATAAATGGGATTGAAATCGAATCATGTGGCTTGGTGTGAATTCGATGGGTTGTCTAGGTATTCGTGTATTACACGTAGTGTAACCGAATGCATATGAGTTGAATTGAATGATGCTCAACATGATTGTACACCAAGGGATTTTCTTGAAAGCATCATTAATCCAAATTCCACATGTACTCCGTTAGAACACGTAGGATACAGGGATGACACCGCTTGCCTAGGATTGGATTATAATTCTTCCTTGAGTTTGACTTGTATCCGTTGTTACCATTTTTCCTTGTACACTCTCTTGACATAAAACACGTAATCAATTATGAAACATAAATTCTTATAGAATTTAGGACTTGGACCTGACTTAGAGTGTACCTTAGGAAACCATGTCTTGTTTGATGAACATGACTGGCTAGTAATGGAAGGGGATTATCACGTGGCTTGCTTGACTTGTACTATTTTGGAAAAGATAATCCCTAGAATCTTATCTTGTACATGAAGCTAGCTAGACTTGCTTGTCTTGTTATTCTTGTGTCAGAACCACTCTGTATTTGTTTGCATATCATGGCCATCTGCAGTTTGGGATTTAATGACGAATCGGTTACTTCGGTTGTCGGGGTGGGCAGTCGGCGTAGGACGATGTCCATGGCGTTGAATAGCTGGGAGCGGGCTAGGACCGTGCTACTATTCCCAAGACAGGGAGCTAGGATCCCACTGGAGCCGGACTATGGTATCAGTAGTCCAAGGGGATTGTTACTGGTACCTCGGGAGGTGGCTTTGGACATCCTCAGAGTCTCCCTCTTGCTTGTTCTTGTTTTGCATTTGCATTGATAGTAGTTATTGTTAGATGATGGTTAGGATTCCTTTTATTATTCCTGTTGTTTAATAATCTCGCTTTATGCCTAGTCTCATATTCTAGTATTCATATGATCTTACCTATCATTATTTTACACTTGATGCATGTCGTGTTTATTATGTCTTGTATATCTATTGCTCAACATGTCGTTGACTTTGTTCCTTGGTGTGCAGACACATCAGGCGAGTACTACCTCGAGGAGCAGGCCGGTGAGGAGATCCTCAGAGGAGGCATGAGAGTGGCATGCCGATGACGTAGAGTAGTGTCATCACTTCCGGCACGAGAGAGATACATTGGGTTTTTATTAGATTATAATTTTATTCATCTTGTTTCTCTCGTTGGACCTTTTTTCTTACATTGACTTCTGTTCTTTATTGGCCTTATTTCTTGGGATGGCCAATGTAATAAATACCTTAACTCTTAGTTCTGTTTACTCTTCTTGCAAACTTTAATTTAATGAGATTCATGTTCATTGCTTGAGATTCCATATGTCTAGAGTTGTTGAGACTCTATATTTATTGTAACACATGAGGTTGAGGTTTGAAATATTAAATCCTCACCGCGGACTACGATCCGTGGGCCCAAAGGATAAAATTTTTAATTAGTCCTAAAATTCACTCTCCGAATCCGGTTATTTCTTTAATCGGATTCGGGGGACGTGACAAAAACCTTCACCAAAACAAAGAAGGTCCCAAACATCCACCAAGCCAGCATACCTAGCCCCACTCAAGGAGAACCAGTTCTACCCTCTTGCCTATATGAAAGAGGAGAGACCCATCTCCGACCTAACAACCAAGTCAACCCAGCATGAGCTGGCTTGTTCCTACAAGCCCAAAATCAAGTCATGCATCACTAGGCCTTTGTGAACACTTGCCAAGGCCTACAATCATTTAGTTCGACCCTTCATCTCTACAGGGGCCGAACTTAAAAAGTTCAAAGCTTCGCTGCAACAGGCAAATGACCGGGTCCGGATCCTGTCCATGCCTAGCTACAAAGAAGATAGGCTCTGCTGCTGCTCCCGAGGGAGCACATCCTTCATTGTCAAAGCCCAGCCAGAGCGACTGAAGCTCAAGTTGCTCGTCGTGCACGCCGCCGCCCATCGTATCGACAAAAGAGACTAGAAAAGCAGAGGACTCATCCTCCTACACTTCAAGTCTCCCATAAATGGGTCGAAAAAGAAAGACCCGGCTAAGTTGCTGCTGTCCATAGGGTTGGAAAAACCAGAAGACGCCAAAAGTCAGCATAAAAAATCCATGTCCGACGTCCGGTGACCCGCAGCGTCTCCAGGACACGAAGACATCCTGAAGAGTCCCCTACTCCTTCAAGCCAAGGACAGCAGAGTGATCATTCCTCAAGCTCTTCTTAAAAAAGAATGAGCCCCAGCTCAGTCACCAAGACAACATCTTCCTTCGAATCCCGAAGGATGAACGTCCCGGCTACAAATTCTGAGCCACCACCTCGCAATCTACCTCAAGATGATGCGATCACACGCATCTAACAGTTGGAACAAGGCCAACAGAGGATTAAAACTCTGATGGACAACCTTCTCCTCGCCTTTCAAAATCAGGCGAACAATGAACCTCCTCCGAATTTTCAAGATGATGAGGTAAATTGAGAATAAAATGAGTCACGTGCCCTCACCAAAAAGGACGTAGACAGTATCCTCGCAAAAGCTAAAGAAGAGGATATACTCAAGGAGCATGGGATCAAGCCACCATATCCCTTATGGATGGACTCGGTCCCGTTCCCTATAAAATTTAAACATCCTACCCTCCAAACATATATGGGGAAAGAATCAGCCGGACAGCACGTCATCCACTTCAAAATCCTGACGGGAGCTATTGTAGATCAAGATGCCCTCAATATCCGCCTCTTTGCAAGTACCCTAAAAGATACGGCCTTTGATTAGTACTCCACTCTGCCGGAGGACTCCATCCAAAATTGGGCATGCTAGAGACGCGCTTCCTAACTCACTTCAAAGGTGAGGATCATCCTGCTACTATGGCTGAGCTCTGCAGCCTAGGGGGAGAATGAGTCAACATACGACTTCATTCACAAGTGGAAAGCAGTGGCGTACAAATGCTCTGATGTACTGCCACAAGCGTCGTTAGTCGACATCTGCCGAAATAACATGAGAGCAAGAATCCACTCCATGGTCATCGGCAACAAATCAAAAAACCTGGGAGAAATCCTAGAAGCTTCCATGGAGGCTGAAACGGTGATCAAAGACCTCAATAGTCAGAAATCATCAATAAAAGAGCCAACCGCCATTGCAACCTCTAAACTAAAGAAAAAATAGGTCCTCAATGTGCAAACCAAGTAAGCTCCTCAGCCACCAAAGAAAGTTGAAAACAAAGCTGCAGGTAAGAGACTTGAGCTCTCCAATGCCTTCAAGGAGCGAGTAGAAAAGAAATACCCATTCGATGAAGATGTTGATGAAATCTTCGGGGCTCTCGTGGAAAACGGCAAGCTCACCTTGCCTGAACCCAAAAGACTGAGAGTTATTGGCAAAACCAATGATCCTTGGTACTGTCCATACCACCAGATGATCTCGCATCCTCTCAATCAATGCTTCGTTGTGAGAGAGAAAATAAATGAGATGTGGAAAAACGGAGTCATCACCTTTGACAAAAACTAAGGGTCTGCCTCTGTCAACATGGTGTCATGTAGACAAACATCAAAATCACCAAAGAAGAAGATCACTACTTCCTTCAAGGTGATAAAAAGAATTCAAGCATGCGAAGCACTGGTTCCTTACCCGACACCAGACGGACAACCCATATGAGTACATCCCGATCTCCTAGAAGATGAAAACTGGGAGATCGTGAAAACAAAGCCAACAACTCAACAATGAAGGCAGGCTAGGAAACATCTCCTCAAGCTCAAACGGCAAGAGAAGACCCAGCCAAAACAAGAAGTCAATGAAAAGGCAGAGGCCTCCTCTACCACTTCACTGGGGGCAATAGAAACGTCCCTTCCAGAGACTTCAAAGGGGATAAGAAAATTCACTCTCAGTGATTTCATGCCACCTCAATTCAAAAAAGAAGCCACGCAGGACGCATCATACTCTTGCAATTCAGTAGTTGGGTTCTCCATTGATGGATACGAGTCCAGCGACACCGATGATGGATATGAGTCCAACAACACCGACGAGTGGGAGGAATCCCTTGAAATAGGAGAATACCTCTCTGATGAAGAATGGGTTCCTGAAACTTACCTTTTGCCAGTAATCTGGTATAGCCCCTTACAGCCACAAGGATCCTGGTCTGATGATGAAGAAGACTAAGAGGTTGTACAAGAAAATGTTGTTGACCCAGCACCCGTCGTTGCTCTAGTGGAAATCAACCATGTTGAACCACAAAGAGCAGACGAAGAAGAAGATTTGGCTCCCATGCCTGATCTTGAGGAATATGCGAGGATCTTGCAGCATCTTGCTCTAGAACATGAGCAAGACCGCGTCAACGAGCTTCCTCGCAATCCAGAACTGGAAGTCCCTGAACACCACCAGGTACCTCCTCCCTTAACTCCTGAAAATGGAGAAAATTGCTGGATCGATGATCCTCTTACATCTGAGGATGAGTCTGACTCCCAAGAGTCCATTCTGGCAACGTCGCCTATCAAAGTTGCCTGTAATGTGATAATTCGGGATTATAGCTCTCCCGAAGCCTCGTCTGATGAGATCACTTACACTCCGATGATGCCTAGCACCATATCCTCTGGAGCTACCTCGTCTCACGTGACTTTCACAGATATCGCACCCTCTCAGGTTTCTTCTCCTGAGACCGTGACTTCAAAACTCACACTCTTCCCAACTGATCATCATAAAGAAACCCCAACTATTGATGCTTGGGACGATGAATTGATCAATGAAGAATAAAAGTTGCTGGATGCTATTCAGGACCTGTTCCTGGAAAATGCTCCGTGCAACACAATCACTGAGGATGGCAACTCTGCTGAATATACATCCCCAGTAAATGAGAAACGACAGCCTCTTGATCCTGAAGACAATCTTCCAAACGAAGATCCTTTTCAAGAAGCTCTCGAAGTTAGTAGAGGCACCCGTTCTGGCCGGGACTACCCAAAAAATTATAACCAATCTTCCTTTACTTATGTAAATCCTTCGGGAAAAGATGTTGTAAGCGCCCCTAGTGGCAACAATGATGAACATGCAGGCTCTAAGGAGGCTTTCAAGTATGACTTGATCGAGCACTTCAAACACACACCTGCACGTCTGCACATCTTAGACTTATTGCGAATGTCTCTGCGCACTCGTGATAATCTCATTTCAGAATTACAGAAGCTGAATGAGGATGTCGACAAACATGCCCCGTAAGTCCTCCAAATTGAAATGGACTATCAGGTCAAAAACTCAGAAACTTCCTCAAAGGGAGAAAAGAAGAAAACTAAGGGATCATGCATCGAATGCCTATCGGTTCAAAAAGCGGCAAGTGCAACCATCACCTTCACTAAGGAAGACCTCCTATTTGGCGCAACAAGGCACAACTGACCCCCTGTACTTCACAGGGTACATCAAGGAAATGCCTATACACAGAGTTCAGATCGACCCAGGTTCTGCACTCAACCTCATCTCCACTTCGGCTCTTGAAGAGTTGGGCATCCCACCCAGCAAGCTGAGCCACACATCTGTATCTATCTTTGGATACGATGGGAGCACTCAAAGGCCTATCGGCAAAATCAGGTTCAAGTTGCAAATTGGTGATATGATCTTTGAGGTCATTATGTATGCAATAAAAACCCCTCATGCTACAACACCCTTCTCGGATGCCCTTGGATACACAAGAATGGTGTTGTCCCTTCAACTCTACATCAATGCATCAAATTCGTCGGCGACGACGGCATGATACATCGAGTCTTTGCGGACAGAAAACCCTTCAAAGGTAAAGAAGTCCACTTCACAAACTTCCAGATGTATGAAGGTGAAAAAGAAGAAGAGGAGATAGGATCCTTTGCCGAAAATCTCCAGAAAGATAAAGGCAAGGCTCCTCGACAATCACCGGAAGAAAACAAACCCTCCGATAAATCCGAAGAGAGCAGTCAACCTCCCTTCGTCATCTCCCACAAGACTTCAAAGCCTTTGGTAATCATAACTAATAGTGAAAAAGGCAAAACAAAAGTCTGGGGGCAAATTTGTTGTCTCTTTCGTGTCTATCATGCAAGACACGGATTCGGATTAAGAGCCAGAAAATGACACATCATCAAGCCAAGCCGACACTCAGCAAGTTCAGCCTTCTCTTACTCCAATGGAGACACCTGCTGACATTGAAAATCCTGCGTCTGTTTCCTTTGTTGTTCCAGTAACTTTAACAAAGGAAAGGCCGATCTTCTTCCATAGATTGGATGCTTCTTTATCAAACTCCCTGCTTGAACATTTCCAAAATGAAGGTATGTCTCAGCTATCTCTATATAGTCCTGTGGAGCAAGCTATTATGAAGAAAATGGGCTATGATGCTCAAAACCCAGTCGGTTTGGGAGAAGGCCGTGGTATTCTCATGCCATTAAGGCCCACCTTGACCAAACGCCAGCTGGAAGATTGGAGACTCTACGACTATGTAGAAAAATCTTCACATGGGTTAGGGTATGATCTTGACAACCCCGTGTGACAGTTGAAACAAAGGCTTAAAAGTCAATTTGTAGACCAAGCTTCAACATCTCAAGTCCATGAAGACATTGATCTCCCTGGATATCTCTTTGAAGAGTCACCTGACAAAGATCCAGGAAGCTCCTCCAATTGGACGATTTCTCTGATGATGAAGAGGAATTGTCCGATAACACAGACGTGTGGTATTCTAACCCAGAAGAACCCTCGTCTCCAAAAGAAGTACCTTACTTCGACGTAGTTTCAACAGGTGATTGGGACCATCTCATAGCAAGCCTTGAGAAGATCACTGATCAAAAAGACTCATGGAAAGGAACAAAACCTTGGTCTGGAAATGCCCTTGAAACCCCCTGAAGGTTTCGTTGAGCTGGAAGCCTCCGAAAATATTGTGGAGGAACCACCTTCGAACCTTCCAACAGAAGATCATGTTCAAAAGATAGACTTGGGAACACCAGATAACCCACGTCCTGTATTCATAAGCAAGAATATAAAGGATGATGAGTTACCAGAGTATATCACTTTTCTTCGTGAGTTCGTTGATTGCTTTACATGGTCTGACGCTGAAATGCCTGGCTTAGACCCAAAAGTAGCAGTCCACAAGCTCAATCTTCAAGAAGACATCAAGCCTATCAAGCAGGGTCAAAGACGATTCCATCCGTATGTGATGGATAAAATTGAACAAGAAGTTCAAAAACTCAAAAGCGTTGGCTTCATCCATGAGGAACAGCATCTTGAATGGTTGGCCAACATTGTCCCCGTGATAAAGAAAAGTGAATAGATCAGGGTCTGTATTGACTATAGAGACCTGAATGGCACTTGCCCTAAAGATGAATTCCTGCTCCCCATACCGGAGGTAATGATTGACAATACCTGCAGATTCGAGCGCATGACATTCATGGATGGCTTCTCTGGTTACAATCAGATAAAGATGCATCCTAAGGATAAAAACGCACTTCCTTTGGGACCCCATTTGGCGTGTATTGCTACACTTTCATGTCATTTGGTCTGAAAAATGCTGGTGCCACATATCAGAGGGCTATGATGAAAATATTCCAAGATATGCAGCACAAGACGGTCGAATGTTACGCTGATGACCTCGCCGTCAAAAGTAAAAGAAAAGAAGATCATCTCAAAGACCTTCGAGAAGTCTTCCTCCGGCTTTGCAAACACAAACCGCGGATGAATCCCCTAAAATGCTTCTTCGGCGTCTCGTCGGGTAAGTTCCTAGGGTTCCTAGTTCGGAAAGCTGGAATAGAACTTGACCCCATCAAATTCAAGGCTATTATAGAGATCCCCTCCCCAAGAACCTTGAGAGAACTGAAAGGGCTCCAAGGGAGATTGGCCTACATCAGAAGGTTCATCTCCAATCTTTCGGGGAAGTGCCATCCATTCTCTCGGTTGATGAAGAAAGGTGTGGACTCTGTCTGGGATGCTGACTGTGAAGCTGCATTTCAAGATATCAAGTCATACCTGACCAAACTTCCAGTGTTAGCTGCTCTTATCTCTGGAAAACCATTCATCTTGTACACAAGAGCCCTTGACCACTCTCTGGGCGCTCTACTTGCACAAGAAAATGATGAAAGAAAAGAAGCTGCTCTATACTACCTCAGCCGCATGCTAGTAGTGGGTGCAGAGCATCGCTACTCTCCAGTCGAGAAAGAATCCCTTGTAGTGATGTTCGCCGTACAAAAGCTACGTCACTACTTGCTTTCCAACACAGTCTACTTGGTCTCGAGGATCAACCTCTTGAAGGTCCTTGTCATCAAAACAGGTTCTCTCAATGCCTGACTGGCAAAATGGTCCATCCTTCTGTCACAATTTGATATTAGGTATGTACCGTAAAAAGCAATCAAAGGCCAAGCTCTATCGGACTTTCTCGCAGAGCATCCATTGCCTAAAGATTCTCCACTCAGAGATGATCTCCCAGACGTACCCGTCTACAACGTGGAGACTTCCTCACAAAATGCCTCCTGGGACATGTACTTTGACGGTACAACCAGGACAAATGAAAAAAGAGAGCTGATCTCAAGAGTTGGCATCCTCTTTGTTAGCCCCGACAAATACATGATACCACATGCTTTCTTGCTACTGGAGCTATGCACAAACAAAACAACTGAATACCAAGCTCTAATCCTAGGATTGGAACTCGCCATTGAATCCGGCATCACCATGCTGGAAGCCTTTGGAGACTCTCAACTGATCATCAACCAGATGAATCAGAAATTTGAAGTCAGGAATCCTGATCTGTTCCCTTACTACAACAAGGCGCAATCGCTTCTGCAGAAGTTTGACATCTATCACATCACCCACATTCGTAGAGGTGAAAACATCCGTGCAGATGCCCTAGCCGGACTTGCCGCATCTATGGCAATCCAGGAAGGGGAAAACATGCAAATCACAGTGTGTGAGAAAAGGATCCTCCATCCTCTTAACACACACCAAGCAGTTGTTGAATGCCACCGAGTGGTTGGAAGTCGGATCTCTATCCTTCAACCTTCAATCGGCAACTGGAGGGATCCATTCATTGATTACACCATGTTCGGAATCCTACCTGAAGATCCAAAAGAACGGGTAAGCGTCCAAAGGCGAGCCCCAAACTTTCATTTGGATATTCCTTCAAAAATCATTTACAAAAAATCCTTCAATGGAGTACTTCTACGCTGCTTGTCACAACAAGAAGCTGAAGAAGCACTCAAAAAAGTTCATGCTGGTCTTTGTGGAGCTCATCAGGCTGGTCCAAAGCTCTACGATCAGATAAAAAGGTTAGGTTATTACTGGCCTACCATGGTAGCTGACACAATGCAATTTGCTAAACACTACCAACAATGCCCAGTTCACGGAGATTACATTCACATGCCTCCAGAATGGATGCATCCTACACCGATCTCATGACCTTTCGAAGCTTGGGGTATGGACATCATAGGTCCTATTTCTCCCCCTTCAAGCAAAGATCATCCATCGCTTTATCTTCGCTGCTACGGATTATTTCTCCAAGTGGTCAGAAGCATTTGTGCTCAACGAAATGAAGACCTTATCAGTCCTTCAGTTCTTGCGCACCAACATCGTTTGTCATTTCGGCATACCTAAAAGATTCGTCCATGATAACTGATGGACCGCGCTCCTGTGCCTGGTCCTACCGAGGTCGGCGGACGTGGGAGTCCATTGGGTCCGACCCTTTCGTAACCGGGGGGCAAGGGGCGTGCATCAACATTTCTTTCGTGTGGGTGTGCTAGATTTTCTATTTTTACTTGGAATTGCAAGTGTTGATCCGGAGATCAACTTTCGCAAGTAAAAAGGAAATCAACTTCTTTCAAGTTTTCCATTGCACATATATTTAAGAAAAGAGACATTTTCTTGATTTGCCGTGAAAGGCGATTTTTTTGGCATTTATAGCCGATTTTGGCGTTTATAGCCGATTTACAATCCTTATCGATAATGAAAGACGAGTTGTGATTTTTGTCTCGTTTAAAAAAATACAAACTACAATGAAAAGTAAGAAAAGGAGGATCTAACTTCTCAGGAGATTGTGGGGGACCCGCTCAGATTGACGGTCGCAAGCCATATGTGGACTTCGCCATCATCCATGTAGATGAGAACAGAGGATGCTATTGATTCGCTTGGCTTGCCTATAACCTCAGGTTTTTAGAGGACAAAGACCAAAAGGAGGTCCTATGTCCAATAAAAAACCAAGTAGACAGGCTGAAAAGCCAAATCTAAGCCATTTGGAGGCAGAAGGAGAAGGTAAGGACCTTGGGGGGGGGGGGTACCCCCCAAGGGACTTTTGTCACCTTGTAGCGGTGGTCGGTGTAGAACTTCCGCAGAGTTTTCTCTCTTTTTTTCTCTGAATTTCTGTGCTTTTTTCTGATCTGGGATCTGTCTTGTTTTTCCGATCTGGATTTCTTTGGAATGCTCTCCTATGTACAGGCTTTTAGGTAGCCATTTAGGAGGGTTTATGAGCCTTAATTGTCATAAAGCTACATAAAGGGAGGAGTTACAAGATTGAATTCTTTATTTTGTAACTCCTTTTTCTTGGCTTCTGATTGGCCGGAGGAGATTGAGGGCATTTAATCGCCATGATGGGAGGAGTTTCATGAGTTAAATGCCATGAATCTCTTGACTTGTAACTCCCGGATGCTTGCTTCTGATTGGTCCGTCCAAAGAAATGGATTAATGACTGTAATAAAGCTAGTCAATTAATCGCATTAAGTGGTCGCCGAGCAGTTGAAGAGTCGCGGGTCGTGCTGCGTCTTTTTGGATTCTTCTGGCGATGATCATCGATGGATCTTCATGTAGATCGACATCGGATGACCATGTAACTTCAGGTGTTGGTTGCCAACAGTGGGTCGGTACCATCTGTCCTGTCGATTTCTCGATCGGTTGGGTAGAAAGCACACTTTTTTTTGTTGACCGGGTGGCGATCAATATTATTTTCGATGCTCTTGATGATTAACCCATGTTTTTGACTGATGTCAGAGGATTTGGTGTCTCAAAAGTATGAATTTTGGAAAATACCAGAGGCCGGACGCTTCGAATCGCGAAAAAACGGCGAAAAATGGGGTTTCCGGGGCCCACCAGGCGATCCCGGGCCCCAGGGTCGCAGGTGACCCTTGGGGGGGTTTTCCCCCTTTTGTCCCGTTTTGTGTCCGTTTTTGCTGTTTTTTTATTTTTTTTTTCTGTATTTTTCCTTGACATTTTTTATCATTTATTGGCCTGATTTCCTTGTAGAAAATCTGATGAGAATCCTTGCATTTTATTTTGCAAAGTTTCCAATTTTCTGAGAAAGCCGAAGACTTCGTCGCGCAGAGCTGCCGATTTTCCGTCAGAAGCTGAAACTGGGCCAAACGAAGTCGGAATGACCTGAAATTTGGGGTGAACCCTCCTGAGCAATAAATAAGACCAAACATAGGCTTTTGTTTGAGTTTTGAATCCGTTTAGGGTCCTATCACCAGTAGACTTGCTTTGTCGCGATGAAGATGTCGCGGCTTGATGTGCGGTCAACCGATGTCCGATTGACTTGAAATTTGACAGGGAACCTATTGGAGTCATTTTAAGATGATCCATAGGGTCTGTCTTGGAAACCATGATCCCGGGGAGCTTTGCCATCGAGAGGCCCGATTTGGCTTCCGAGCGTCAAAGTATGGTCAAATGTTGTCGAAATGACCTGAAATTTTTTTGTGTAGCCCTTTGTAAGCATTTTGAAGCCGTCCATGTGCTCTATCTGATGAGTGATGGCCTCGGTGGTTCTCACCGCCGAGAGGCTTGATTTAGCTGTTCGAGGGTCGATGTAGGGTCAAACGTTGTCGGTTTGACTCGAAACTTGACGTGGAGCCTTTTGGATGTATTTTGAGACCATCCATCGGCTCTGATCGAAGATTTAGTGTCTCCGATGCTTTCGCCGCTGGAAGCTCCTTTTCAGCTGCCAGAGAAGCGAAGTTAGGCCAAATGATTTTGAAATGGCCAGAAACTTCTTGTGTACTCCTCTTTTCGCTGTCTTGAAGGATCTTGCAGTTTTTGTTTGATTCTGACAAGATTTGATTTTTTGGAAGTAGCATTGCCTATTTATGGCAGGTTACGACTTCATGTAGCTCTTTGGATCTTGAAGAGGCAAAGTGACATTTTTGGTGTCAACAATAACGGACCACAATTCCGAGATCATCAATTCTACAAGTTTTGGGACGAATACAAAATCCAAAGCTGTCCTTTGACTCCATACAATCCGGCAGCAAACGGATTAGCAGAAATCCTTCATCAAGACACTCTGCAAAATGTTAGGGATTTTGTATATTGCAATTTGATGGATGCATTATTCATTTTATTCATCATTTGAATTATTCACACATGCATTGTTTTAGAAATCTTGAAATCTTGGTTTACTTATGCATTGCTTTAAATCTTGTAAATCATATGTTTTATGCATGTTTTGTTTTTAAACTTGGATGCATTTTAGTTTGAAAAGAAGTTTTATAAATCAAGCTAGCCATTGTTTTTAAATGTTTCAAATCTTTTTTGGCTTTTTATGTTTCATGATTTTAATTCACTTAGTTTGATTTAAAGTCATGTTTCCAAGCTTGGTTTATTGGCCCAAAAATCCCCACATGAAAATACTTTAAAATATGCAAAAGTTGGGATTTTTGTTAAAGCTGTCGGTCAGGCGTCGACTAACCGACCGTGGTTCAGAAGCCGACCGAAAGACCCTTGGTTAGATTTCCAGAGAGCTATTTTCTGAACCAAAATATACTGTCGGTCAGCTTGTTGGTCAATCGAAAGTTGTCAGCCAACCGAAGGTTAGAAATGTTTTAAAAATATGACTATTGCTCTGTGACCGTTGGGCCGAACCCTGTATGTCGGCTAGCCGACAGATAGCAGTTGGGCCAAAATTTCTATAAAAGCAAGTTCATTCCTTGGCCCCAAGTGATGATCTTTGAAGCTCTTCTTGAGGCATTTTGAGGCAAAAGAAAGGGGTTCAAGCTAAGGAAGGCTAATGGTCATTGAGGAAAGCTAAAGCTTGGATTAATGAAGTTAAACCACGAAGTAAGCTTTGCCTTTTGATAATCATATGTTTTATGCTTTGATTAAATTATTAGTAAATGATTTTTAGCATATAACTATGAAGTGTTGAATCCTCTACTTCATTTAATCTTTGATTTAAGTTATTGGATTCTTCACTTTGTTTTTCAAACCAAGTTGATTGAAAGTTTCACTAATCATGCCTTGTCAAAACTTTGATTTCTCTTAGTGCATGATTTATTTACTTGGTTGAAATTCTCTCTGTTGTTTTCAATCTATTTGAACTTTAGTTAAACTAGTTTATTTTGAAAATAACATTGATTATGCATCACATGTTTTAAACATTATTAATTTCATACAACTTGTAATCTTTTGATTTTCATAGCATTAACAAGTTAATTGTTTTACATGTGATTTGCATATCACTTCAATCAAATCTTTTATGTTCTTTAAACTTTCAAATGCATTAAGCATATATTAATTGGGCTTAATTTTAAACTTGATTGAAGTATTCACACACACACACCCCTCTCATGAGCATTCATCTTCGCATTTCTAGAGTGTTTGTGTGAGTTTATTTACACTTTTATAACCGCCTATATTAGAAGCAATTTTATTGAGCTTAATTGTATCTCTTAGAGTGTTTTGTGAAGGCACCTTGAGGGAAAATCTTTTATTGTAAAGGTTATTGCTAAGCCTAAGAAAAGCATTGTGTAAAGGTTCTTGCTTAGCCTAGAAAAGCATAATTGATAGGTTGTTGTTAAGCCTAGCAAAACAACATTGTAAGGTTATTGCTTAGCCTTGGAAAGCATATATTGTAGAGGTTATTGCTTAGCCTTTTGAAAAGCATAAATAGTGAAAATCCTGTGGGGTGTTAGATCACAAGCCGGCAGTGAATGTAGGCATTGAGGCCAAACCACTATAAATGATTGTGTGATGGTGCATGCTATGTGGTGATTGTTTATTTAAGCTTCCGCATTTTGTTTGTTAATCATCACTAGTGACTATTTAATTTTAAAGAAATTAAAACTGGTCATAATTGGTCATTAAGTGTAGCTCACCTTATTCACCCCCCTCTAGGTTAGGATCTCGGACTTTCACAAAATCCTCAAGAAAATGGTCTCTAGTCACAAAAGAGACTGGAGCGACAAACTGTCTGAAGCTTTGTGGGCCTATTGAACCATTGTTCGAGGACCAACCCATAACACACCATTCTCCTTGTTCTATGGATGCGAAGCTGTCATACCCTTGGAAGTACAAATTCCTTCCTTGAGGGTATCTCTGCAAAATGACATGACTCAAGAAAGCAATATCAAATTGCGACTCCAAGAGCTGGATAATCTCGACGAGAGACGGCTCGAAGCTCGACAAAGCATTGAACTTTACCAAGCACACATGGCGGGATCTTTCGACGAGAAGGTCAGGTAACGCACGCGCCTACGAAAAGGGTGACTTGTTCTTGCGGTAAGAAGACCAATGGTCTTCGCTCACAAGTCCAAAGGCAAGTTTGAGCCAAAATGGGAGGGACCCTACGTCATCGACAAGGTTTTCTCCAACGATGCATATGCACTCCCAAATATGGAGGGTGACGATGTATGCTGCCAATCAATGGCAAGTTCTTAAAGTGGTACTACCCTTGAAAACTTACCCAACTGGGTAAGAGCAATGCCTGCTTGGCCAAAGCCTATTCTCAGGTACTCGCTCGTCAAACCCACTCCTTTTAGAATTTTCATATCAAATGTTGAAATTTCTAGAAATAAAAAAAATGCTTACTTTCATCATTTCATTGTTAAAAAAAAATTCCAAGTTTAGGAGCCTCTCCCTTACTTGACCGAAATCTTCGATCCTTGAACCCAAAATTCATGGTTTGAAACAAAATTCGAATTTAGGGATTTCCACCCTACTCCACCCTGCCTTTTACCGCCAAAAAGGTTTTAGGTCAAAATTTACGACCCTCGTGTCTTTAAATGAAAAAAAAGGTTTTTTCAAAAAACTGCGGGGAAGCGACGCTTAGTCGATACTCGTACGAATCAGAAGAATGCGAACCACGTTCGACACTTCCAAAATCGTAGGGAAGCGACATTTCGTCAATACTTACAAAACGTAAAATCATGGAGACGCAACATTTCAGTTGATATCCACAACCCAAATTTCAAAGGTTCGAAAAAACCTAAAATCATGGAGACGCAACATTTCAGTGAAATCCACAACCCAAATTTCAAAGGTTCGAAAAAATGAAAAAATCGTGGAGATGCAACATTGCAGTTGATGTTAACAACCCAAAGGTTAGAGAAAACTGCAAATTTCAAAAATAATGGGGAAATGATATTAAGTCAGTACCCGCTAAACCAATTTTTTTAAAAGCAAGGAAGCGACACTTAGTCGATACTTGCACCCAAATCCGCAAAGAGGCGACATTCCATCGATACTCACAACCGAATGAGCAAGGATGTGACATTCCATTCGATACTTGCAGGACCATTCAGTAGGGAGGTGACTTTTAGTCGATACTTGCATTTTTGAAAACCAAAACCGGCTATAAATGCCACAAACCGGCTATAGATGCCACAAAACAAAAACCAGGCTTTCACGCCAACAAACCAAAACTTGGTTTAAAAGAAAACAGGCTATCAATGCACAAAACCTGGCTATCAATGCCAAAAACCTGGCTCTCATGCCAAAATTGGCTCTCATGCAGTCATGTCACAAACAAAACCGGCTATCAATGCCACAAAACCTGGTTCTCATGCCAAAATCGGCTCTCATGCCACAAAGAAAATCTGGCTACCATGCTAAAACAATCATTTGACAAAAGATTTTCACAAAATGACAAACTTTTGATCAAAGTTTCAAAACAATCATTCCCATTTAGCAATTGCTTTCATCACAAAAAAGATTTAAGTGAGCGTAGGGAAAACAAAAAAAAAAAGAGAGTACCAAAAATACATGTGGTACCAAAAAAAAAAAAAGTGTTCACAAACACTACAAAAAAATAGAGAGTACCAAAAAAAATAAGAAGAATAGTTTTTGCTACAAAAATCAGGAGCTCAGCCAAAAATGGCCTCTAGCCAAAGTTTCAGCTCCTCAAGCAAACTCTTGGCTTCAGCTGTCAGGAACTTGCCATGAGATGCTGGAGAAGGCTGTAACCCTTCTTTTACACCGGGGAGCTTATCCCGAACAGTTTGCCATCGTTTGTTTTCTTGAGCCTTCCCTTTGAGAACTCGATCGGCATCTACAACCTGGTGAATCAGAGCACTCTCCCTGTCGCGAGCCTCCGTTATAGAAGCCCACTTGGCCGCGACTTGCGCCTTCAAATGATCAAGACATTTCCTGGCCTCGACGACCTCCCTATCAAGGATGTTAAGGTCATGCCTCAGCCCGATGATGGCTAACTCTTCTAAGTTCTTCTCCCGAACTAGTTGCTTCCTGCTCTATGTAGTCTCATTCAAGTTAGACTTAGCCTTATTAGCGGGATCTACGAACATCTCCTTGAAGAATTGGTCGTCAGGAAAATCAATGGTCTCAAACCACTTGTCACCCAGTGCAATGATCCTATCAACGATCACCCCGGCACCTGTGACATCCAGACCAACTTCTTCGGCATCAGTGAGAATCTCTTGCACATGCTGAATCATACCAAATCCGGCATCCAAATGTCCAGAAAAGAGAGTCTTAATCCAAGAGCTCAAAACCCGCACCAGCACGTTTTTCGCCAATTGAAGAGATGAACCGGATGAAGATTCACCCTTCTCCGTTGGTCGGCTACTCATGTCATGCCCCGTTGGAAGAGTAACAAAAGAACTCTTTCCAGTTGGAGCCGCTGGGGAAGGAATCTTAACACGAGGTATCTCCTCTATCGTATCAGAACTAGTTGTAGGAGTCTCTACCTTTGGATCAACCTCTAGCATCCCTTGCTCTAGTTCTGAAGAAAGCGACGGGTTCTTTTCTGTCACTTCAAAACCTGTTAATGGAACACAAAAAGGTATGAATATGATCCTATTTAAAAATCGCTATCAGGGTTATTACTATAAAGTATCTTCTTTGACGACTGGCGGAACACTCTCTTCCTCCATGAACTCATCGGAAGCGTCGTCAACATTTGCATCCATCGATGGTTCAAAGTCATCAGAATCCTATGGCAAGTCAGCTGAGAAGAGAAATGTTAGCAACTCAAGTCACAGACAAAAAAAAAGGCAAAAAAGTCATACCAATTGGAGATTCTGGATTCACTCCTGAATCCCTCGGTTCTTCTTCAGGTGCCACAGCCGGATCCGTCACCACCTCATCGGTCGAAACTTCAGGCATCACCAAGTCTTCTTCTTCTGCTAAAAAAAAAAAGAAAAGCAGAAGTAGAAGCAAATCAGAACATGGAAAAATCCATGAAAAGAAATGGAAAGAGAAAGAGGAAGAATCGTACCTTTACCGATGGTCTCTTCTTCTCTACTCTTCTTTTTCGGAGGCTCGTCAACATTCGCTAGCATCTCCTCATTGATAGTAAGAGGGACTTCTATATTAGGAGAGTCTTCGTGTTGCCCCTTGCTGCGATGCTGACTCCTCTTCCTCTTGCTTCTGCGGGCTTGCTTCCTAAAGAACCTGCCCTACTGTCAGAGTCAGGTTTCTCACTTGACTCCTCACTGGATGGTCTACTCTTACCAGTAGACTCCATGGAAGCTAGCCTCTATACCAATTGCATCCAAGCATCAAGCTCAGCTTCCTCCTTTCTAGCTGCTCTAAAGCCTCATCAGGTACTTCCCGGACAACTTTAGAACCGATGACGCCCTGGTCACCGAGAAAGCCTATTTATGCTTCTCTCCAGAAAGGAAGGCCAAAACTTCCTCTCGCCGGACGCCATCTGACTTCCCAATGCCTTTTTCGGAAGACAGCTTTACATCAAGCTCCTTCTTGGAAAGTCCCCGATATGCAAGGAAGCTTTCCACGAACCACTTCGTGAAACTGGCAGTCTGGAAAGTCGACTGCTCGGGATAAGAAATCATGGCTGTAGTGTCTCAAGCACTATAAAAAGCCCATGCATTTCTGCCATCCTGCAAACGTCCAAAGCGCTTCAGCATACTCAAAGGCGCTCCAATAATGCCTTGAGAAAAACCCAATTGCAGTGCAAAGCGAGAAGGTACATACAGCTACATGTCGACGAAAAGAAGTCTACGGTACACCATTGTGCTAACTCATATGCTAAAAAGCCACTCCTTCTCAGCATTTGTCAAGGAGTAATGTCTTCCTGACCCTGCCCTGGTAGAGTCATGGGAGGCACCAAAATCAAAAGCCTTCTTCCGCAACTCTGGAGCAAGCTTCACTAAAGACTCCCCATCTCGGCGTCCCTGAACCGTCGGATCCTCATGCGGGCAAACAAAAGTGATTCGAAGACGGCTTTACCCTTGGCCAATCGAATCATCAGAGAATCATCATCCTGTGCAGCACCCAACCGGTGGAAGCCAGGACAGTGGTATACAAACCACGAATAAAAGATATAGGCTGAAAATACACTGTTCATAGGGAGCCCAAGCCGAACAAAAAAAGCAGCAACCTGCAGTTTGGTACACAAGTAGGAGTAAAGAGCAGGCACCAAAGCAAGCCGCTCTCCAAACGTCATCTGACAAGCCAGAAAAATACAATGCGGCATGATGTACGCTCCATCTCCTCCAGCAAAAATAGCCTCACCTAGCCAATAAGTGAGGTAAATAGCGAAATCTCTCCTCAGTGCAATGTCAGAGCAAATGGCGTCTGTAGTTGCGAAGAAACCCTCAACTCTTCTTACATAGCCGAAGTCTTCTTCGTACCCGGATCCTTAGACTTGGCTTCCCGGGTCGTCCTATCAGAAGATTCCCTACTGTCAAAGAAGTTGGGGAACGAAGAGCCAAAACTCTTCCAACTGCTGGACTTGACTTTCGAGCCCTCCCTCTCCTTCGGAAAATCATTAAAGGCGACAAACTGAAAGTACAGGAGCCTGAACTCCTCTGACTGCTCCTCAAGGATGCTGTCAATCGGCATGAACTCCTCATAGAGTTTGCCAAGGATAGGCAACCCAGTAATGGCACTTAACTCCTTTAAAGAAAAACCAATCTCACCATTCGTGACAACGGAGGTATTGGTTTGTGGAAGGAATGACTCCAACATAGGCATGAAGGCCTCGTCTGAAAAAATCACGATCTCCCTAAAGGCACGGACCGCATCGAAAATCCCGGCTTCCTTCAAAACAGCACCACCAATCAGCAGGACCTGATCAGTCCACAACTTCCAATTGGAGTCAGCACTGAAACGGCCACGAAGTCGAAAAGGCTTCACCCAATTGCTGTCCTCACCGCTGAAAATGCTAATGCCCACCGGTCCCAAATCGACCGACGGATAGTCAGAGCCTTGGTAGCCGCTGGCCGTCATCAACATGTCCATATGAGCAGGCGACTTCTCCATATATCTGGAAGGACCGCCAACAAAAACCCCAGTCTTGATCACGTTGGTCCTTTTCACCCAGTTTGGAGGATCTTCCCTCTTAGAGCACGTGAGAGAAAGGCTCATTATCAAGATAGTACGATCAAACGTCGACCGGGTAATAACGGTTCTCTTTTCACCATCAGTTGTGTAAGAGAACTGAAAACATCTTCTCTGGCATGTCACGTCGTCAGGGACTGCATCACCAAAGAAGAAGGTAGGCTTGGGCAACACCCTCTGATCATCCATAACCCAAGGATGGTTGCTTACCATGATTTTGTAGAATTCCTCTCCCTTGAGAGCGATTAGTCGCTGCCTCATTTCATCTTTGTTGAGAGAGTCTCACTCTTCGAGGTTTCTCTTAACATACTGGACCATCTCCTAGGCCTGCCGAACGGCCGCATTGGAAGATCTAGCAGATCGACGAGGTACGCTTGTAGCAGGCACTTTACCCTTGTTCGTTCTGAAGGAACCACCTGCAAAGGTTGGAAAAAAAAGATTAATCATAAAAAGGATAGGATTTCGCTAAAAAAAATCTGGCAAGATTTCGGCATGATTCCGGGGTAGTTCCGAAGAAAAAGGAAATGTCCCAAAAGAAATAGAAAGCTTGAAGATGGGCTCAACATCACTGCGAGCTCCGAAACTCCAAACTTTCAAAACCTCAAAAATCTCCGCAAAATCAGGAAGGGCTCAACATCGCTACGAGCTCCAAATTTCCAAAATTGCAAAGATTTTCAGGTGTGCCATCACATCATGCTCTCAGTACAATTTGCGAAAAAATGCATGAACATCTTGGTTCGGCAAAAAAAACGCATTATCATGATGAGAAACAAAAAAAAAAAACTTTCTAAAAAAAAAAGAGGAGAAAGAGAAAAAAAAGAAAAAGGAACTTCTCAAAAAATCAAATATTGTTAGAATCAAACAAAAACTGCAAGATCCTTCAAGACAGCCAAAAGGGGAGTACACAAGAAGTTTCGGGCCATTTTAAAATCATTTGGCCTAACTTCGCTTCTCCGATAGCTGAAAAGGAGCTCCCGGCGGCGAAAGCATCGGAGACACCAAATCTTCGATCAGAGCCTATGGATGGTATCAAAATACATCCAAAAGGCTCCACGTCAAGTTCTAAGTCAAACCAACAACGTTTGACCCTACATCAACCCTTGAACAGCTAAATCAAGCCTCTCAGCGGTGAGAACCACCGAGGCCATCACTCATCAGAAAGAACACATGGACGACTTTAAAATGCTTACAAATGGCTACACGTCAAGTTTCAGGTCATTTCGACAACATTTGACCATACTTTGATGCTCGGAAGCCAAATCAGGCCTCTCGGCGACGAAGCTCCCCGAGACCATGGTTTCCAAGACAGAGCCTATAGATCATCTTAAAATGACTCCAATAGGTTCCCTGTCAAATTTCAAGTCAATCGGACATCGGTTGACCGCACATCAAGCCGCGACATCTTCATCGCGACAAAAACAAGTCTACTGGCAATAGGACCCCAAACGGCTTCAAAACTCAAGAAAAAGCCTATGGTTGGTCTTATTTATTGCTCAGGAGGCTTCACCCCAAATTTTAGGTCATTCTGACATCGTTTGTCCCAGTTTCAGCTTCTGACGGAAAATTGGCAACTCTGCGCGACAAAGTCTTCGGCTTTCCCAAAAAATTGGAAACTTTGCACTAAAAAATGCAAGGATTCTCATCAAGTTTTCTGCAGGGAAATCAGGCCAATAAATGATCAAAAATATCAAGAAAAAATACAGAAGAAAAAGAATCGAAGAAAATCAAAAACGACCGCAAAACGGGACAAAAGGGGGGAAATTCCCCCCAGGGTCGCCGCCGGAATCGCCGTGTTGGCCCCGGAAGGCCCTTTTTGTCATTTTTCACAATTCGAAGCTTCCAACTCCTGGGATTTTCCAAAATTCATACTTTTGAGGTGCCAAATCCTTTGACATCCGTCAAAATCAAGGGTCAATCATCAAGAGTATTAAAATCAACATTGATCGCCAACCGGTCAACCAAAAAAGTGTACTTTCGACCCGACCAATCGAGAAATCGACAGGACAGATGGCACCGACCAGCTGTTGGCAACCAATACCTGAAGTTACATGGTCATCCGATGTCAATCTACATGAAGATCCATCGATGATCATCGCCAGAAGAATCCCAAAAGACGCGGCACGGCCCGCGACCCTTCAATTGCTCGGCGACCACTTAATGCGATTAATTGACTAGCTTTATTGCAGTCATTAATTCATTTCTTTGGATGGCCCAATCAGAAGCAAGCATCCGGGAGTTACAAGTCAATTGATTCATGGCGTTTAACCCATGAAACTCCTCCCATCATGGCGATTAAAGGCGATTAATGCCCTCAATCTCCTCCGGCCAATCAGAAGCCAAGAAAAAGGAGTTACAAAATAAAGGAATTAAACCCTGTAACTCTTCCCATTATGCGGCTTAATGATAATAAAAGCCCATAAACTCTCCTAAATGGCTACCAAGAGAGCATCCCAAGCATTCCAGAGAGACTTCGGACAATTCGGAAATCCAGATAAAAAAAGGCATCAGAAATCTAAGAGAAAGAAAGAGATAAAACTCTGCTGAAGTTCTGCACCGGCCACCGCTACAAGGTGACAAAAGTCCCTTTGGGGGGTACCTCCCCAAGGTCCTTGCCTTCTCCTTCTACCTCCAAGGGCTTAGACGTGGCTTTTCAGCCCGTCTACTTAGCTTTTTATTAGACATAGGACCTCCTATTGGTCTTTATCCTCTAAAAATCTGAGGTTATAGCCAAGCCAAGCGAATCAAGAGCATCCTCTGTTCTCATCTGCATGGATGATGGCGAAGTCCACATATGGCATGCGACCGTCAATCTGAACGAGTCCCCCACAATCTCCTTAGAAGTTAGATCCTCCTTTTCTTGCTTTTCATTGTAGTTTGTATTTTTCCGAAAGAGACAAAAATCACAACTCTTGTCTTTCATTATTGATAAGATTTGTAAATCGGCTATAAACGCCAAAAATCGGCTATAAATGCCAAAAAAAATCGCCTTTCATGGCAAACCAAGAAAATGTCTTTTTTCTTAAATATATGTGCAATGGAAAACTTGAAAGAAGTTGATTTCCTTTTTACTTGCGAAGGCTGATCTCCGGATCACCACTTGCAATTCCAAGTAAAATAGAAAATCCGGCACACCCACACAAAAAATGTTGATACCCGCTTCTGCCCCCCGGGCGCAAAAGGGTCGGACCCCACGGACTCCCACGTCTGCCGACCTCGGTAGCACCAGGCAATTAACGAGCGGTCCATCAAGCTGGCACACCCGGTGGGACTCGTTCATTGGAGACCACGATGCTAGAAATGAAATATTTGCATATCATATCTTTTGCTCTATGCTTATACTTATTTTCTCGATTCCTTGGCTACTTTATAATTGGTGGCCTATGTTGGATTCCGCATCTAAAAAAAATGAGATGAGATTTTTTGGAAATTTCTAATTCTTTGAATTTGTTTCCATTCTTTCTCTTTTCAAAACAAAAAAATTAGATTTTTCAGTTTGGATTCAAAATTGAGAAACCTTGATCATTTCCTATCGTTCATCGTGCTTGCAGAAATGTTGAGCCTGTTAGACTAAGGTTTTGGGCCATCGTTTCTCTTCGATGAGTTCATTAAAGATCTAAAAAAAAAAATAAAAAATAAAAAATCAGATCTTTCAGTTTGGATTCGAAATTGAGAAACCTTGATCCTTTTCTATCGTTCATCGTGCTTGCAGAAATGTTGAGCCTGTTCGACTAAGGTTTTGGGCCATCGTTTCTCTTCGATGAGTTCATTAAAGATCTAAAAAAAAAAAACAAACAAAAAAACTAAAAAAAATCAGATTTTTCAGTTTGGATTCAAAATTGAGAACCTTGATCATTTCCTATCATTCATCGTGCTTGCAGAAATGTTGAGCCTGTTCGACTAAGGTTTTAGGCCATCGTTTCTCTTCGATGAGTTCATTAAAGATCTAAAAAAATAAAACAAAAGAAAAACAAAAATCAGATTTTTCAGTTTGGATTCAAAATTGAGAAACCTTGATCTTTTCCTATCGTTCATCGTCCTTGCAGAAATGTTGAGCCAGTTCGACTAAGGTTTTGGGCCATCGTTTCTCTTCGATGAGTTCATTAAGGATCTAAAATAAATAAATAACAAAAAATCAGATTTCTCAGTTTGGATTCAAAATTGAGAAACCTTGATCCTCTCCTATCGTTCATCGTGCTTGCAGAAAGGTGTAAAACTTGTTCGACTAAGGATTTGGGCCATCGTTTCTCTTTGATGAGTCTATTTGGGATCTAACAAAAAAAAGACATATACCACTAAGGTTAAACCAACTGCGTTCTTTGATCACGGTTGATTCAAGAAAAGCCTTGTCCAGAGTGTGGAGACAGCTTGACTGTTCTAGGCAAGGGTCCTCCAAACGGGTTCATTAAATAATCATACCCTTACCTGGGGACAATTCTATTAATCGAGATTTCATAAGACCGGGTTAGGAGGCCTATGTGTACTCTCTTGTCTTTTAAATAAAAATTTTTCAAAATAAAATTTTTAAAATAATAATAAAAAATAAAAAAAATAAAAAAAAAAGATTTTGAAAAAAAAATCTTAAAAAAATTAAATAAATTTTAAAAAAAATTAATAAAAAAAAAAGATTTTTCATAAAAAAATTTCAAAAAAAAACTTCCGTCATTTTTGGGTTCAGATTGGAGAAATTTTGGTCTCCTCCTTTCTGAGCACTAGCGCTCGCGGAAATCGTTAAGCCCGTGTTCAGATTGGAATGCCTTTTGCTGTCTTTGATGAACCCGATATTAGCCTTTCAAAAAAAATAAAAAAACTCGTCATTTTTGGACTCAGATCCGAGAAATTATAGCTCATTTTCTTCTGAGTACTGGCGCTCATGGAAATCGCTGAGACCGTATTTGGATCGGAATACCATCTGCTCTCTTTGATGAATCCAATCTTGACCTTTCAAAATAGAGAATCTCATCTCATGAATGCGGTCTGCAAACATTTGTGTCTAGCGGTACTAGTACGCCCTTTCAGGGTCTACTGTATTCGCGACCGGCACATTTGTAACTCCAACCTTATATTCTTCTTACATCGAGCAAGCTCTGCTTCTCAATAAGTCGAATTTAGGTTCACAATTGCTTCTAGCAGTCACTGGGACGCTCATTCTGGGCTTACCATACCTGCGATCAGAACAATTGTAACCTCTATGGCTTTTTAGCTTCTTCATATTGCTTGGGTCATCTCCCTCGAGCGATTTGAAAAGACAAAACCATAGAACTTCCCATTTATGATCATTATATTCTTGTGATTACTAATGGATGTGGTCTTGTTTCATAAATTTTTCGAAAAACTAACAATGGCAGCATCGCTTACCATTACTTTTGATGAGAACAAGCACCAGCTCATGCTTCAACAGAAGCAAACTACGCACACCTACAAGCGCCCCATCAGCTGCCGAAGCGTCAACTCCCTCGGCAACTCTCTGAACTCCGGGTCGACCTCGACTCCCCAGACTATTGTCTTTGGGACGCTGGGACCATTCCCACTTCCCGAAGAACAAACTGCTCCTTCGAAGAAGCAGAAGGTCGCCTCTCAATGTGTCACTACCGTGGCACCAAAGGCGAGTACCAGAAGGCCTGAAGCCCAGGGCACCCGCACGAAGCCTCGACCCGTAAGCAACCAGGTCTATCCCAAGACTTGGTCCCCAAGACCTTCACCAAAACAAAGAAGGTCTCAAACATCCACCAAGCCAGCATACCTGGCCCCACTCAAGGAGAACCAGTTCTACCCTCTTGCCTACATGAAAAAGGAGAGACCCATCTCCAACCTGACTCCCAAGTCAACCCAGCATGAGCCAGCTTGTTCTTACAAGCCCAAAATCAGATCATGCATCACAAGGCCTCTGCAAGCACCTGCTAAGGCCTACAACCTTTCGGTTCGATCCTTCATATCTACAGAGGCCAAACTCGAAAAATTCAAAGCTTCACTGCAACAGGCGAAGGACCGGGTCCGCATCCTGTCCTTGCCTAGCTACAAAGAAGACAGGCTCGGCTGCTGCGCTCGAGGGAGCACATTCTTCATTGTCAAAGCCCAGCCAGAGCTGACCGAAGCTTAAATTGCTCGTCGTATACGCCGCCGCGTGTCGTATTAACAAAAGAGACTAGAGAAGCAAAGGACCCAGCCTCCTATGCTTCAAGTCTTTCACAAATGGGTCGAAAAAGAAAGACCCAACAAATGAATCTCGAGGGATGAACGTCCTGGCTACAAATTCTTAGCCACCACCCCGCAATCCACCTCAAGATGATGCGATCACACGCATCCAGCAGTTGGAACAAGGCCAGCAGAGGATTGAAACTCTGATGGAAAACCTTCTCCTCGCCTTCCAAAATCAGGCGAACAATGAACCTCCTCCGAATCTTCAAGATGATGAGGTAAACGGAGCAGAAAATGAGTAACGCGCCCTTACCAAAAAGGACGTAGACAGTATCCTAGCAAAAGCAAAAGAAGAGGATATACTCAAGGAGCATGGGATCAAGCCACCATATCCCTTATGGATGGACTCGGTCCCGTTCCTTACAAAATCCAAACATCCTACTCTCCAAACATATACGGGGAAAGAATCAGCCAGACAGCACGTCATCCACTTCAAGATCCTGACGGGAGCTATTGCGGATCAAGATGCACTCAAGATCCGCCTCTTTGCAAGTACCCTAAAAGGTACGGCCTTTGACTGGTACTCCACTGTGCCGGAGGACTCCATCCAAAATTGGGCCATGCTAGAGAGATGCTTCCTAACTCACTTCAAAGGTTAGGATCATCCCGCTACTATGGCTCAGCTGTGCAGCATAAAACAGAGGGAGAATGAGACAACATATGACTTCATTCATAAGTGGAAAGCAATGGCATACAAATGTTCTGATGTATTTCCACAAGCGTCGCTAGTCGATATCTGCCGAAACAACATGAGAGCTAGAATCCGCTCCATGATCATCAGCAACAAATCAAAGAACCTGGGAGAACTCCTAGAAGCTTCCATGGAAGCTGAAACGGTGATTAAAGATCTCAACAGTCAGAAATCATTAAGAAAAGAGCCAACCGCCATTGCAACCTCAAAAACAAAGAAAAAATAGGCCCTCAATGTGCAGACCAAGTCAGCTCCTCAGCCACCAAAGAAAGCTGAAAACAAAGCTGCTGGTAAGAGACCTGAACTCTCAGATGCCTTCAAAGAGCGAGTAGAAAAGAAATACCCGTTCGATGAAGATGTTGATGAAATCTTCGGGGCTCTCGTGGCAAACGACAAGCTCACTTTGCCTGAATCCAAAAGACCGGGTGATGTTGGCAAAACCAACGATCCTCGGTACTGTCCATACCACCAGATGATCTCGCATCCTCTCAATCAATGCTTCGTTGTGAGGGAGAAAATAAACGAGATGTGGAAAAATGGAGTCATCACCTTTGACAAAACCTATGGGTCTGCCTTTGTCAACATGGTGTCATGTGGACAAACATCAAAATCACCGAAGAAGAAGATCACTACTTCCTTCAAGGTGATAAACTCAATCCAAGCGTCCAAGGAACTGGTTCCTTACCCGACACCAGACGGACAACCCATATGGGTACATCCCGATCTCCTAGAAGATGAAAATTGGGAGGTCGTGAAAACAAAGCCTACAGCTCAAAAACGAAGGCAGGCTAGGAAACATCTCCTCAAGCTCAAACGATAAGAGAAAACCCAGCCAAAACAAGAAGTCCAAGAAAAGGCAGAGGCTTCCTCTATCGCTTCACTAGAGGCGACAAAAACATCCCTTCCAGAGACTTCAAAGGGGGTAAGAAAATTCACTCTCAGTGATTTCATGCCACCTCAATTCAAAGAAGCCATGCAGGGGGCATCATACTCTTACAATTCGGTAGTTGGATTCTCCATTGATGGATACGAGTCCAGTGACACCGATGATGGATTCGAATCCAACTATACCGATGAGTGGGAGGAATGCCTTGAAACGGGAGAATATCTCTCCGATGAAGAATGGGTTCCTGAGACTCATCTTATGCCAGTAATCTTGTATAACCCCCTACAGCCGCAAAGATCCTGGTCTGATGATGAAGAAGACCAAGAGGCTGTACAAGAAAATGCTGCTGACCCAGCACCCGTCATTGCTCTAGTGGAAATCAACTATGTTGAGCCACGAAGAGCTGATGAAGAAGAAGGTTTGGCTCCCATGCCTGATCTTGAAGAATATGCAAGGATCTTGCAGCTTCTCGCTCTAGAACAAGAGCAAGACCGCGTCAACGAGCTTCCTCGCAATCCAGAGCCTGAAGTCCCTGAAGACCATCAGGTGCATCCTCCCTTAACTCCTGAAAATGGAGAAAATTGCTGGATAGACGATCGTCTTACATCCGAGGATGAGTCTGACTCCGATCAGGCAACGTCTCCTATTAGAGCTTCCTCTAATGTGATAATTCGGGATTATAGCTCTTCCGAAGCATCGTATGACGAGATCACTTATACTCCGACGACATCTAGCAATGTATCCTCTGGATCCACCTCATCTCACGTGACTTTCACTGAGACGACACCCTCTCAGGTTTGTTCTCTTTAGACTGTGATTTCAATGCTCACACCCTTCCTGACTAAAGAATCCCCAGCTATTGATGCTTGGGATGATGAATTGGTCAACGAAGAAGAAAGGTTGCTGGATGCTGTTCAGGACTTGTTCCCGAAAAATGCTCCGTGCAACACAATCACTGAGGATGGCAACTATGCTTCAGATACATCCTCAGCAAATGAAAAACGACAGCCTCTTGATCCTGAAGACTATCTTCCAAACGAAGACCCTTCTCAAGAAGCTCTCGAAGTTGGTAGAGGCACCCGCTCTGGCCGGGACTGCCATAAAAATTACAACCAATCTTCCTTTACATATGTTGCTCCTTCGGGAAAAGATGTTGTAAGTGCCCCTAGTGGCAACAATGATGAGCATGCAGGCCCTATGGAGGCTTTCAAGTATGACTTGATTGAACATTTCAAGCACATACCTGCACGTCTGCACATCCTAGATTTATTACGAATGTCTTCGCGCACTCGTGATAATCTCATTTCAGAATTACAAAAGCTGAATGAGGATGTCGACAAACATGCCCTGTAAGTCCTCCAAATTGAAATGGACTATCAAGTCAAAAACTTAGAAACTTCCTCAAAGGGAGAAAAGAAGAAAACTAAGGGATCATGCATCGAATGCCTATCGGTTCAAAAAGCGGCAAGTGCAACCATCACCTTCACTAAGGAAGACCTCCTACTTGGCGCAACAAGGCACAACCGACCCCTGTACTTCATAGGGTATATCAAGGAAATGCCTATGCACAGAGTTCAGATCGACCCAGGTTCTACACTCAACCTCATCTCCACTTCGGCTCTCGAAGAGTTGGGCATCCCACCCAGCAAGCTGAGCCACACATCTGTATCTATCTTTGGATACGATGGGAGTACTGAAAGGCTTATCGGCAAAATCAGGTTCAAGTTACGGATTGGTGATCTTATCTCTGAGGTCACTGTGTATGCAATAAAAACCCATTCATGCTACAACATCCTTCTCGGACGCCCCTGGATCCACGAGAATGGTGTTGTCCCTTCAACTCTACATCAATGCATCAAGTTTGTTGGCGACGTCGGCATGATACATCGAGTCTTTGCGGACAGAAAACCATTCAAAGGTAAAGAAGTCCACTTTGCAGACTCTCAGATGTATGAAGGTGAGAAAGAAGAAGAGGAGAAGCACACAGCACCCTTGGCCGAAAATCTCCAGAAAGATAAAGGCAAGGCCCCTCAACAATCACCGGAAGAAAACAAACCATCCGGTAAATCCGAAGAGAGCATTCAAACTCCCTTCATCATCTCCCTCAAACCTTCAAAGCCTTTGGTCATCACAACTAAAGTGAAGAAGGCAAAGCAAAAGTCTGGGGGCAAATTTGTTGTCTCTTTCATGTCTGTCATGCAAGACACGGTTCGGATTTAGAGCCAGAAGATGACACATCGTCAAGCCAAGCTGACACTCACCAAGTTCAGCCTGCTCTTACTCCAATGGAGACAACTTCTGACATAGAAGATCCTACGTCAGCTTCCTTCGTTGTTCCAGCAACTTCAGCAAAAGGAAAAGTCGATCTTCTTCCATAGATCGGATGCTTCTTCATCAAACTCCATGCTTGAACCTTTTCAAAATGAAGGTATGCCACAACTATCCTTATATAGTCCTGTGGCACAAGCTATTATGAAGAAAATGGGCTATGATGCTCAAAACCCAGTCGGTTTGGGAGAAGGCCGCGGTATTCTCACGCCATTGGGGCCCGCCTTGACCAAAAGTTAGCTGGAAGATTGGAGACTCTACGGCCATGTAGAGAAGTCTTCACACGGGCTAGGGTATGATCCCGACACTCCCCTGAGACAGTTGACACAAAGGCTTAAAAGTCAATTTACTGACCAAGCCTCAACATCTCAAGTCCATGAAGACATCGATCACCCTGGATATCTCTTCGATGAGTCACCTGACAAAGATCCAGGAAGCTCATCCAATTGGTATAATTTCTCTGACAATGAAGAGGAGTTGTTCAATGTCACAGACGTATGGTTTTTTGACCCAGAAGTACCCTCATCTCCAAAAGAAATACCTTACTTCGACCCGATTTCAACAGGCGATTGGGATCATCTCATAGCAAGCTTTGAGAAGATCACTGATCTAGAAGACCCATGGAAAGGAACAAAACCTTGGTCCGGAAATGCCCTTGAAACCCAGGAGGTTTTGTAGAGCTGGAAGCCTCCGAAAATATTGTGGAGGAACCACCTTCGAACCTTCCAACAGAAGATCCTGCATCCTACAGCGATCTCTTGGCCTTACAGAGTCTGGGGTATGGACATCATAGGTCCAGTTTCTCCCCCTTCGAGCAAAGGTCATCGCTTTATCTTCGCCGCTACGGATTATTTCTCCAAGTGGTCAGAAGCATTTGCGCTTAACGAAATGAAGACTTCATCAGTCCTTCAGTTCCTGCACAACATCATTTGTCATTTTGGCATACCCAAAAGATTTGTCCATGATAACGGACCACAATTCCGGGATCATCGATTCTACAGGTTGTGCGACAAATACAAAATCTAAAGTTGTCCTTCAACTCCATACAATCCGGCAGCAAACGGAGTAGCAGAAGCCTTCAACAAGACACTCTGCAAAATCCTTAAAAAAATGGTCTCTAGTAAAAAAAGAGACTGGAGCGACAAACTGTCTGAAGCTTTGTGGGCCTATCGAACCACCGTTCGAGGACCAACCCATAGCACACCATTCTCCTTGGTCTATGGATGCGAAGCTGTCGTACCCTTGGAAATACAAATTCCTTCCTTGAGAGTATCCTTGCAAAATGACATGACTGAAGAAAGCAATGTCAAATTGCGACTCCATGAGCTGGACAATCTCGATGAGAGACAGCTCGAAGCTCAACAAAGCATTAAACTTTACCAAACACGCATGGTAGGATCTTTCGACAAAAAGGTCAGGCAATGCGCCTACAAAATGGGTGCCTTGGTTCTTGCAGTAAAAAGACCAATGGTCTTCGCTCACAAATCCAGAGGCAAATTTGAGCCAAAATGGGAGGGACCCTATGTCATCGACAAGGTTTTCTCCAACGGCGCATACGCACTCCTAAACATGAAAGGTGACAGATGTATGCTGCCCATCAACGGCAAGTTCTTAAAGCGATACTACCCTTGAAGACTTACCCAACTGGGTAAGAGCAATGCCTGTACGGCCAAAACCAGTTTCCAGGTACACGCTCGCTAAACCCACTCTTTTTAGAATTTTCATATCAAATGTTGAAATTTCTAGAAATTTCAACAATGCTTACTTTCATCGTTTCATTGTTCCAAAAAAAAGTCCAAGTTTAGGAACCTTTTCCTAACTTGACCAAAATTTTCAATCCTTGAACTCAAAATTCATGGTTTGAAACAAAATCCGAATTCAGGGATTTTCACCCTAGTCCACCCTGCCTTTTACCGCCAAAATGGTTTTAGGTCAAAACTTATGACCCTCGTGTCTTTAAACAAAAAAATGGTTTTTCAAAATCCACGGGGAAGGGTCGCTTAGTCAATACTCGCACAAATCGGAAGCATGCGAACCACGTTCGACATTCCCAAAATCACAGGGAAGCGACATCTCGTCGATACTTGCAAAATCCAAAACCTAAAAAAATGTGGATACGCAACATTTCAGTTGATATCCACAACCCAAATTTCAAAGGTTCGAAAAAACCTAAAAACCGTGGAGACGCAACATTTCAGTTGATATCCACAACCCAAATTTCAAATGTTCGAAAAAACCAAGAAATCATGGAGATGCAACATTACAGTTGATATCCATAACCGAAAGGTTCGAGAAAACCGCAAATTTCAAAAATCATGGGGAAACGACATCAAGTCAGTACCCGCAAAACCAAAATTTTTGTAAAGCAAGGATGCGACATTCCATCGATACTTGCACCCAAATCCATAAGGATGCGACATTCCATCGATACTCGCAACCGAATGAGCAAGGATGCGACATTCCATCGATACTTGTAAGACCATTCAGCAGGGAGGCGAATTTTAGTCGATACTTGCATTTATGAAAACCAAACCGGCTATCAATGCCACAAAACAAACCGGCTATAAATGCCACCAAAATAGGCTATAAATGCCACAAACCGACTATCAATACCACAAAACAAACCGGCTATCAATGCCACAATACAAAATCGGCTATCATTGCCATAAACCAAAAACTTGGCTTTCAAAAAACCCAGCTATTAATACCACAAACTCGGCTATCAATGCCACAAATCTGGCTCCCATGCCAAAACAATCATTTGACAAAAGATTTTCACAAAATTATAAGCTTTTGATCAAATCCAATTTAGCAATTGCTTTCATCACAAAAAGATTTAAGTGAGCATAGGGAAAACAAAAAAATATATCCCATTTAGCAATTGCTTTCATCACAAAAAGATTTAAGTGAGCGTAGGGAAAACAAAAAAAAAGCATCCCATTTAGCAATTACTTTCATCACAAAAAGATTTAAGTGAGCATAGGGAAAACAAAAAAAAAGAGTACCAAAAAAAACATGCGGTACCAAAAAAGAAAGTGTTTACAAAGCACTACAAAAAAAAAGAGTACCAAAAAAAAAGGGGGAAGAAGGATGGTTTCTACTACAAAAATCAGGAGCTCAATCAAAAATGGTTTCCATCCAAAATTTCAGCTCCTCAAGCAAACTTTTGGCCTCAGCCATCAGAGTTTCCAAGGCACGCTTCTTCAGGAACTTGATATGAGATGCTGGGGTAGGCTGCAACCCTTCTTTCACACCGGGAAGCTTATCCCGATCAGTTTACCATTGTTTGTCCTCTTGAGACTTCCTTTCAAGAACTCGATCAGCATCTGCAACCCGGCGAATCAGAGCACTCTACCTATCGCGAGCCTCTGTTATAGCAGCCCACTTGGCAGCGACATGTGCCTTCAAATGCTCAAGACATTTCCTGGCCTCATCGACCTCCCTATCAAGGATGTTAAGGTCATGTGTCAGCCCAATGATGGCTAGCTCTTCTAAGTTCTTCTCTCGGACTAGCTGCTTCCTGCTTTGTGTAGCCTCATTCAGGTCAGACTTAGCCTTATCAGTAGGGTCCAGAAACATCTCCTTGAAGAACTGGCTGTCAGCAAAGCCAATCGTCTCAAACCACTTGTCACCTAGTGCAATGATCCTATCAACGATCGCCCTGGCACCTGTGACATCCAGACCAGCCTCTTCCGCATCACCAAGAATCTCCTGCACATGCTGGATCATGCCAAATCCGGCATCCAAGTGTCCCGCAAGGAGAGTCTTAATCCAAGAGCTCAGAACCCGCACCACCACCTGCTTCGCAAAAAGAAGAGATGGCCCAGCTGAAGATTTGCCCCGCTCCGTCGGTCGGCTGCTCATGTCATGCCCCGTTGGAAGAGGAACAAAAGAACTATTTCCAGTCGGAGCTGCCGGGGAAGAAATCTCAGCACGAGGTACCTCCTCCACCGTGTCAGAATTGGTTGTAGGAGTCTCTACCTCTGGATCAACCTCTGGCATCCCTTGCTCTGGCTCTGAAAGAAGCGACGGACTCTCCTCTGCCACTTCAAAACTTGCCAAGGAAACACAAAAAGGTATGAATATAATCCTGTTTGAAAATCATTATCAGGGTTATTACTATAAAATACTTTATTCGACGACTGGCGGAACACTCTCTTCCTCCATGAACTCATCGGAAGCATCGTCAACATTTGCGTCCATCGATGGTTCAAAGTCATCGGAATCCTATGGCAAGTCAGCTGACGAGAAAAATGTTAGCAAACCAAGTCACAGACAAAAAAAAAGAAAGCAAAAGAAGTTATACTAATTGGAGATTCTGAAACTACTCCAGAATCCCTAGGTTCTTCTTCTGGTGCTGCAATAGGATCCGTCACCGCCTCATCGGCAGGAACCTCAGGCGTCGCCAAGTCTTCATCCTCTACTAAAAAAAAAAAGAAGAGCAGCAGGGGGAGAAAGCAAATTAGAACATGGAAAAATTCCATATAAAGAAATGGAAAGAGAAAGAGGAAGAATCATACCTTCACTGATGGTCTCTTCTTCTCGGCTTCTCTTTTCTGGAGGCTCGTCAGCATTCCCTGGCACCACCATATTGATAGTAAGAGGGACTTCTATGTCAAGAGAGTCCTCATGTTGCACCTTGCTACGATGATGACTCCTCTTCCTCTTACTTCTGCGTGCTCGCTTCTTAGAAGAACCTGCCCCACTGTTAGAGTCAGGTTTCCCACTTGACTCCTCACTGGATGGTCTACGCTTGTCAGTAGACTCCACGGAAGCTTACCTCTGTGCCGCTTGCATCCAAGCGTGAAGCTCAGCTTTCTCTTGTTCTAACTACTCTAAGGCTTCATCAGGTACTTCCCGGACAGCTTCAGAACTAATGACGCCCTGGTCATCGAGAAAGCCTATCTTGTGCTTCTCTGCAAAAAGGAAGGCCCAAACTTCCTCTCGCCGAACGCCATCCGACTTTCCAAGGCTTTTTCTAGACAATAGCTTCACATCAAGCTACTTCTTGGAAAGCCCCCGATATGCCGAAAAGCTCTCCGTGAGCCACTTTGCGAAGCCGGCAGTCCAGGAAGTCGACAACACAGGATAAGAAATCATGGTAGTAGTGTCTTCAGCACTATAGAAAGCCCAAGTGTTTCTCCCATCCCGTAAACCTCCAAACCGCTTCACCATGCTTGAAGGCGCTCCAACAACGCCTTGAGAAAAGCCCAACTGCATAGCAAAGCGAGAAGGTACATACGGCTGGATGTCGACGAAAAGATGCCTGCGGTACACCATCATGCCAACATGTATGTTGAAAAGCCACTCCTTCTCTGCATTTGTCAAAGAGTAATGCCTTCCCGACCCTGCCCTGTAGAGTCGCGGGAGGCACCAAAATCAAAAGCTTTCTTCCGCAACTCTGGAGAAAGCTTCACTGAAGACTACCCCATCTCGACGTCCCTGAACCGTCGGATCCTCATGCGGGCAAACAAAAGTGATTCGGACACGGCTTTGCCCTTAGCCAGTCGAATCATCAGAGGATCATCATCCTGTGTAACACCTAGCCAGTGGAAGCCAGGATAGTGGTATACAAACCACGAACAAAAGATATGGGCTGAAAATACCCTATTCATAGGGAGCCCAAGCCGAACCAAAAAAACAGCAGCCTGCAGTTCGGTACACGAGTAGGAGTAAGAGCTGGCACCAAAGCAAGCCGCTCTCCAAACGCCATCTGACAAGCCGGAAAAATACAATGCGGCCTGATGTGCGTTCCATCTCCTCCAGCAAAAACGGCCTCACCTAACCAATAAGTGAGGTAGCGAGATCTCTCCGTAATGCAATGTCAGGACATATGGCGTTTGTATTAGCAAAGAAATTTCTCAACTCTTCTTGCATAGCCAAAATCTTCTTCGAACCCGGATCCTTAGCCCTGTCTTCCTGGGTCATGCTATCAGAAGGCTCCCCACTTTCAAAGAAGTTGGGAGACGAAGAGCTAAAACTCTTCCAACTGCTGGATCTTACTTTTGAGCCCTCCTTCTCCTTAAAAAAATCATAGAAGGTGACGAGCTAAAAGTACAAAAGCCTAAACTCCTCAGACTGCTCCTCAAGGACACTGTCGATCGGCATAAACTCCTCATAGAGTCTGCCAAGGATGGGCAATCCAGTAATGGCGCTCAGCTCCTTCAAAGAGAAACCAATCTCACCATTCGTCACAATGAAGGTATTGGTTTGTGGAAGGAATGACTCCAACATAGCCATGAAGGCCTCGTCGGAAAAGATCACGGTCTCCCTAAAGGCGCGGACCGCATCAAAAATCCCGGCTTCCTTCAAAACGGTGCCACCAATCAACAGGATGTGATCAGTCCACGACTTCCACTCGGAGTCAGCATTGAAACGGCCGCGAAGTCAAAAAGGCTTCACCCAACGCTGCCGTCACCGCTGAAAATGCCAAGGCCCACCGGTCCCAAATCGACCGACGGATAATCAGAGCCCTGGTAGCCACTGGCCGGCATAAACATGTCCCTGTCAGCAGGCGACTTCTCCGCATATCCAGGAGAACCGCCAACAAAAACCCCGGTCTTGATTACATTTGTCCTTCTCACCCAGCTTGGAGGATCTTTATAAGACCCACACCCGAGAGACCTCGATTAGAGTTAATTAAGTTGTGCGTTAGCTTTAAGTGTGTTTAGCAGGTTTTGGTTAAGTTTGGGATTAGAATAGCTTTTATAATCGCTTTGGGGATTTACTTGTGTGGCCCTTTGGGGGTTCTTACTACGAATTGTGTGAGACTTGGGGTTTACCAATGATTTCCAAAAAAATTATGTTTTAACCCCATTTGACTTATCTTGTTAATCCCTACAACTTTCATGTTGACATCGTTCCCATTCAAGAGCCCTAAACCCGACTTTTCGCAATTCGAGGGCAAAATGGTCTTTTAACCCAAAATCTGGACACCAATTTCAATATCACCAAAACTTGCAAAACATACATATTTTGGAAACTAGATATTTCGTCGAGCAACTTTGTCTTCTTCGTCGAATTCATTTGAGGTCCTGAGACGCATGTTTTTAGCCCGACGAATGTTTTAAGTTGTGGGACCCACTTCACTCCTTGTATATATAGAAAACCCACCTTCTACCCTAATTCCTGCACAAGAGAAGTCCCTGCCCACCAGCCACCGGTTCTCCCTCCTTTTCTTGTTTTCTTTCTCACAAAAATCACCACCAAGCTTTGCTAAATCAAGAATGGACCTTGCAATCTTCTTCCTCGTCTCAAGGGCTTCATCTTGACACCATTTTTGAAGAAAACCGCCCACTCCATGACTTCCTTTGGACAACACCTTGCTTTTTGAAGAACTTCCTTGTAAGTGATCTTCCTAAAAGTTTTATAATCTTGTTTGTTTAGCCCAAAGGAAGCTCCATTCCTATTATTGGAAGTTTCCTCTTTGTAATTCCCGATTTTGACATTTTAGGGTTTGTATTTGGGGGTTTTGTGTAGATTTGGTGTCTTGGCTTGGAGAGGTGTTAGTGGCTTGATTTTCTTAGCATTGGACCTAAGGCAAGTGGATGAAACGATTCTTATGTGTCTATCATGTTTTGTGAAAAACTTTGATTTATCTTCATTGATAGTTTTAATGGTTTAACATGCTTAATAGTTTGATTCTAATGATTATTGAATGATGATTTGATGAGTTGAGGAGGTCAAGAAAGGGCCCAAATACTCATGGAGTTTTGTTTGGAAGAAGGGGAAAGAAAGGAAATGGATAGGGATTGGACAAAAGAGGAATCCAACCAAATAGGCTGAGATTCGCCGCTGTCCGATCGATCGGACTGTGGGCATTTCAGGCCCGATCGATCGGACTGTGAATAACTGAGAGCATTTCAGGACCGATCGATCGGCCAATGAGTCCGATCGATCGGACTGAAATGAGAAAGAGCTGCAAAAAGGGGATTGTTGGACTGTTCTCCAAACTCACTTCAAGCCCATATTCAAGTCCAATTCAGCCCTATCCCTTCTCTTCTTATTTGAAGCCATTGAACCTGTAATGATGTATAGAAGCCCATGAAAGATTTGGATAAATTGTGATGTGATGTAGTGGGGAGGTATTGTTTGGAGCCCTAATGCTATGTAAGGACTTGTAAGGCGTTGTATGAAGTCCGGAGGAAGGAGAAACCTCATCTTGGAGATTCGGTGAGGGTTTCTAGATTGGTCAATATGCATAAGGACTCGAAATGTCTCTAATTCCTAAAGAGTACCAATTTATATCATGACCGACATACGGGACCCTATTCACACTGACTCAATTCTGGGAACCTCATTGTCTAGCCCGAAAATATATGAGAAACCATTCTTATTCGATTTTCAACCAAACTCTTAATTTGAATTTGAAACCCATGTGATATAACTAGACTGTCTCGAGAATATTAAAAGTGATGTGTTTAGCTTTTGCTAACCTGTATGTGTCAACCTGATGTGAATATGTATTTGTGCCTATTGGCACCCCGTTCCTTTACTATGCATTTGATTTGATTCTCATATTTGACCTATGAGTCGGCCCCACTGAGCTTGGACAACCTTGTCGGTTTGATCCACCGACTTGGAGATCCTTCCCCTCCCAATAGTCAGTTGCAGTCTGGAACCCGCAGAGTTTTTACCCGGTTCGCTACCGTGGTCCCGCAGAGTATATATATATGTATATTATAGTATCTTATCGTTGTTCCTCCTCACCTTGTGTGACTTCACTTTAGTGAGAGAGGATTTAGCTTTGTGTGGTTACCATCTTGACAGTTCCTTATTATTGGTACCTCTATTGTTTTATATCGTTCATGTCGTTATTTAATAAATGATGCATTATCTTTTATGAAATCCATTATTTATACATAGATTTTCTACACTTTTGCAAAGTATCATTGATTTGTTTATTGCCATATCTTTTCACCCACCTGCCAGACCGTTGTGTTTGATCAATTTACTTTCGTACTCAGGTCCCGATCCTATTGCCATCAAGGAGGAGCCTGAGGAGGCGGTCGGTGAACCGCAGCGCGTAATCGAGTGGCAAGCTGATGATGTCATGTAGACATTCGGCCTAGCCTTGAGAACGACACATTTTGGGAACTCGTGATATCATCTTTTGGGTTTTATTGGTTGTATGGTCTTTGTTGACCATTATTTTGGGGAAATTAATCAACTGATCTTTTGTATATACAACTAACTTTACTTTGGGAAATATGCTTATGATCATTGCTCATTCTGATATCTTGTCGTGTCAATTATGAATCAGTCTTAATTATGGAATGGAATAGCATTAATATGATATGTTACACGCTTCCGCATTCTTAAATACGTGTTTGATATGTTTTTATGTGAGATGTTGTAAAAAGATAATCCTCACCGCGGAACCCTATGGGAAATCACGTGCACGGATAAATGTTTTCTTAATTCCGTGTGCGAATTAGCCAAAGAGATGCACGTGGCGCGGCATCAACAGGTCCCGATCCCGGATTTGGATTCCTTAACCCGGTCCGGGGTCGCGACAGGAGTGGTATCAGAGCGGGACATGTTTCAGGCAATTAAAAGAAACTAGAAATCTAAAATACATGGCGAGGATTCGTTAGACTCTCGTTAGATAGAATCGTGTGAGCAATGTGTGACCACCGTGTACTTGATTTATATGTGCTAACAAATTGTTTTGCAGCGTTATGCCACCTTGCAAACGAGCAGCAAACAGTAACCACGTTGCTAGTAACAGTGAGAATACAGGGCCTATTGCAGAGGATACACAGGATAACAATATGCAGAACCAATTCCAACAGATGATGCAGGCCATGTTAGACCAGCAATGTCAGGCCAATGAGAACCAGGCTAGACTCCAAGCACAAGCACATGAGACGCAGACCAGATTGCAAGAACAGATGCTTAAGAAAGACGAGGATCATGCTAGGGAAATGGCTCAAATGCAAGCACAGTTGTTGGGTGTGCTAGAGAGGAGACCGGAACCAATCCCAGTTGCACCACCGGGTCTGGTCAACAATAGAGGGAATGATCCTAATGTGTTGTACGAACGGTTCAGGAAGAGAGGACAGAAGGAGTTCTTTGGAACAGAGGATCCAATGGCAGCAGATGACTGGCTTGAGCACACGGAGAATATATTTGAAATCTTCACATGTACGGGTGTAGAACGAGTGCAGCTCGCAGCTTCTATGTTCATAGGCTTAGCAGATATATGGTGGAAGACCATCCAGGTAGAATACAGGATAATGGCTGATGAAGAAGCTTGGGCTAACTTCAAGATACAATTTGGAGAGAAATATGTACCTACCCATGTCAAGAGGCAAAAGGCAGCAGAATTTCAGCAACTTGTGCAAGGGAATATGATAGTCCTCGAATACCTCACCAAATTCGAGAGATTGTCTAGATATGCTCCAGAGCTGATAGACATAGTGGAGAAAAAGATAACTAAGTTTCTTGAGGGACTCCATCCTATCATTGAGAGAGATGCTACTGGGGTTATACCACCTGTCACCTTCGAAGAAGCTATCAAAAGGGCATACAAGTATGAGAACTTTCATAACAAGATCATCAAGAATCAAGGAAGAAGCCAAGGTCAAGAACAGAACAATCAACATAGGAGCAATCAGAATAAGAGGCCAAGACAAGAGCAAAATGTGCAGAATCCAGGTGCTTGCACCCATTGTGGGAAATATCATGGGAATGCCCAATGCTGTATTATCACGGGGGCATGTTTTAGGTGTGGTTTGATGGACTACCAAATGAGGGAATGCCCGAGGCCAGAAAGATAGAATAGGCAGCAACAAGGAGCACAGCGTCAGGCACCACCTCAAAATGCGCTAATAGTTCAGAATCAGGCAAGGCCACTACAGCAACAGGCACCACAACAACAGTTTAGGCCACAGTAGCAACAACAATAACAAGCCCGTCAGCAAGGGCAAAATCAGAATCAGAATCAACGTCCTCAGAATCAGAATAGGAGCGCACAACAGGGCAGGCAACAACAAGGACAGAACAGGCCACAACAGAGGGCACAGCTCTATGTTGTCAATAGAGCTGATGCAGAGGCGCAAGGCAATGTAGTGGAAGGTACACTTCTTGTCTGTGGTTTTGATGCTAGGGTTTTGTTTGACCCTGGCTCTACTCACTCATTCCTATCTCCAAAATTTGCTAAGTTGATTGATATGCATCCTAGAGAGTTGAGTTTCATTTTTACTATGACTACCCCTTTAGGTGAGATAGTTGTTTGTAGAAGTTTTTACCCTAGTTGTTCAGTCATGATAGGAGAAGTAGTATTACCGGCAGATCTCATTTTATTGGAGATGCAGGATTTTGATGTCATCCTAGGGATGGATTGGTTAGCAGGATACCATGCTACTATGGATTGTTTCCATAAAACCCTAACTTTTAGGTTAGAGGAGACCCAAGCAGGGGTGTTGTTTCAGGGAGAGAGGAGTAGTACTAGTGCAGGGTTTATTTCAGCATTGAAGGCTGATAGACTTCTAAGAAGTGGTTGTGAGCCTTATTTGGCATTTATCACGGAGGATAAACGGTCCCAAGGGGTGGAGGAGATCCCAATCATTTGTGAATTTCCGGATGTTTTCCCGGAGGAGATACCAAGATTGCCACCCATTAGAGAAATAGACTTCACTATCGAGTTGTTACCGGGGACCGCTCCGATTTCTATTGCACCTTACAGAATGGCTCCGGTAGAATTGGGAGAGTTGAAGATGCAGTTGCAAGAACTTTTAGGCAAAGGTTTTGTGAGACATAGTGTGTCACCGTGGGAGCTCCAGTTTTGTTTGTGAAGAAGAAAGATGGTTCTATGAGAATGTGCATCGACTATAGAAGATTGAACCAAGTGACCATCAAAAACAAGTATCCATTGCCAAGGATAGATGAATTGTTCGATCAGTTGCAAGGAGCTACTTACTTTTCGAAGATTGATTTGAGATCAAGCTACCATCAGTTGAGAGTCAGAGATGCAGATGTGCCAAAAATAGCTTTTCGGACAAGATATGGACACTATGAGTTTCTAGTGATGCCATTTGGTTTGACTAACGCATCGGCAGTTTTCATGGCGTTGATGAACAAGGTATTTGCAGAGTATTTGGATCAGTTTACAGTGGTGTTTATTGATGATATTTTGGTGTATTCCAAGACCAAAGAAGAGCACGAAGAACATTTGAGGATAGCACTCCAGCTTTTGAGGGAAAACCAGTTGTTTGCAAAACTTAGTAAGTGTGAATTTTGGTTGGACCAAGTCACATTTTTGGGTCATATCATCTCCAAGGAAGGATTATCAGTGGACCCGTCCAAGATTGAGGCAGTTATGAATTGGGACAGACCGAAGAATGCATCAGAGATCAGGAGTTTTCTTGGATTGGCAGGGTATTATCGGAGGTTTGTGCAAGGATTTTCGTCAATTGCATCACCTTTGACGAAGTTGACTAGGAAAAACACACCATATGTTTGGAAAGACAAGTGTGAAGCTAGTTTCCAAGAGCTGAAGAAGAGATTGACTACAGCTCCAGTCCTTACTTTGCCATCAGGGAGCGGCGGTTTCACCATTTTTATCGATGCTTCCAATGTTGGACTTGGATGTGTTCTAATGCAAGATGGGAAGGTAGTTGCATATGGATCCCGACAGTTGAAAGATCATGAGAAGAACTATGCAACGCATGATCTCGAGTTGGCAGCAGTTGTTTTAGCATTGAAGATGTGGAGACACTACCTCTATGGAGAGAAGTTTGAGGTTCACTCCGACCACCGTAGTCTACAGTACTTGTTTTCTCATAAGGAGTTGAACATGAGGCAGAGAAGATGGATGGAATATATCAAAGACTACGATTTTCCAATCAAGTATCACCCGGGGAAAGCGAATGTAGTTGCAGATGCCTTAAGTAGAAAGTCAGTGAGCATGGCAAGTCTTCGGGGGACTTATGTTGTACAACAGTTAGAAGAGTTGGATGTAGATTTCCAGCCACTAAGGGAGGGTGTCATGTTGGTAAGTATGTCAGTGTCAGAACCTTCGTTGATTCAGAAGATCAAAGAGAATCAGTTACAAGACCCAGAGTTGGCTAAGTTTTCAGAGCATATAGCAGATCGTCCGGATTTTCGTGTTGTAGATGGAGTTTTGTACTACCGAGATCGTCTATGTGTGCCCAACTTGGAGGACTTGAGGAATGATATCATGACAGAAGCTCACAATACCAAGTATTCTATCCACCCGGGCAGTACGAAGATGTACCAGAATTTGAAGGGCAGATTTTGGTGGAATAATATGAAGAGAGAAATAGCAGCTTTCGTCTCTCGCTGTATGACATGTCAGTTGATCAAGGCAGAACATCAAAAGCCTCTAGGGTTGCTACGGACATTAGATATTCTGGAGTGGAAATGGGAACACATTACCATGGATTTTATCTCGAGATTACCGAAGACTAGCAAGGGCAATGATGCTATTTGGGTCATAGTGGACCGTCTCACCAAGTCAGCTCATTTCCTACCGATGAAGACTGGGAAGAAGATGCATATGTTACCTTCAGCTCAGTTGTTTGTCACAGAGATCGTCAGTCGACATGGACAACCAGTTTCCATCACATCTGATAGAGACAGCAGATTTGTCTCGAGATTTTGGAAGACATTGCATGAGTCTATGGGTACGAAGTTACAGTTCATCACAGCCTATCACCCACAGACTGATGGTCAGTTAGAAAGGACAATTCAGACACTTGAGGATATGCTCAGAGCTTGTGTGTTAGATATCAAGACTAAGTGGGACGAAGCCTTACCGTTGTGTGAGTTCGCTTACAACAACAGTTTCCACTCGAGTATCGGAATGGCGCCTTTTGAGGCTTTGTATGGCAGAAGGTGTAGGACACCTGTTTGTTGGGAAGAAGTTGGCACTCGCAGTTTCCATGGACCGACTATCGTTAGTGAGACAAGTGACAAGGTTAAGTTGATCCAAGAACGTCTGAAAGTGGTTCAGAGTAGGCAGAAGAGCTATGCAGACTCTCGCAGAAGGGATTTACAGTTCAAAGAGGGAGATAAGGTTTTCTTGAAAGTGTCACCTACTCGTGGAACTTTCAGGTTTGGACAGAAGGGCAAGCTATCTCGGAGGGACATTGGACAGTATGACATTGTGAGTAAGATTGGTGATGTGGCTTACAGATTAGCCTTACCACCCGAACTCTCTGGCGTACATAATGTTTTCCATGTGTCTATGTTGAAGAAGTACGTTCTCGACAGACTACACATACTCCGATATGAGCCGTTGGAAATCCGAGAAGATGCGACTTATGTTGAGAAGCCTAAGCAGATTATTGACACCAAGGAACAAGAGTTGAGAATTCGGACTATTCAGTGGGTCAAAGTGCTTTGGGAGAATCATGGACCGGAAAAAGCAACATGGGAATTACGCTATCAAGTTCAGAAGAAGTACCCACATCTCCTACCGGAGGTGAGTTTCAGTTTCCATTTGGAGGACCAAATGTCCTAAGGGGTGGAGGATGTAAGACCCCGACCTAAGAGACCTCGATTAGAGTTAATTAAGTTGTGCGTTAGCTTTAAGTGTGTTTAGTGGGTTTTGGTTAAGTTTGGGATTACAATAGCTTTTATAATAGCTTTGGGGAATTTGAAGAGCCTTTTTACTTGTGGGACCCTTTGGGGGTTCTTGCTCCGAATTGTGTGAGACTTGGGGTTTACCAATGATTTCCAAAAAAATTATATTTTAACCCCATTTGACTTATCTTGTTAATCCCTACAACTTTCATGTTGACATTGTTCCCATTCGAGAGCCCTAAACCCGACTTTTCACAATTCGAGGGCAAAATGGTCTTTTTACCCAAAATCTGGACACCAACTTCAATATCACCAAAACTTGCAAAACATACACATTTTGGAAACTAGATATTTCGTCGAGCAACTTTGTCTTCTTCGTCGAATTCATTTGAGGTCTCGAGACGCATGTTTTTAGCCCGATGAATATTTTAAGTTGTGGGACCCACTTCACTCATTGTATATATAGAAAACCCACCTTCTACCCTAATTCCTGCACAAGAGAAGTCCCTGCCCACCAGCCACCGGTTCTCCCTCCTTTTCTTATTTTCTTTCTCACAAAAATCACCATCAAGCTTTGCTAAATCAAGAATGGACCTTGCAATCTTCTTCCTCGTCTCAAGGGCTTCATCTTGACACCATTTTTGAAGAAAACCGCCCACTCCAAGACTTCCTTTGGACAACACCTTGCTTTTTGAAGAACTTCCTTGTAAGTGATCTTCCTAAAAGTTTTATAATCTTGTTTGTTTAGCCCTAGGGAAGCTCCATTCCTATTATTGGAAGTTTCCTCTTCGTAATTCCCGATTTTGACATTTTAGGGTTTGTATTTGGGGGTTTTGTGTAGATTTGGTGTCTTGGCTTGGAGAGGTGTTAGTGGCTTGATTTTCTTAGCATTGGACCTAAGGCAAGTGGATGAAATGATTCTTATGTGTCTATCATGTTTTGCGAAAAACTTTGATTTATCTTCATTGATAGTTTTAATGGTTTAACATGCTTAATAGTTTGATTCTAATGATTATTGAATGATGATTTGATGAGTTGAGGAGGTCAAGAAAGGGCCCAAATACTCATGTAGTTTTGTTTAGAAGAAGGGGAAAGAAAGGAAATGGATAAGGATTGGACAAAAGAGGAATCCAACCAAATAGGCTGAGATTCGCCGCTGTCCAATCGATCGGACTGTGGGCATTTCAGGCCCGATCGATCGGACTGTGAATAACTGAGAGCATTTCAGGACCGATCGATCGGCCGATGAGTCCGATCGATCGAACTGAAATGAGAAAGAGTTGCAAAAAGGGGATTGTTGGACCGTTCTCCAGACTCACTTCAAGCCCATATTCAAGTCCAATTCAGCCCTATCCCTTCTCTTCTTATTTGAAGCCATTGAACCTGTAATGATGTATAGAAGCCCATGAAAGATTTGGGTAAATTGTGATGTGATGTAGTGGGGAGGTATTGTTTGGAGCCCCAATGCTATGTAAGGACTTGTAAGGCGTTGTATGAAGTCTGGAGGAAGGGGAAACCTCATCTTGGAGATTCGGTGAGGATTTCTAGATTGGTCAATGTGCATAAGGACTCGAAATGTCTCTAATTCCTAAAGAGTACCAATTTATATCATGACCGACATACGGGACCCTATTCACACTGACTCAATTCTGGGAACCTCATTGTCTAGCCTGAAAATATATGAGAAACCATTCTTATTCGATTTTCAACCAAACTCTTAATTGGAATTTGAAACCCATGTGATATAACTAGATTGTTTCGAGAATATTAAAAGTGATGTGTTTAGCTTTTGCTAACCTGTATGTGTCAACCTGATGTGAATATGTATTTGTGCCTATTGGCACCCCGTTCCTTTACTATGCATTTGATTTGATTTCTCGTATTTGACCTATGAGTCAGCACCACTAAGCTTGGACAACCTTGTCGGTTTGATCCACCGACTTGGAGATCCTTCCCCTCCCGATAGTCAGTTGCAGTCTGGAACCCGCAGAGTTTTTACCCGGTTCGCTACCGTGGTCCTGCAGAGTATATTTATATATATGTATATTATAGTATCTTATCGTTGTTCCTCCTCACCTTGTGTGACTAAGGTCAATGATCCCGTAGGGTATGTGCTCTCTTCACTTTAGTGAGAGAGGATTTAGCTTTGTGTGGTTGCCATCTTGACAGTTCCTTATTCTTGGTACCTCTATTGTTTTATATCGTTCATGTCGTTACTTAATAAATGATGCATTATCTTTTATGAAATTCATTATTTATACATAGATTTTCTACACTTTTGCAAAGTCTCATTATTTTGTTTATTGCCATATCTTTTCACCCACCTGCCAGACCGTCATGTATGATCCATTTACTTTGGTACTCAGGTCCCGATCCTATTGCCATCGAGGAGGAGCCTGAGGAGGCGGTTGGTGAACCGCAGTGCGTAATCGAGTGGCAAGCTGACGATGTCATGTAGACATTCGGCCTAGCCTTGAGAACGACACATTTTGGGAACTCATGATATCATCTTTTGGGTTTTATTGGTTGTATGGTCTTTGTTGACTATTATTTTGGGGAAATTAATCAACTGATCTTTTGTATATACAACTAACTATACTTTGGGAAATATGCTTATGATCATTGCTCATTCTGATATCTTGTCGTGTCAATTATGAATCAGTCTTAATTATGGAATGGAATAGCATTAATATGATTTGCTACACGCTTCCGCATTCTTAAATACGTGTTTGATATGTTTTTATGTGAGATGTTGTATAAAGATAATCCTCACCGCGGAACCCTGTGGGAAATCACGTGCACGGATAAATGTTTTCTTAATTCTGTGTGCGAATTAGCCAAAGAGATGCACGTGGCGCAGCATCAACAGGTCCCGATCCCGGATTTGTATTCCCTAACCCGGTCCGGGGTCGCGACAATCTTCCCTCTTTGAGCATGTGAGGGCAAGGCTCATGATCGAGACGGTGCGATCAAACGTCGACCGGGTAGCAACAGTCTTCTTCTTACCATCAACTGTGAAAGAGAACTGAAAACATCTCCTCTGGTATGTCACGTCGTCAGGGACTGCATCACCAAAGAAGAAGGTAGGCTTGGGTAAAACCCTCTGATCGTCTATCAACCATGGACCACTGCTTACCATGATCTTATAAAATTCCTCTCCCTTGAGAGCGATCAGTCGCTGCCTCATCTCATCTCTGTTGAGGGAGTCGCACTCTTCCAGGTTTCTCTCAACATACTGGACCTTCTCCCAGGCTTGCTGAACGGCTGGATTAAAACATCTAGCAAATCGATGAAGTACGCTTGTCGCAGGCTCTTTACCCTTGTTCGTTCTGGAGGAACCACCTGCAAAGGTTGGAAAAGAAAAAGATCAAGCATCAAAATGACAGAATTTTGCTAAAAAAAAAATCTGGCGAAATTTTGACATGGCTCCGGGGTAATTCCGAAGAAAAAGGAAATATCCCGAAAGAAATAGAAAGCTTGAAGATGGGCTCAACATTGCTGCGAGCTCCGAAACTTCAAACTTTCAAAACCTCAAAGTCTCCGCAAAATCAGGAAGGGCTCAACATCGCTTCGAGCTCCAAATTCCCAAATTTGCAAAGACTTTCAGGTATGCTATCATATCATGCTACAAATTTACAAAAAAATGCATGCATGAACATCTTGGTTTGCCAAACAAAAAATGCAATATCATGATGAGTGAAAAAAAAAGAAGAAAAAGAAAACTTTCTAAAAAAAAACAAATAAAAGGGGACTGGCCCACAAGCCACGTGGCCATACAGCCAGATCCGTATGGATCTATCCGTACGGTCCACAAAAAAAAACATGCAAAGAAAAAAAAGAAAGCATAAAGAAAAAAAAAGAAAATAAAAAACGTGTAAAAAAAAGGAAAACACGTGGAAAAGAAAAGAAAATAAAGAAACAGAAAAAAAAAGAACTTTTTTTTATCATCCTATTTCCTACAATAGAGTTTTCTTGAAAAAGGGAGCTTACTTGAAGCCATTGATGGAGAAGAAGAAGACAGTCTTGAAGATCTTGAAGAAGAAGAACTCTTGGTCTTGAAGCCCTCTTGGGATTGTTGCAAAAGAAAGCAATAAGAGCAAGAGATCCAACCTCCTCCTTGCTTTTATAGAAGAGCGCAAACCAAAGAAGGAAAGAAGAAAGAGGTAAGTGTTAATTAGTAACCTTACCAAAAGAAAGAAATTAGAAAGATTCTTTCCCAAAAGAAAGATATCTTGAGGGATTCTCTCCAAAAAAGAAATCAATGAGAGATTCTCTCCCAAAAGATAGGAGATTTGAGATATTCTCTCCCAAAAAAAGATATCTTGAGATATTCTCTCCCAAAATAAAGGGAACATGAGAGATTCTCTCCAAATAAAGATATTCTTAGATATTCTCTATCCAAAGGAGATATTTTTAGATATCCTTTACAAAAATGACACCATATGAGATCTAAGCCATTTCAAAAGCTTAAGGTCCCATGGGTTAGCCCATATGAGCCAGGTTTGACCACCTAGGCACTTAAAAAAAATTTTGGGCTTTTAGTCAAAGAGAAATCCCTCTTACCAAGAGCATACAAAAATTGTTCCATGCCTCTTTTGAGTTGATTAGACCATACAAAAAAGAATTCCAAGCCATATGAGCTTCCAAAAATCAAACCATCCAGCCTCATCTACCAAATTGAGCCAAAATCTTGAAATTGACATTCCACAAAAATCCAAACCAAATCCTGGCCCCCTAACTTGCCACATACAGCTTGTTGGGTCACAAGACCAAAACCAAAAACCAAAACCTGATCCCCTAACTTGCCACATACAGCCTGTTAGGTCACAAGATCAAAACCAAAATCGACCCTCCAACATTCCACATACAGCTTGTTGGGTCACACGGTCAAAACCAAACCCGACTCCCTAACCTGCCACATACAGCTTGTTAGGTCACAAGGTCAAAACCCAAATCCACATCCCTGATGTCATCTTCAAAACTTTGGCCTCGAGATGGTACGTGATCTCTTTCACTACCATAAAATTCCCCTGGAAGCTCAAAAGGGTACAAATACCAAGAAAGACTGCTCAAAGACTCTTGGTCAAATCATAAGCTCTCCTTCAAAAATCTCTTCGAGGCACATCGACTACAAAAGTTAAGCAACTCGTCGCTGCACCTCGAGGGGGCATTTGTTGACACCAAAAAAGTCACTTTGCCTCTTCAAGATCTAAAAAGCTACATGAAGTCGCAACCTGCCATAAATAGGCAATGCTACTTCCAAAAAATCAAATCTTGTCATAATCAAACAAAAACTGCAAGATCCTTCAAGATAGCCAAACGAGGAGTACACAAGAAGTTTCGGGCCATTTCAAAATCATTTGGCCTAACTTCGCTTCTCCGGCAGCTGAAAAGGAGCTCCCGGCGGCGAAAGCATTGGAGACACCAAATCTTCGATCAGAGCCTATGGATGGTATCAAAATACATCCAAAAGGCTCCACGTCAAGTTCCAAGTCAAACCGACAACGTTTGACCCTACAACAACCCTCGAATAGCTAAATCAAGCCTTTAGGTGGCGAGAACTACTGAAGCCATCACTCATCAGAAAAAGCACGTGGACGGCTTTAAAATGCTTACAAAGAGCTACACGTCAAGTTTCAGGTCATTTCGACAACATTTGACCATACTTTGATGCTCGGAAGCCAAATCTGGCCTTTCGGCGGCGAAGCTCCCCGAGACCATGGTTTCCAAGACAGAGCCTATAGATCATCTTAAAATGACACCAATAGGTTCCCTGTCAAATTTCAAGTCAATCGGACATCGGTTGACCGCACATCAAAAACATCAAGCCGCGACATCTTCATCGCGACAGAAATAAGTCTACTGGCAATAGGACCTTAAACGGCTTCAAAACTCAAGAAAAAGCCTATGGTTGGTCTTATTTATTTCTCATGAGGCCTCACCCCAAATTTCAGGTCATTCGGACATCGTTTGGCCCAGTTTCAGCTTCTGACGGAAAATCGGCAACTCTACGCGACAAAGTCTTCGGCTTTCCCGAAAAATTGGAAACTTTGCACTAAAAAATGCAAGGATTCTCATCAAGTTTTCTATAGGGAAATTAGGCCAATAAATGATGAAAAATATCAAGAAATAATACAGAAGAAAAAAAAATCGAAAAACAACAAAAACGGCCGCAAAACGGGACAAAAGGGGGGAAATTCCCCCCAGGGTCGCAGACCCCTGCGACCATGGAGCCTGAAATCTTCGGGTTGGCCCCGGAAGGCCCGTTTTTCACTGTTTTTTGCGATTCGAAGCTTCCAACTCCTAGGATTTTTCAAAATTCATACTTTTGAGGTGTCAAATCCTTTGACATCCGTCAAAATCACGGGTCAATCATCAAGAGTATCAAAATCAACATTGGTCGCCAACCGGTCAACCAAAAAAGTGTACTTTCTACCCGACCGATCGAGGAACCGACAGGACAGATGGCACCGACCCGCTGTTGGCAACCAATACCTGAAGTTACATAGTCATCCAATGTCGATCTACATGAAGATCCGTCGATGATCATCGCCAGAAGAATCCCAAAAGACGCGGCACGGCCCGCGACCCTTTAACTGCTCAGCGACCACTTAATGCGATTAATTGACTAGCTTTATTGTAGTCATTAATTCATTTCTTTGGATGGCCCAATCAGAAGCAAGCATCCGGGAGTTACAAGTCAATTGATTCATGGCATTTAACCCATGAAACTCCTCCCATCATGGCGATTAAAGGCGGTTAAATGCCCTCAATCTCCTCCGGCCAATCAGAAGCCAAGAAAAAGGAGTTACAAAATAAATGAATCAAACCCAGTAATTCCTCCCATTATGCAGCTTAATGACAATAAAAGCCTATAAACTCTCATAAATGGCTACCAAGAGCCTATAAATAGGAGAGCATCCCAAGCATTCCAGAGAGACTTCAGACAATCCGGAAATCCAGACAAAAAAAAGGCATCAGAAATCTAAGAGAAAGAAAGAGAGAAAACTCTGCTGAAGTTCTGCACCGGCCACCGCTACAAGGTGACAAAAGTCCCTGGGGGGTACCACCCCCCCAAGGTCCTTGCCTTCTCCTTCTGCCTCCAAGGGCTTAGGCGTGGCTTTTCAGCCCGTCTATGTAGCTTTTTATTGGACATAGGACCTCCTCTTGGTCTATGTCCTCTAAAAATATGAGGTTATAGCCAAGCCAAGCGAATCAAGAGCATCCTCTGTTCTCATCTGCATGGATGATGGCGAAGTCCACATATGGCTTGCGACCATCAAGCTGAACGAGTCCCCCACAATCTCCTGAGAAGTTAGATCCTCATTTTCTTGCTTTTCATTGTAGTTTGTATTTTTCCAAAAGAGACAAAAATCATAACTCGTCTTTCATTATTGATAAGAATTGTAAATCGGCTATAAACGCCAAAAATCGGCTATAAACGCCAAAATCGGCTATAAATGCCAAAAAAAATCGCCTTTCACGGAAAACCAAGAAAATGTCTCTTTTCTTAAATATATGTGCAATGGAAAACTTGAAAGAAGTTGATTTCCTTTTTACTTGCGAAGGTCGATCTCCGAATCACCACTTGCAATTCCAAGTAAAATTGAAAATCTGGCACACCCACACAAAAAATGTTGATACTCGCTTCTGCCCCCCGGGCGCGAAAGGGTCAGACCCTATGGACTCCCACGTCCGCCGACCTCGGTAGCACTGGAAAATGAACGCGCGGTCCATCAGTCAAATTTTAGGTCAATCGGACATAGGTTGACCGCACATCAAAGCGCGACATCTTCTTCACGATAGAATCAAGTCTAATGGCGATAGGGCCCCATGCGGCTTCAAACCTCAAACAAAAGCCTGTGGTTGATCTTATTTATTGCTCAGGAGGCTTCACCTCAAATTTCAGGTCATTCCGAAATCGTTTGACCTAGTTTGGGCTTCTGACAGAAAATCGGCAGCTCTATGCGACAAAGTCTTCGGCTTTCCCAGAAAATTGGAAACTTTGCACTCCAAAATGCAAGGATTCTCATCAAGTTTTCTACATCGAAATCAAACCAACAAATGTTCGAAAATGTCAAGAAAATTATAAAAAAAAAAGAATCAGAAAAAACATCGAAACGGCATAAAAACGACGACCGAAAGGGAAAAATCCCCCCAGGGTCGCAGCCTGCAACCCTGACCCATGGATGCCGGTGACCCTGCACATGGTCGCCGGCAACCATGGAGATCCGGGTTGCCGGATTTGCCCCGAAAGGGCCATTTTTCATCCCTTTTTTGCATTTCGAAACTTCCGGCCACTGTGGTTTTTTCAAAATTCAGACTTTGAGGCACCAAATCCGTCGACATCCGTCAAAATCACGGGTCCGTCTTCAAGAGTATCAAAATCATCATTGATCGCCAACCGGTCGACCAAAAAGTGCACTTTCTACCTGATCAATCGAGAAATCAACAGGACAGATGTCACCGGCCCGCTGTTAGCAATCAATGTATGAAGTTACATGGTCATCCGATGTCGATCAGCATGAAGATCCATCGATGATCATTGCCAGAAGAACTCAAAAAGACGCGGCGCGGCCCGCGACTCTTCAACTGCTCAGTGACCACTTAATGCAGTTAATTGACTAGGTTTATTGTAGTCATTAATTCGTTATTTTGGACAGCCCAATCAGAAGCAAGCATTTGGTAGTTACAAATGAAGAGATTCATGGCATTTAAACCATGAAACTCCTCCCATCATGGTGCTTAAAGGCGATTAAATACCTTAAATCTCCACTGTCCAATTAGAAGCCAAGAAAAAGGAGTTACAAAGTAAATGAATTAAAACTTATAACTTCTCCCATTATGCGGCTTAATGATAATTAAAGCCCATAAACTCTCATAAATGGCTACCAAGAGCCTACAAATAGGAGAGCACTCCAAGCATTCCAGAGACGGTAAAAAAGAGGGAAAAAACACTTCAGAAAATACGGAAATCCAGACAAAGAAAGGCATCAGAACTCTAAGAGAGAAAACTCTACTGAAGTTCTGCACCGACCACCGCTACAAGGTGACAAAAGTCCCTTGGAGGGTACCCCCTCCCCCAAGGACCTTAACTTCTCCTTCTGCCTCCAATTGCTTAGATGTGGCTTTTCACCCTGCCTACTTAGCTTTTTATTGGACATAAGACCTCCTCTTGGTCTTTGTCCTCTAAAAATCTGAGGTTATAGCCAAGCCAAGTGAATTAAAAGCATCCTCTGTTCTCATTTGCATGGATGATGGCAAACTCCACACATGGCTTACGACCGTCAATCTGAACGAGTCCCCCACAATCTCCTGACAAGTTAGATCCAGGATTTCTTCCTTTTCATTGTAGTTTGTGTTTTTCTAAAAGAGACAAAAAAATCATAACTATTCTCTTTCACTATTGATAAGAATTGTAAATCGGCTATAAATGCCAAAAATCGCCTTTTCACGGCAAACATCGCCTTCCACGGCAAAACAAATGAAATCGTCTTTTACGGCATTTCAAAAACTTGTCTCTTTTCTTAAATATATGTGCAATGGAAACTTGAAAGAAGTTGATTTCCTTTTTACTTGCGAAAATTTATCTCCGGATCACCACTTACAATTCCAAGTAAAATAGAAAATCTAGCACACCCACCCAAAAAAAATGTTGCTACCCGCTTCCGCCCTCCGGGCGTGAAAGGGTCGGACCCCACGGACTCCCACGTCCGCCGACCTCGGTAGTACCGAGCGAAAAGCGCGGTTCATCAACTGGTATGAGCTATTATGAGTGTTGAGTGAGCTATCATGATGAGCTATGTTTAGACGAATGGTGTGATTCCGGGTCCTCTCTTCTGAGTGATGAGTGCTAAGTGCTGAGAGTGATGAGTGTTATTTGCGGGGCTTGTCATTCCCCAGCACTGTTACTTTACCCCACCGCGATTATGTTCAGTATGGGAGGGTTGCGGCATAATATCCCGCAGTGTCCAGCTTGTGTGAATGTGCCACATTGTTGTCTGTTAGACTAGATGACTATTTATCCTGATTATAACTACTTATCATGCTCAATTGCTTAGCTTTTGTAATATTGACAATCTCATGGATTATATGATCGTCTCTACTCTTTTGATGCATACATCCTATGTTACTTGTATACTGTGCCTTGCCAGATCTGACTCATTTTTTGTGCTTAGGTTTTATCCCCGACTATGAGGATGACGCGCTCATCGAGGCACCCGTAGTAGGTGACTACAGTTGGGAACCAACTGACCACGAGGTCGAACTGGAGGATGGAGTGCCTACACCCAGGGTGTGAGAGTATCTTTCTTTGGGGTTTGAGTGTTTTTGTGGTGAGCAGGGAGGTAGTCTGTTATATATAAACTTTTGTTAATATCGTAGATTTAGGCTGGACTTCAGCCCTGCTACACTTGATTCATTTTATGACACCTTATGCTTCCGCTATTGTTACATTTGCTCCCGCTATATTTTATACGCTTCCGTAATTTAACCATTGATTTAATATTGTTCAAAAAGTTTTAAATTGGACCTCACTGTGGACCTACGATCTTGGAAGTTCTTGGATTTCCGGGAAGTAGCGCGCCAACTTCGGGTATCTTGATGGTTATCTCGATATTCGGTATTAGGGTGTTACAAGGCTTGCATTTCCACTTCCATCCCAGATTGTACCACCGTCCCCTCAGCGAAGGCTTGGATGAGATCAAATTCGGTGTCTATTAGGATACCCCTTATACCAGCCATCCCTGTGATTGGGTTGAAGGATCCATTAATGTTGAGCTTGTGAGTGCCCATGGGAAGAGGAGTCCAATTCGCTGGTGGTAGAGGGCTGCCTTAATTAAGGGTTATGCAGAGGTTTGCTACCACCTTTCCATTCATGCAATGCTTGCATAATTTTCAACAGAATGGAGGTCAGGTTGAGTGGGTTGGATTTAAAGATGATTTCATTCCTAGCTTTCCAAATGTACCACCAGTCCAAGTGACTGGTGGTAGAGGACTCCCTTCCACATCTTGTTCAGTGATAGTGGGGGAATGGTACCCTTCTTTTATGATATTCCATACATCTAGACTTTGAGACTCTAAGAAGACTTGCATCCTAATCTTCCAATATTGGTAATGAGATGCATTAAACAAAGGTGGTCTATTGGTGGCCTGACCTTCTCCTAATTGAGCTTGCATAATGGCCACAAATGAAAAACACACTCTAAGGATTCTAACTCTAGGTTGTTAGACCTAAACAAGAGCACCTAGTCTTTGATACCAATTGAAAGTCCAAGATCGAATCCTAGAGGGGGGGGGGGGTGTGAATAGGGTGAGCTCAAAGACCTAGACCAATTTTAATTCTTTTAGCTTTTAAGTTACTTATGCTTTGATGAAGATTATTAATCTTGAGAAAATGAGTAGACTCTAAGTCAAGCATTCACAAGAAGCTAACAACCACAAACTCATTCAAAAAAAGCATTAAACAAGTGCATCAATCATATAAGGAAAGCAAGAGATCAGCCACCATGACACAAGTATTTATAGTGGTTCAGCCAACGTGCCTACATCCACTCCCGGCGTCCCTACCGGATTTTCACTACCTCAAAATAAGGTTTAGGTTCACCTCTAACCTTACAAAAACAACAATATGCTTTTCAAGGCTTAGCATTAACCTTTACAACCACTATTTATGCTTTTCAAGGCTAAGCACTAACCTTTACAACAAGAGGTTTTTCTCTCAAATAATATGCCTATGAATGCATAGATAAGAGAACAATTTAAGAACAATTCAATGACTCTTAACAGGCTGATTTGGAAAAGTAATCTCAACTTCTAGGTACATGCAAATGAATGAAAAAGTCTATGATTAATGTATGTAATAGAAAACACTCTTAACTCTTTTTAGAAAGAAGAAACTCTAAATGATGCAAAGATGTTAATCATATGTATGAGAAAGAGTAGAATGAAAAACACATGGTTTGTAAATATAAACTAACTTGAGTTTAAACATATGTAACTTAAATCAAACAAGTTAGTTTTGAAACATTAAAAACAAACTCATGTGAATTACAAACCGTATGTTGTAGTCCTATGGATAAACAAGTTTAAAGTTCTAAAGATGATAGGAAGACATCATTCATTTACTTATAACATGCTTTTGAAAGAAAACAAAGATTAAGACAAAGCATGAGATATATTGAGAAAAGAGAGCACACCCATTTGTGATGAATCAAAGGTTGAATCCATGGATTAGCCCCATAATCGCTTCAATAAATCTCTTAAAAGGTTGTCCTTCCTTGGCCTCAAAAGTCCCCCAAAGTTCAACAACTTTTTCCAAAGAAAAAGCCACTTTTTATAGAGAAAAAGTGTTCAACTGTTAGTGCCCGGTCGACCTGGTACAAGCGGGGTTAACCGGGTGCTCAACGGCTCTAAAAATGCCCATTGGAGAGGCCTAACGGCTATGTTGACACAAAAAAAAATGTGTCACTTTGCCTCTTCAACATCAAGAGAACGACATGAAGTCGCAGCCTGCCATAAATAGGCAATGCTACTTCCAAAAATCAAATCTTGTCAGAATCAAACAAAAACTGCAAGATTCTTCAAGACAGCCAAAAGAGCAGTACACAAGAAGTTTCGGGCTATTTCAAAATCATTTGGCCTAACTTCGCTTCTCCGATAATTGAACAGGAGCTCCCGGCGGTGACAGCATCGAAGACACCAAATCTTGGAGCAGAGCCTGTGGATGTTCTCAAAATACGTCCAAAAGGCTCCACATCAAGTTCCAAGTCAAACCGACAACGTTTGACCCTACATCAACCCTCGAACAGCTAAATCAAGCCTCTCAGCGGCGAGAACCACCGAGGCCATCACTCATCCGACAGAGCACATGGTTGGCTTCAAGATGCTTACAAAGGGCTACACGTCAAGTTTTAGGTCATTTTGACAACATTTGACCATACTTTGACTCTCGGAAGCCAAAATGGGTCTCTCGGCGGCGAAGCTCCCCGCGACCATGGTTTCCAAGACAGCCTATGGATCATCTCAAAATGACTCCAATAGGTTCCCTATCAAATTTCAAGTCAATCAGACATCGGTTGACCGCACATTAAGCCGCGACATCTTCCTCGCGAAAAAATCAAGTCTACTGGTGACAGGACCCATACGGCTTCAAAACTCAAAATAAAAGCCTATAGTTGGTCTTATTTATTGCTCAGGAGGCTTCACCTCAAATTTCAGGTCATTCCGACATCGTTTGACCCAGTTTCAGCTTCTGACGGAAAATCGGCAGCTCTACGCGACAAAGTCTTCGACATTCCCGGAAAATTGGAAACTTTGCACCCCAAAATGGAAGGATTCCCATCAAGTTTTCTACAGGGATGTCATGACTCCAAACCCGAGGGGCTGTGAAAATTGGGAGTTAAGTAATGATTATGTTTCTCCCAAGATCCGCGTGTGTGAGGATAACACGTTCCAACACATCCTGAATATTTTTGCAGAAGCTTTCTTGGTATTGCGACCCGAAGTCCGTGGTCATTGGATTCCGTGTCGCACTCAACCACTAACATATTGCTATCATATCAATGAACATATCAGATTGGAACAAACCATTATAACAAAATACAGAGCTGACAGTATCTGGATATTATATTCCCATATATGTTCAAGTGACAAATATCAATGTGCATTAATTGCAATCCCAAGAAAAAGGCTAACAAAAGCCATACAATAACAAGCTAAATAAACACTACCCCACATATGACATAACTCAGATATCAAGCTCAATGTCTATGTGACATAGCCGACAAACTACCTATAACTCATGGCTCCACGGCCAACACAAGCACTCGTCTCGGGCGAAGAAGTCTGAACCTGAGTACCAAAGTAGTGGGTCAGACATGACGGTCTGGCAGGTGGGTGAAAAGATATAAACAATATATTGAAGAATAAGACATATGATAAATCACGCTATTTGATCAAAAGCTGTACATAATTAAAATGTATAGAAATTCATGGACATATGACAAAATCCTGTGTTCATATAAAACGGGTATAAAACATGAATATTTGACAAGACATGTATTCCTTTAAAGCATGTATAAAACATGAACATTTAACAAATCGGGGATTCATTTAAAACATGTATGAAGCATGTATATTTAAAACAGTAAGGGTATCAAGGATCGGGAACTGTCAAGATGGCAACCACACAGCTAAATCCTCTCTCACTAAAGTGATGAGAGCATATACCCTACAGGATCATTGACCTCAGTCACTCGAGGTGATGAGGGACAATGATAAAATACTATAATATACATATGTATATACTCTACGGGACCACTTAGCGAACCGGGTAAAAACTCTGCGGATTCCAGACTGTAGCTGACTAAACAGGAGAGGGGGATCTCCAAGTCGCTGGATCAAACCGACAAGGTTGTCCAAGCTTAGTGGTGCCGCCGACTCATAGGTCAAATGTGGGAAATCAAAACAACTTCATAATACCGAAACAGGGTGCCCATAGGCACAAATGCACATTCATATCGGATCGAGCATATACGGGTTAGCAAAAGCTAAACACATTTTCCAATAATTTCGGGGCAAGTTCAAATCATAAGATATGATGTTTGAAAAGCACAAAGAAGATTCGGGTCAAGATGCTCATCAGCATAAGACATATCATATTAGGTCACAAAATAGCAATTATGCTAAAAACCATGTCTGGGGCAAGACTAGTTACAAGGCACGAAACTTGAAATGTACAAGTGAAATCCGGTAAAAATCAGGTACAAATGGATTCTATAAATCTCCAGGCCAAGTATTGAAGGTCTAAGATTTAAATCAATGTGTATAGGGTTCCGTATGTTAGGTTTGATAAACATTTGGTACTCTTTAAGAATTAAAAACATTCCGGGACCTTACATACGTTGATAAATCTAAGGATCTTAACAATATTAAGATGATGAGGTTTATTCTTCAATATAGTTCCATATAATTCTTCTCCCATATAGTTCCACAAGTTCCCCAAAAGAAATCCATCAAGATTGAAATTTTGGTCAACCCTCAGTTGGCTTGTCGGTTAACCGACAGGGTCATGTCGGTCGACCTACAAGCTGACCGACGGCTAGCCGAGTCCAGAAATGCGGAGAAAATAGCTCTCGGAAATTGGAACCGAGGGGCAGTCGGTTCACTGTCGGCTGACCGACACTTCAGCATCAGAAATTATAGAAAAATGCAGCTCTCTGGAATTGGGACCGAGAGGGTGTTGGCTCCCTGTCGGTTGGCTGTCGGTTAGCTAACAGGCTGACCGACGTTACTGCGAACACCAAATTCTGAAGCTATTTTCAGTCCCTTCTTTCTCCAAACACTCCTCATTTTTAAGGGTCAGATCCCTATGATAAAGTGAGCCAAAAGCTCCTCCATTTCATCATTCAAAACCTCCATTCCCAACACTTCAAATTCCGTATTCAACCTCATCCATCCTTCCATCAAAATCCCATTCATACAACCATCCATTTCAACACATTTAGTCAAGTGATGACCCATCATTCATGAAAATCCATATGTACCATAAACAAGCTTTAACAAAATCATATGCAACCATTTCCAAGATATTAAACAATGTAACAAGACTCATCAATATGCATTTTAAAAGTAATGGAAACTATATCAAAAATGTAGATGAGAACACAAATGAGATCACCAAAAATAATTAATGTAAATCAAGATTTTCCATAAACATGTTAGCATTCAAAAATCATCCTTTCAAAAGCAATAGAAAGTCATAGTGAAAAACATGATTAAAGGTAAGTATTAAATCATTAAGAATAAGTAATGAAAATCCATATTTTTCTCATAAAACATGTTAACACTTGAAATCATCCATTCATCCACTTGCCTTGGGTCCAAGCTAAGCAAATCCAAGCTCAAAACACTATCAAGATCAACCTACAAGAAAAACCCTAAAATGGTAAGTCAATAAAGACAAGGAATGAGTTCAAACAAGGCTAAGAAATAGGACCCAAGGGGATGCCATTGCTCAATAATACAAGATGGAAAGGAGTCCTTACCTCTAGGGCCATCAATCAACAAGAAAAAGCTTGAAATAGGGGCTGCCCAGCTGAGATTCGCACAAAAATGGTGTCAAACGAGAGAGGTGATGAAGGGGAAGAAGTTGCCGGAGTTCCCTCGTCGTATTGGTGGCTTGGAGGCTCCATTTGAGCAAGAGAAATGGAAGAAAAGGGAGAAGAAGGCTACTGGTACTGTAGTTGGCAGTTGCAGTCGATGGAGGGGAAAAATGAGGGAGAAGGAGAGGCTTGCCCTTTTTATAATGGGTGGGTGTGGGGCCCACACTTAAGTAGAACTAGAAATGAAAATGAGAGGGCTTTCAAGACCTTGGATCAAGAAACTTAAAACATGAAAAGTGTCCGGCACAAAATTATCTTTCCAACAAGGTTAATATTGACAGACTTCCGGGGTCCACAGAAAAAGTCAACTATTTGGTTAAAGGGTTCAAAATAATGGAAGATTTGGGATTACAAGGGTTAAAACATCGATTTATGGGCCTCGGATGCGATTGACCAAGGAGAGAAAAATGTTTCTCATAAAATCTAGTTTCCAAAAAGTATATATTTGGCAAAGTTCTAAGACCTCGAAATTTGGGTCCTGATTTAGTGTAAAAAGACTGATTTTGCCCTCAGGGCTGGAAAAACTGATTTTCGGAGCTTCGGATGGGCACGGGCTGAACACAAAAGTTGTAGGGAATGGCGAGATTACTCAAACGAAGTTGGAATGAGAATTTTTAGAAATCAAAGGGAATCTCTCCACAATGACCACACAAAACAAATAGGACCCTACGATCACTTTCTAGGTTCACTGGCTCTCAAAACTTTCCAAAACCAAAGAAAATATAATCAAACTCAGAAATTCAATCAAATAACCACTAATTCCACTGAGAAAACAAATCCATGATTAAAACCATGCTAAACCAGGAAATCTGGGGTCGGGTTCTCACAAAGGAAATCAGGCCAATAAATGTGCAAAAATGTCAAGAAAAATACAGGAGAAAAAAAAGAATGAAAAAAACCTCAAAATGGCCGCGAAACGGGACCAAAAGGGGGAAAGTCCCCCCCAGGGTCGCAGCCCGCGACCTCGGCCCAGGGTCGTCGGCGACCATGTAGCTCTGGATCGCCGGGTTCGCCCCGGAAAGGTCCGTTTTCCGTCGTTTTTCGCGTTTCGAAGTTTCCAACTCCTAAGATTTTCCAAAATTCGTACTTTTAAGGCACCAAATCCTTCGACATCCGTCAAAATCATGGGTCCGTCTTCAAGAGTATCAAAATCAACATTGATCACCAACCGGTCAACCAAAAAAGTGTGATTTCTACCCGATCGATCGAGAAATCGACAAGATAGATGGCACTGACCCGCTGTTGACAATCAATGCCTGAAGTTACATGATCATCCGATGTCAATCTACTTACTTATCCATCGATGATCATTGCCAGAAGAATCCCAAAAGATGCGGCACGGCCTGCGACTCTTCAACTGCTCGGCGACCAGTTAATGCGATTAATTAACTAACTTTATTGCTGTCATTAATTCATTTCTTTGGACGGCTCAATCAGAACCAAGCATCCAGGAGTTACAAGTCAATTGATTCATACCATCTAAACCATGAAACTCCTCCCATCAAGGTGATTAAAGGCAACTAAATGCCCTCAATCTCCACCGGCCAATCAGAAGCCAAGAAAAAGGAGTTACAAAATAAAGAAATAAATCTTGTAACTCCTCCCTTTATGTAGCTTTATGACAATTAAGGCTCATAAATCCTCCTAAATGGCTACCTAAAAGCCTATAAATAGGAGAGCACTCCAAAGCATTCGATATAGAACTTCTTCAACAAACACAGATCCCAAATCAGAAAAAAGCACAGAAAATCCAGAGAAAGAAAGAGAGAAAACTCTGGGAAAGTTCTGCACCGGCCACAACTATAAGGTGACAAAAGTCCCTTGGACCTCCTGTTGGTCTTTGTCCTCTAAAAATCTGAGGTTATAGCCAAGCCAAGTGAATCAAGAGCATCTTCTGTTCTCATCTGCATGGATGATGGCGAAGTCCACACATGGCTTGCAACCGTCAATCTGAACGAGTCCCCCACAATCTCCTGAAAAGTTAGATCCTCATTTTCTTGCTCTTCATTGTAGTTTGAATTTTTCTAAAAGAGACAAAAATCACAACTCTTGTATTTCATTATTGATAAGAATTGTAAATTGACTATAAACGCCAAAAAATCGGCTATAAAGGCCAAAATCGGCTATAAACACCAAAAATCGGCTATAAATGCCAAAAATCGGCTATAAATGCCAAAACATCGCCTTTCACATCAAATCAAGAAAATGTCTCTTTTCTTAAATATATGTGCAAAGGAAAACTTGAAAGAAGTTGATTTCCTTTTTACTTACCTAGGTCGATCTCCGGATCACCATTTGCAATTCCAAGTAAAATAGAAAATCTGGCACACCCACACACAAAAAAAATGTTGATGCACGCATTTGCCCCCCGGTCGCGAAAGGGTCGGATCAAACGGACTCCCACGTCCACCGACCTCGGTAGCACCGAGTAGAAGTGTGGTCCATCAAGCTGGCACACCCGGTGGGACCCGTTCATTTGAGAACACGATGCTTGGAAATGAAGTATTTGCATACCATATATTTTGCTCTATGCTTATACTTCTTTTCTGGATTCCTTGGCTACTTTCTAGTTGGTGGCCTATGTTGGATTTCGCATCTAAAAAAATTAGATGGGAATTTTTGGAAATTTCTAGTTCTTCGAATTTATTTTCACTCTTTCTCTTTTAAAAAAAATCAAAAATCAAATTTCTCAGTTTGGTTTCAAAATTGAGAAACTTTGATCCTTTCCCTTCTGGGCACTGGCACTCGCGGAAATCGTTAAGCCCGTGTTCGGATCAAGGATTGGGCCATCGTTTCTCTTCAATTAGTCTGTTCGGATCAGGGATTAGACCACTAAGGTTAAACTAATTGTGTTCTTTGATCACGGTTGATTCAAGAAAAGCCTTGTCCAGAGTGTGGAGACAGCTTGACTGTTCTAGGCAAGGGTCCTCCAAACGGGTTCATTAAGTAATCCTACCCTTACCGGGAGGCAATTCTATCAATTGAGATTTCATAAGACCGGGTTAGGAGGCCTATGTATACTCTCTCGTCTTTTAAACAAAAAATTCTAAAATAAAAATTTTAAAATAAAAAATTCAAAATAAAAAAAAATAAAAATAAAAAAATATTAAAAAATTAATTAAAAAATTAAAAAATATATAAATTTGAAAAAAAATATTAAAAAAAAAAACATCCGTCATTTTGGGTTCAGATCTGAGAAATTTTGGTCTCTTCCCTTCTGAGCACCAGCGCTCGCGGAAATCGTTGAGCCCATGTTCAGATTGAAATGCCTTTTGCTCTCTTTGATGAACCCGATCTTGGCCTTTCATAAAAAATCTCATCATTTTTTGGATTCAGAATTGAGAAATTTTGGTCTTTTCCCTTCTGGGCACTGGCGCTCGCGGAAATCATTGAGCCCCTATTTAAATTGGAATACCACTTGCTCTCTTTGATGAAACCAATCTTGACCTTTCAAAACAGAGAATGCTATCTCATAGATGCGATCTCCAAATATTTGTGCCTAGCAATACTGGTACGCCCTTTCAGGGTCTACTGTATTCGCGACCGGCACATTTGTAACTTCAACCTTATATTCTTCTTACCTCGAGCAAGCTCTGCTTCTCGATAAGTTGAATTTAGGTTCACAATTGCTTCTAGCAGTCACTGGGATGCTCGTTCTAGGCTCACCATACTTGCGATCAGAACAATTGTACCATCTATGGCATTTTGCCTTCTTCATGTCACTTGGGTCATGTCCCTCGAGCGATTTGAAAAGACAAAACCATAGAATTTTCCATTTATGATCATTATATTTTTGTGATTACTAATTGATGTAGTCTTGTTTCAGAAATTTTCAAAACTAACAATGGTAGCTTCCTTGACCATTACTTTTGATGAGAACAAGCACCAACTCATGCTTCAACAGAAGTAAACCACGTGCACTTACAAGCGCCATGTCAGCTGCCGAAGCGTCAACTCCCTCTGCAACTCTCTGAACTCCGGGTCGACCTCGACTCCCTGGACTATCGTCTTTGGGACACTAGGACCATTCCCACTCAACGTGTCACTACCATGATGAAAGTCCTGTGGATCCTACCCTAGAGGGGGGGGGGTGAATAGGGTGAGCTACAATTAGTGACCAACTATGACCAATTTTAAATTCTTTAACTTTAAACTAGTCACATGTGATGATTAAACAAACAATATGCGGAAGCTTAAATAAACAATCACCACATTGCAATCACCATAACACCATCATTTATAGTGGTTCGGCCTCAATGCCTACATCCACTACCGGCTTGTGTATCCAACACCCCACCGGATTTCCACTATTATGCTTTTCAAAAGGCTAAGCAATAACCTCTACAATATGCTTTCCAAGGATAAGCAATAACCTTACAATGTTGTTTTTCAAGGCTTAACAACAACCTATACAAGATGCTTTTCAATGGCTAAGCAATAACCTTACAACAATAGATTTTTCTCAAAGAAAGTGTCTTCACAAAACACTCTAAGAGATTACAATTTAGCTCAATAAATTTGCCTCTAAGATAGGCGGATATGAAAGTGAATAACAAACTCACACAAACACTAAAGATTACAAAGATGAATGCTTATGAGGTGTGTGTGTGATAACTTCAATCAAGATTAAAATTAAAGCTCAATCTATTTTATGCTTAAAGCAATTCAAATGTTTAATGCTCATAAAAAGATTTGATTGAAGTGTTATGCAAATCACATGTACAAAAATACTAACTTGGAAATGATTTATGAAAATCAAGATGACACAAGTTGTATGAAATTAATTATGTCTAAACATGTGATGCACATTCAATGTTGTTTTCAAAAACAAACTAATTTAACAAAGGTTTAAATGAATGAAAACAACAAAGAGGATTCAAACAAGTTAATGAATCATGACATAAAAGAGATCAAAGATTTTGGCAATGCATGATTAACAAAGTTTTTATAAAACAAACTTGTTTTGAAATCAAGGTGAAGAATCCTATAACTTAAATCAAAGATTAAGGAAGTAGAGGATTCAACACATCATAGTTTATATGCTAAAATCATTTACCAATAATTTAACAAAGCATAAAACAATGATTAAGAAAAGCAAAGGCTTACTTGGTGATTTAACTTCATTAATCCAAGCTTTAGCTTTTGCCAATGACCCTCTTGGTCTCTCTTAGTTCATCCCGTTTTTCTTCTCTTCAAACACCTCAAGAAGGCTTAAGAGTTCCACTTTGATCAACATCTTTTCAATGGGAATGAACTCATATTTATACTCAAAAAGTGAGTATCAGCGTGTCTTCGGTCGACCCCATACCATCCCCGGTCGACCGAATACAAACGGTCACAAATATGACAGTTGGAGAGCCAACGGCCCTCTGCCCGGTCGACCTGCAGTGTGCCAGGTCAACCTGGTCCATGGGCAGGTCGACCTGGTACACTGCAGGTCGACCCGGGACCAGAATTCCCATTTTTTCTCATACTTTAAAGTGATTCTTGAGGGGATTCTTGTGGGCCATTAAATCAAGCATGGAAACATGGTTTTAAATCATTCTATGTATTTTAAAATCATGAAACATAAAAAGCCAAATATAATTTGAAACTTTAAAACATTGGCTAGCTTGATTTGTAAAAATTCTTTTTCAAATAAAATGCATCCAACATTTAAGAGTTGCAATATTTAAAACAATGCATGTATAAAACCAGATTTCAAGATTTTCTAAATCAATGCATGTGTGTGAATTCAAATGATGAATAAAATGAATGATGCATCCATCAAATTGCAATAAACAAAAACCTAACAATCTCCCCCTTTGCAATTTGATGGCAAACCTTCAATATGTTGGCAAACCTTGCTCAACACTAAAACTTCACACACAATCTTCAGCTCCTCCTTGGCTGGACAATTCTTGAAATCTCTTTGGATGCTTCTTCATTTAGCTTGGGCTCTAGCTTCATTCTACATTCTTCTTGATGCTTGGAGCTTGATCATTCTTCAAGCTTTGATTCCATCTCCCTTTCTTTGGCCAAGCAACTTCTTTAGCTCCCAAGCTTTCTTCTCTTCATTTCTCCCCTTTGACCATGCACTCTCCTTTTGGCAAGATGTGCATTCTCTCCACCTTTAGGCAGCTTGAACACTTTCTCCCCCTTAATTCTTTCTCCCCCTTTGCCATTAAGCTTGAGAACTTTCTCCCCCTTTGCCATTAAATTGCAAAGGTATCAATTGAAGAGGGGTACCTACACACATGAAACAAGGAAAATACCTTTTAGTAGCACCTGTTAACAAAGAAAATCGAAAATGAAGTACATAACAGGTCATCATGCATGGGTAATAAGCTATAAGGGTATCAAGAGCCAATATAAGGGTGAATTTGATCAAAACTAATACTTCCTATGAAGATTTACTCCCCCTCAATCCATACTCTTCTTTTGTCAAACTTTTGACAAGGATTTAACTAATAGGTGCAAGAAGATGGTTTAACCAATTGAGGGTTAACTTCAAGTGAAGGATTAGATTCCAAATGACTAATAAGCTCAATATGATCAAATTACCAATATAGAGCAAGGTCAAGGGAATTTACTAAGCATAGCATCAAATAATATAACTATGAAAATCATGTGCTATGAAGGTTTTGAAATCATTTCATACATTCATTAAATATAACTATCATGCACAAGATGAATGAAATGAAGTTCAACCATGAAGGCTACCTCAACCATAAACCAACCAAGAAAATGAATACATAAACAAGGTGGTCATGAGATATACCAATATGAGCAATGAGAGGTGGCAAACATGAAAAATTATGATGCTATTGGGATGTGACATGGAACATAAACATATTACTATCAAGTTCAATCCAATGTACACAAGGTCTATCACATCCTCAAGATATCAATTGGGTATGATACTAAATGAAAATGATACCAATTGATTACCAATTGAATATGAAACATGATTAAGAGTAAGTATGTGACAAACACAAAATTCCAAAAAGCATCATAAATGATTATTCATCACTTTTAATGATTTGACTAATGAGCATGGTGATGAACAAGAGAAATTGCATTTAAAAAATATACCAAGGTAAAGCATGCAATTTACAAAAGTGTCAAATCATATGAATTCAACAACTACGAAATCCATCAAACAATCTATGAAATACAAGGAATATATTTCAAAGAGGTTCATATGATTCAACACTACTATGAAGTTGAAACATGTATAAAGATGACATCATAAAGAAAATACACATGAATCAACAACATAACCATCCATATCAAATAATAACTAGAAAACACAAAAGATGGATTTGAGAGTTCTAGTATGGTTTCTACAAATGTAACTAAGATCACAACCATACAAGAACTAATAGACATTTGCATATAAAAAGAATGAAACTAAAAGATGCAAATTGCCTATAACAACATTCATTTCCATTTAAGTTAAGATAACTAAATGCATGAGGAAATGAAAACAAGGAACATGCTTTGATGTTTATAACTAAAAATGTTTTAAAGCATTTCCATTCATACAATCTTCAAATCATTTTAATAAACAAAATCCAACAATGAGCATAAAGAGTATGATTTTGAAGATAACACTTTTTCAACTTGCATTTTAAAAGATATAACTTATTTGAAACACATACAAGTTGGTTTTTTCAAAAAAATAATTTTCCATATGAAAATATAACTTAGAAATCTATGGAAAAACTAAATTGTTTCAGATCATTTGTTTTTCAAAACAAATCTTACTAATACATCCAAACAAATGATTTTACAATATCAATTGATTATGAAAGATCTAGCTAATAAAGCTTTGAAACCATAATCAATTGAACATGTATAGAATTGCAAGAGATATAACTAAATGAACAAGAAGCAAATCTAACATGTTGAAAAGATAATCAAATGATTTTGAAAACCATGATATGTAACTAGATAAGTACATGAAGACAAAATCAATTGATTACTAATAAACATTGCATTTTAATAAAAGTAACTAAGAAAGAACAAAATGCAAATGCAATATGACCAACAAAAGGATTTACCTATAAAGGATAGGTTGGTCAATGAGGTCCAAGGCCTTAAGGATTGACTATGTAAATAACTTTTGGAATCCACCTAAGGTCTTGGGAGGGTTGGTCTTTGAGGTCCATCTTAAAAGTCTTACCAACTATTGGAGATTTGACTTGATAAATTTTCAATTTAGACTTATCACCATGATGTTTAGATTTAACTAAATTTGGCTTAGGATGGTGATTAGTCTTTTGAGGTTGGTGAGATTGTTTCTTAGGAGATTGTTTCACTTTTCTTTTCTTCTTATTTCCTCCCTTTATTTGACTTTTGAATTTTAGATTTAACTTAGCAACTTTATTAAAAAGTTCTTTCATTTGTTGAGTTATGGGAGGAAGATTGAGAAGCTTTTTGTTAATAGATTCTTTTAGAGTTGGTTTAACTTGTTTAACCTTTTTAGAATCTATTTTAGGAGACTCCTTTTTAATAGGTTTTACTTGTTTAGTCTTCTTGGAGTCTTCCTTGGTTTTTAGTGTCTTATCCATCATAGAATTTGATTTTACTTTCTTTGGTTCAAAGATGGGTTTAGACACATTGCTTCTTCTTTGTTTGCACTCAAACCTAAAATGTCCTTCAATGCCACAATAATTACATTTAGACATGGGCAAGGAAGTGTGAATGCTAGAGAATGAGGACTCACCTTTCACAAATGTGTTGGTGAATTTAGAGTCATGTGAAATTTTCCTATCATATCCAAGACCCGTCCTATCTCTTTTTGATTTACCCATTTTAAATAACTTTTCAAAATTTTCTTCACTATGGGTAAATTTGCACTCATATTTATGTTTGTAGGTTTCAAGTTCAGTGACTTGGTTTTTAAGGGTAGAGTTTTCAAGTTTAACTTTTGTTAGTTCTTGTTCAATTCCCTTAAATTTGCTTAGCTCTTCAAGGGCAAGTTTTAATTCAAATTTAATTTCATTGATAACATTGGATCCAAGTTCTAGAGTGTTTATCTTATTATGAGCATTAGATAAATTTTCCTTGGAGATATTCAACTTGGATTCTAGGTTGTTAATGTTTTCATCTTGCCTTTTTAATTGATCTCTTAGTTTATAATTTTCCTTATTAAGATTATCACAATCTATCTTTGATTCTCTTAGGTCATCTTTAATATTAGATAGATTATGCAAAGAGATCATGAACTTAGATTCTGCACAATTTATTAATTCTTCTTTTTCTCTAAGTTCATCTTTTGAAGAGACTAATTCTTGGTTTAGTCTTTTAGATTCTTCTTTTAATCTTCTATTCTTCTTAGAAAGCTCTAAGGATAATGTGCACAAATCCTCATAAGCTTCAATGTCATTATCATTTTCATCATTTTCTTCTTCTTTTAATTCAAATTTAGATTCAATAATTTCAATGTTTGAATCTCCATTTGATGGAAGAAGGAGGGGTCTAGAAGAATCTACACAAGTATCTACACAATCTAAAATAGTGGAATCCATTCTAATGATTTTCATGGAAGCACAACACTAGGGTTTTAACTCTAGGTTTTTTACACCTAATCAAGAGTTCCAAACACTTTATCCTAATATAGAGCACGAGGCTCTGATACCAATTGAAAGTCCTGTGGATCCTACCCTAGAGGGGGGGTGAATAGGGTGAGCTACAATTAGTGACCAACTATGACCAATTTTAAATTCTTTAACTTTAAACTAGTCACATGTGATGATTAAACAAACAATATGCGGAAGCTTAAATAAACAATCACCACATTGCAATCACCATAACACCATCATTTATAGTGGTTCGGCCTCAATGCCTACATCCACTACCGGCTTGTGTATCCAACACCCCACCGGATTTCCACTATTATGCTTTTCAAAAGGCTAAGCAATAACCTCTACAATATGCTTTCCAAGGATAAGCAATAACCTTACAATGTTGTTTTTCAAGGCTTAACAACAACCTATACAAGATGCTTTTCAATGGCTAAGCAATAACCTTACAACAATAGATTTTTCTCAAAGAAAGTGTCTTCACAAAACACTCTAAGAGATTACAATTTAGCTCAATAAATTTGCCTCTAAGATAGGCGGATATGAAAGTGAATAACAAACTCACACAAACACTAAAGATTACAAAGATGAATGCTTATGAGGTGTGTGTGTGATAACTTCAATCAAGATTAAAATTAAAGCTCAATCTATTTTATGCTTAAAGCAATTCAAATGTTTAATGCTCATAAAAAGATTTGATTGAAGTGTTATGCAAATCACATGTACAAAAATACTAACTTGAAAATGATTTATGAAAATCAAGATGACACAAGTTGTAAGAAATTAATTATGTCTAAACATGTGATGCACATTCAATGTTGTTTTCAAAAACAAACTAATTTAACAAAGGTTTAAATGAATGAAAACAACAAAGAGGATTCAAACAAGTTAATGAATCATGACATAAAAGAGATCAAAGATTTTGGCAATGCATGATTAACAAAGTTTTTATAAAAAAAACTTGTTTTGAAATCAAGGTGAAGAATCCTATAACTTAAATCAAAGATTAAGGAAGTAGAGGATTCAACACATCATAGTTTATATGCTAAAATCATTTACCAATAATTTAACAAAGCATAAAACAATGATTAAGAAAAGCAAAGGCTTACTTGGTGATTTAACTTCATTAATCCAAGCTTTAGCTTTTGCTAATGACCCTCTTGGTCTCTCTTAGTTCATCCCCTTTTTCTTCTCTTCAAACACCTCAAGAAGGCTTAAGAGTTCCACTTTGATCAACATCTTTTCAATGGGAATGAACTCATATTTATACTCAAAAAGTGAGTATCAGCGTGTCTTCGGTCGACCCCATACCATCCCCGGTCGACCGAATACAAACGGTCACAAATATGACCGTTGGAGAGCCAACGGCCCTCTGCCCGGTTGACCTGCAGTGTGCCAGGTCGACCTGGTCCATGGGCAGGTTGACCTGGTACACTGCAGGTCGACCCGGGACCAGAATTCCCATTTTTTCTCATACTTTAAAGTGATTCTTGAGGGGATTCTTGTGGGCCATTAAATCAAGCATGGAAACATGGTTTTAAATCATTCTATGTATTTTAAAATCATGAAACATAAAAAGCCAAATATAATTTGAAACTTTAAAACATTGGCTAGCTTGATTTGTAAAAATTCTTTTTCAAATAAAATGCATCCAACATTTAAGAGTTGCAATATTTAAAACAATGCATGTATAAAACCAGATTTCAAGATTTTCTAAATCAATGCATGTGTGTGAATTCAAATGATGAATAAAATGAATGATGCATCCATCAAATTGCAATAAACAAAAACCTAACACATGACACCAAAGGCGAGCGCCAAAAGGCCCGAAGCCTCAACCCGCAAGCAACCAAGTCTATCCTAAGACTTAGTCCCCAAGACCTTCACCAAAACAAAGAAGGTCCCAAACATCCACCAAGCCAGCATACCTGGGCCCACTCAAGGAGAACCAGTTCTATCCTCTTGCTTACATGAAAGAGGAGAGACCCATCTCCAACCTGACTCCCAAGTCAACCCAGCATCAACTGGCTTGTTCCTACAAGCCCAAAATCAAGTCATGCATCACAAGGCCTCTGCAAGCACCTGCTAAGGCCTACAATCTTTCGGTTCGACCCTTCATCTCTATAGGGGCCGAACTCGAAAAATTCAAAGCTTCGCTGCAACAGGCGAAGGACCGGGTTCGCATCCTATCCTTGCCCAACTACAAAAAAGACAGTCTTGGCTGCTGCGCCCGAGGGAGCACATCCTTCATTGTAAAGCCCAGCCAGAGCTGACTGAAGCTCAAATTGCTCGTTGTATATGCCGCCGCTCGTCGTATCGACAAAAGAGACTAGAGAAGCGAAAGTCCCAGCCTCCTACACTTCAAGTCTCTCACAAATGGGTCGAGAAAGAAAGACCCAACCAAGTTACTGCTGTCTGTATGTTTGGAAAAACCAGAAGACGCCAAAAGTCAGCAACAAAAATCCATGTCCGACGTCTGGTGACCCGCAGCATCTCCAGGACAAGAAGACATTCAGAAGAGTCCCCTGCTCCTTCAAGCAAAGGACGGCAGAGTGATCCTTCCTCAAGCTCTTCATAAAAAAGAATGAGCCCCAGCTCCGTCACCAGGACAGTTTCTTCTTTCGAATCCCGAGGGATGAACGTCCTGGCTACAAATTCTGAGCCACCACCCCGCAATCCACCTCAAGATTATGCACTCACACGCATCCAGCAGTTGCAACAAGGCCAACAGAGGATTGAAACTCTGATGGAAAACCTTCTCTTCGCCTTCCAAAATCAGGCGAACAATGAACCTCCTCAGAATCATCAAGACGATGAGGTAAATGGAGAAGAAAATGAGTCACGCGCCCTCACCAAAAAGGACCTAGACAGTATCCTCGCAAAAGCTAAAGAAGAGGATATACTCAAGGAGCATGGGATCAAACCTCCATATCCCTTATGGATGGACTCGGTCCCGTTCCCCACAAAATTCAAGCATCCTACTCTCCAAACATATACAGGGAAAGGATCAGCCAGACAGCCTGTCATCCACTTCAAGATCTTGACGGGAGCTATTGCGGATCAAGATACACTCAAGATCCGCCTATTTGCAAGTACCCTAAAAGTTACGGCCTTTGATTGGTACTCCACTTTGCCAGAGGACTCCATCCAAAACTGGGCCATGCCAGAGACACGCTTCCTGACTCACTTCAAAGGTGAGGATCATCCCGCTAATATGGCTTAGCTCTACAGCCTAAAATAGGGGGAGAATGAGTCAACATATGACTTCATTTGCAAGTGGAAAGCAATGGCATACAAATGCTCTGATGTATAGCCACAAGCGTCGCTAGTCGACATCTGTCGAAACAACATGAGAGCTAGAATCCGCTCCATGATCATCGGCAATAAATCAAAGAACCTGGGAGAACTCCTAGAAGCTTCCATGGAAGCTGAAACGGTGATAAAAGACCTCAACAGTCAGAAATCATCAAGAAAAGAGCCAACCGCCATTGGAACCTCAAAACCAAAGAAAAAAGAGGTCCTCAATGTGCAAACCAAGTCAGCTCCTCAGCCACCAAAGAAAGCTGAAATCAAAGCTGCAGTTAAGAGACCCGGACTCTCTGATGCCTTCAAGGAGCGAGTAGAAATGAAATACCCGTTCGATGAAGATGTTGATGAAATCTTCGAGGCTCTCATGGCAAATGGCAAGCTCACCTTGCCTAAACCCAAAAGACCGGGAGATGTTGGCAAAACCAATGATCCTCGGTACTGTCCATACCACCAAATGATCTCGCATCCTCTCAATCAATGCTTCGTTGTGAGAGAGAAAATAAACGAGATGTGGAAAAACGGAGTCATCACCTTTGACAAAACTATGGGTCTACCTCCGTCAACATGGTGTCATGTGGACAAACACAAGAATCACCAAAGAAGAAGATCACTACTTCCTTCAAGGTGATAAACAGAATTGAAGCGTCCGAAGAGCTGATTCCTTACCCGACACCAGACGGACAACCCATATGGCTACATCCCGATCTCCTAGAAGATGAAAACTGGGAGATCGTGAAAACAAAGCCAACAGCTCAACAGCGAAGGCAGGTTAGGAAACATCTCCTCAAGCTCAAACAGCAAGAGAAGACCCAGCCAAAACAGAAAGTCCAAGAAAAGGCAGAGGCATCCTCTACCGCTTCACTGCGGGCAATAGAAAATTCACTTCCAGAGACTTCAAAGGGGGTAAGAAAACTCACTCTCAGTGATTTCATGCCACCTCAATTCAGAGAAAATGCCATGCAGGGGGCATCATACTCTTGTAATTCGGTAGTTAGATTCTCCATTGATGGATACGAGTCCAGCGCCACAGACGATGGACTCGAGTCCAGCAACACCAATGAGTGGGAGGAATCCCTCGAAACAGGAGAATATCTCTCCGATGAAGAATCGGTTCCTGAGACTCATCTTATGCCAGTAATCTGGTATAACCCCCTACAGCCAAAAGGATCCTGGTCTGATGATGAAGAAGACCAAGAGGCTGTACAAGAAAATGCTGCTGACCCAACACCCGTCATTGCACCAGTGGAAATCAACCATGTTGAACCACGAAGAGCAGACGAAGAAGAAGATTTAGCTCCCATGCCTGATCTTGAAGAATATGCAAGGATCTTGCAGTGTCTGCCCTAGAATAAGAGCAAGACCGCGCCTCACGATCCAGAGCCTGAAGTCCCTGAAGACTATCAGGTATATCCTCCCTTAACTCCTGAAAATGGTGAAAATTGTTGGATAGACGATCCTCTCACATCCGAGGATGAGTCTGACTCCGAACAGGCAACGTCTCCTGTCAGAACTTCCTGTAATGTGATAATTCAGGATTATAGCTCTTCCGAAGCATCGTCTGATGAAATCACTTACACTCCGACGACGCCTAGCAATGTATCTTCTGGAGCTACCTCGTCTCATGTGACTTTCATTGAGGCAACACCCTTTCAGGTTTCTTCTCCTGAGACTATGACTTCAGAACTCACACTCTTCTCAACTGATCAACATGAAGAAACCCCAGCTATTGATGCTTGGGATGATATATTGGTCAACGAAGAAGAAAGGTTGCTGGATGCTGTTCAGGACTTGTTCCCGAAAAATGCTCCGTGCAACACATTCACTGAGGATGACAACTGTGCTGCTGATACATCCTTAGCAAATGAAAAATGACTGCCTCTTGATCCTGAATACAATCTTCCAAACGAAGACCTTTCTCAAGAAGCTCTCGAAGTTGGTAGAGGCAAAATCAGGTTCAAATTGCAAATCGGTGATCTTATCTCTGAGGTCACTGTGTATGTAATAAAAACCCCTTCATCCTACAACATCCTTCTCGGACACCCCTGGATACACGAGAATGGTGTTGTCCCTTCAACTTTACATCAATGCATCAAGTTTGTTGGCGACGACGGCGTGGTGCATCGAGTCTTTACGGACAGAAAACCCTTCAAAAGTAAAGAAGTCCACTTCGCAGACTCCCAGATGTATGAATGTGCAAAAGAAGAAGAGGAGAAGGAAATAGCACCCTTTGCCGAAAATCTCTAGAGAGATAAAGGCAAGGCTCCTCAACAATCACCGGAAGAAAACAAACCATCCGGTAAATCTAAAGAGAGCATTCAAACTCCCTTCATCATCTCCCTCAAGACTTCAAAGCCTTTGGTCATCACGACAAAAGTAAAGAAGGCAAAACAAAAGTGTGGGGGCAAATTTGTTGTCTCTTTCGTGTCTATCATGCAAGACACGGATTCCGATTCAGAGCCAGAAGACGACACATCGTCAAGCCAAGCTAACACTCAGCAAGTTCAGCATGCTCTTACTCTAATGGAGACACCTGTTGAAGTAGAAGATCCTACATCTGCTTCCTTCAGTGTTCCAACAACTTCAGCAAAGGAAAAGCCGATCTTCTTCCGGAGATCGAATAATTCTTCATCAAACTCCATGCTTGAACCTTTCTAAAATGAAGGTATGCCTCAACTATCCTTATATAGTCCTGTGGCACAAGCTATTATGAAGAAAATGGGCTATGACGCTCAAAATCCAGTCAGTTTTGGAGAAGGCCGCGTTATTCTCACGCCATTGGGGCCCGCCTTGACCAAAAGCCAGCTGGAAGATTGGAGACTCTACGGCCATGTAGAAAAGTCTTCACATGGGTTAGGGTATGACCCTGACAACCCCCTGAGACAGTTGACACAAAGGCTTAAAAGTCAGTTTGCTGACCAAGCCTCAACATCTCTAGTCCATGAAGACATCGATCTCCCTAGATATCTCTTCGATGAGTCACCGGACAAAGATCCAGGAAGCTCATCCAATTGGTACGATTTCTCTGATGATGAAGAGGAATTGTCCGATAACACAGACGTATGGTATTCTGACCCAGAAGAACGCTCGTCTCCAAAAGAAGTACCTTGCTTCGATCCGGTTGTTGACAAAAAAAAAGTGTCACTTTGCCTCTCCAAACTCAAAAAAGCTACATGAAGTCACAGCCTGCCATAAATAGGCAATGCTACTTCCAAAAAAATCAAAGCTTGTCAGAATCAAACAAAAACTGCAAGATCCTTCAAGACAGTCAAAAGAGGAGTACACAAGAAGTTTCGGGCCATTTAAAAATCATTTGGCCTAACTTCGCTTCTCCAGCAGCTGAAAAGGAGCTCCCAGCGGTGAAAGCATCGGAGACACCAAATCTTTGATCAGAGCCTATGGATGGTCTCAAAATACATCTAAAAGGCTCCACGTCAAGTTCCAAGTCAAACTGACAACGTTTGACCCTATATCAACCCTCGAATAGCTAAATCAAGCCTCTCGGTGGTGAGAGCCACCGAGGCCACCACTCATCAGACAGAGCATATGGACGGCTTCAAAATACTTACAAAGGGCTACCCGCCAAGTTTTAAGTCATTTCGACAACATTTGACCAGACTTTGACGCTCGGAAGCCAAATCAGGCCTCTCAGCGACGAAGCTCACCAGGACCATGGTTTCCAAGACAGAGCCTATGGATCATCTTAAAATGACTCCAATAGGTTCCCTGGCAAATTTCAAGTTAATCGGACATCGGTTGACTGCACATCAAGCCGCGACATCTTCATCGCGATAAAATCAATTCTACTGGCGACAGGACCCATACGGCTTCAAAACTTAAATAAAAGCTTATGATTGGTCTTATTTATTGCTCAGGAGGCTTCACCTCAAATTTCAGGTCATTCCGACATCGTTTGACCTAGTTTTAGCTTCTGAAGGAAAATCGGCAGCTCTACGCTACAAAGTCTTCGACTTTCCCGGAAAATTGGGAACTTTACACTCCAAAAAGCAAGGATTCTCGTCAAGTTTTCTACAGGGAAATTAGGCCAATAAATGTGCAAAAATTTCAGGAAAAATACAAGAGAAAAAAGAATGGAAAAATACCTCAAAACGGCCACAAAACGAGACAAAAGAGGAAAATTTTCCCCCAGGGTCGCAGACCCCCGCGACCTTGGCCCATGGTCGCAGGCGAACATGGAGCCCCAGGTCGCCGGGTTCTCCATAGAAGGCCCGTTTTCCATCGTTTTTTTGCGATTCGAAGCTTCCAACTCCTGGGATTTTCCAAAATTCATACTTTTGAGGCACCAAATCTTTTGACATCCGTAAAAAACACGGGTCAATCGTTAAGAGTATCAAAATCAACATTGATCGCCAACCGGTCAACCAAAAAAGTGTGCTTTCTACACGACCGATCGAGAAATCGACAGGACAGATGGCACCGACGCACTATTGGCAACCAATACCTGAAGTTAGATGGTCATCCGATGTCGATCTACATAAAGATCCATCAATGATCATCGCCAAAGGAACTCCAAAAGACGCGGCACGGCCCGCGACTCTTCGATTGCTCGGCGACCACTTAATACAATTAATTGACTAGCTTTATTGCATTCATTAATTCATTTCGTTGGACGGCCCAATCAGAAGCGAGCATCCAGGAGTTACAAGTCAATTGATTCATGACATTTAACCCATGAAACTTCTTACATCATGACGATTAAAGGCGATTTAATGCCTTCAATCTCCACCAGCCAATTAGAAGCCAAGAAAAAGGGTTACAAAGTAAATGAATTAAAACTTGTAACTCCTCCCATTATGCGGCTTAATGACAATTAAAGCCCATAAACTCTCCTAAATGGCTACCAAGAGCCTATAAATAGGAGAGCACTCCAAAGCAATAAAAAAAATGACTTCATCCACGAATAGAGATCCCAGATCAGAAAATCCAGAGAAAGAAAAAGAAAAAACTCTGCGAAAGTTCTGCACCGGCCATCACTACAAGGTGACAATAGTCCCTTGGGGGTACACCCCCCCCCCCCAAGGTCATTGCCTTCTCATTATGCCTCCAATGGCTTAGACATGGCTTTTCAACCCGTTTACTTAGCTTTTTATTGGACATAGGACCTCCTCTTGGTCTTTGTCCTCTAAAAATATGAGGTTATAGCCAAGCCAAGCGAATCAAGAGCATCCCCTGTTCTCATCTGCATGGATGATGGCGAAGTCCACAAATGGCTTGCGACCGTCAATCTGAACGAGTCCCCCACAATCTCCTGAGAAATTAGATCCTCTTTTTCTTGCTTTTCATTGAATCTTGTATTTTCCAAAACAGACAAAAACCACAACTCTTGTCTTTCATTATTGATAAGAATTGAAAATCGACTATAAACGCAAAAATCGGCTATAAACGCCAAAATCGGCTATAAATGCCAAAAAATCGCCTTTCACGGCAAATCAAGAAAATGTCTCTTTTCTTAAATATATGTGTAGTGGAAAACTTGAAAGCAGTTGATTTCCTTTTTACTTGCAAAGGTCGATCTCCGAATCACCACTTGCAATTCCAAGTAAATAGAAAATCTGGCACACCCACACAAAAAAATGTTAGTATCCGCTTCTGCCCCTCGGGCGCGAAAGGGTCGTACCAAACGGACTCCCCACATCCGCCGACCTCAGTAGCACCGAGCAGAATGCGTGGTCCATCAAGCTGGCACACCCGGTGGGACTCGTTCATTTGAGAACACGATGCTAGAAATGAAATATTTGCATGTCATATCTTTTGCTTTATGCTTATACTTATTTTCTGGATTCCTTGGCTACTTTCTAATTGGTGGCCTATGTTGGATTCCGCATCTAAAAAAAATGAGATGGGATTTTTTGGAAATTTCTAATTCTTCAAATTTATTCTTCGAATTTATTTCCACTCTTTCTCTTTAAAAAAAATCAAATTTCTCAGTTTGGACTCAAAATTGAGAAGCTTTGATCCTCTCCTTTCGTTCGTGTGCTCACAGAAATTCTTGAGCCTGTTCGATTAGGATTTGGACCATCGTTTCTCTTCGATGAGTTCATTAGATATCTTTATGACAAAAAAATCAAATTTCTCTTTTTAGATTCAAAATCGAGAAACTTTGATCATTTCCTTTCGTTCGTGTGCTCACAGAAATTATTGAGCCTGTTCGAATTATGATTGGGCCATTGTTTCTCTTCGATGAGTCTGTTCGGGATTTTAAAAAAATAATTAGATTTCTCATTTTGGATTCAAAATTGAGAAACTTTGATCCTTTCCTTTTGCTCATGTGCTCACAGAAATTGTTGAGCTTATTCGAATTAGGATTTGGGCCATCGTTTCTCTTCGATGAGTTCATTTAAAATTAAAAAAAAAAGAGACATAGACCACTAAGGTTAAACCAATTGCGTTCTTTGATCACGGTTGATTCAAGGAAAGCCTTGTCCAGAGTGTGGAGACAGCTTGACTGTTCTAGGCAAGGGTCCTCCAAACGGGTTCATTAAGTAATCCTTCCCTTACCTGGGTGCAATTCTATCAATTGAGATTTCAGAAGACCGGGTTAGGAGGCCGATGTGTACTCTCTCGTCTTTTAAATAATTTTTTTTAAATAAAAAAATAAATAAAAAGATTTTAAAATAAGAATAAAAAATAAAAAAACTCAAAATAAAAAAAATTTAATAAAAAAATATAAAATATAAAATATAAAAAAAATTCAAAAAAAAAATCTTCAAAAAAAAAAAACTTCCGTCATTTTTGGGTTCAGATCGAAGAAATTTTGTTCTCCTCCCTTCTGAGCACTGGCGCTCGCGGAAATCGTTGAGCCCGTGTTCAGATTGGAATGCCTTTTGCTTTCTTTGATGAACCCGATCTTGGCCTTTCAAAAAAAAATTCTCGTCATTTTTGGGTTCAGATCCTAGAAAAAATGATTCCTTCCCTTCTGGGTACTAGCGCTCGCGGAAATCGTGGAGCTCGTATTTGGATCGGAATACCATCTGCTCTCTTTGATGAATCCAATCTTGACCTTTCAAAACAGAGAATCTCAGCTCATGGATGCGGTCTCAAAACATTTGTGTCTAGTGGTACTAGTACGCCCTTTTAAGGGTACTGTATTTGCGACCGGCACATTTGTAACTCTAACCTTATATTCTTCTTGCCTCGAGCAAGCTCTACTTCTCCATAAGTCGAATTTAGGTTCACAATTGCTTCTAGCAGTCATTGGAATGCTCATTCTGGGCTCACCATACTTGCGATCAGAACAATTGTACCATCTATGGCTTTTTGCCTTCTTCATGTCGCCTGGGTCATGTCCCTCGAGCGAATTGAAAAGACAAAACCATAGAATTACCCATTTATGACCATTATATTCTTGTGATTACTAATGGATGTGATCTTGTTTCAGAAATTGTTAAAACTAACAATGGCAACTTCCTTGACCATTACTTTTGATGAGAACAAGCACCAACTCATGCTTCAACAGAAGTAAACCACATGCACTTACAAGCGCCCTGTCAGCTGCCGAAGCGTCAGCTCCCTCGGCAACTCTCTGAACTCTGGGTCGACCTCGACTCCCCGGGGAAATGCCGTCCATTCTCTCGGTTGATGAAAAAAGGTGTGAACTTTATCTAGGATGCTGACTGTGAAGCTGCATTCCAAGATATCAAGTCATGCCTTACCAAACCTCTAGTGTTAGCTGCTCCTACAACTGGAAAACCATTCATCTTATACACAAGAGCCCTTGATCACTCTCTGGGCGCTCTGCTTGCACAAGAAAATGATGAATGAAAAGAAGTTGCCATATACTACCTTGGCCACATGCTAGTTGGTGCAGAGCGTCGCTACTCTCCAGTCGAAAAAGAATGCCTTGCAGCGATGTTCGCCATACAAAAGCTGTGTCACTACTTGCTTTTCAACATAGTCTACCTGGTCTCGAGGATCAACCTCTTGAAGGTCCTTATCACAAAAGCAGGTTCTCTCAATGCCCGACTGGCAAAATGGTCCATCCTTTTGTCACAATTTGATATTAGGTATGTACCGCAAAAAGCAGTCAAAGGCCAAGCTCTAGTGGACTTTCTTGCAGAGTATCCATTGCCTAAAGATTCTCCACTCAGAGATGATCTCCCAAACGAACCAGTCTACAACGTTGAGACTTTCTCACAAAATGCCTCCTGGGACATGTACTTTGACAGTGCAACAAGGACAAATGAAAAAAGACAGCTAATCTCGGGAGTTGGCACCCTCTTTGTTAGCCCCGACAAATACATGATTCCACGCGCTTTCTCGCTACTGGAATCATGTACAAACAATACAGCTGAATATCAAGCTCTGATCCTAGGATTGGAACTCGCCATCGAATCTGGTATCACCATGCTGGAAATCTTTGGAGACTCTCAACTGATCGTCAACCAGATGAATCAAAAATTTGAAGTCAAGAAGCCTGATCTGCTGCCTTACTACAACAAGGCACAATCGCTTCTGCAAAAGTTTGACATCTGTGACATCACCCACATTCGTAGAGGTGAAAACATACGTGCGAATGCCCTGGCCGGACTTGCTGCATCTATGGCAATCTAGGAAGGGAAAAACATGCATATCACAGTGTGCGAGAGAAGAATCATTCCTCCTCTTAACACACACCAAGCAGTTGCTGATTGCCACCGAGTGGTTGGAAGTCGGATCTCTATCCTTCAACCTTCAATCGGCGACTGGAGGGATCCATTCATTGATTACACTATGTTCGGAATCCTACCTGAAGATCCAAAAGAACCGGTAAGCATCCAAAGGCGAACCCCAAGCTTTCATTTGGATATTCCTTCAAAAATCCTTTACAGGAAATCCTTCAATGGGATACTTCTACGCTGCTTGTCACAACAAGAGGCTGAAGAAACACTCAAAGAAGTTCATGCTGGTCTTTATGGAGCTCATCAGGCTGGTCCCTGTTGACACCAAAAATGTCACTTTGCCTCTTCAAGATCCAAAGAGCTACATGAAGTCGCAACCTGCCATAAATAGGCAATGCTACTTCCAAAAATCAAATCTTGTCAGAATCAAACAAAAACTGCAAGATCCTTCAAGACAGCCAAAAGAGGAGTACACAAGAAGTTTCGGGCCATTTCAAAATCATTTGGCCTAACTTCGCTTCTCCGACAGCCGAAAAGGAGCTCTCGGCGGCAAAAGCATCGGAGACACCAAATCTTCGATCAGAGCCGATGGATGGTCTCAAAATACTTCCAAAAGGCTCCACGTCAAGTTCCGAGTCAAACCGACAACGTTTGACCCTACATCAACCCTCGAACAGCTAAATCAAGCCTCTCGGCGGCGAGAACTACCGAGGCCATTACTCATAAGATAGAGCACATGGACGGCTTCAAAATGCTTATAAAGGGCTACACGTCAAATTTCAGGTCATTTCGACAACATTTGACCATAGTTTGACGTTCGGAAGCCAAATCAGGCCTCTCGGCGGCAAAGCTCTCCGGGACGATGGTTTCCAAGACAGAGCCTATGGATCATCTTAAAATGACTCCAATAGGTTCCCTGTCAAATTTCAAGTCAATCGGACATCGGTTGACCGCACATCAAACCGCGACATCTTCATCGCGACAAAAGCGAGTCTACTGGTGATAGGACCCCAAACGGCTTCAAAACTCAAGCAAAAGCCTATGGTTGGTCTTATTTATTGCTCAGGAAGCTTCACACCAAATTTCAGGTCATTCCGACATCGTTTGACCCAGTTTCGACTTCTGACGGAAAATCGGCAGCTCTGCTCTACAAAGTCTTCGGCTTTCTCAGGAAATTGGAAACTTTGCAAAATAAAATGCAAGGATTCTCATCAGGTTTCCTATAGGGAAATCAGGCCAATAAATGGTCAAAAATGTCAAGGAAAAATACAGAAGAAAAAAGAATCGAAAAACAGCAAAAAACGGACACAAAACGGGACAAAAAGGGGGAAAACCCCCCCAGGGTCGCAGACCCCTGTGACCCTGGAGCCCGGGGTCGCCGGGAAAGCCCCGGAAACCCCGGTTTTCGCCGTTTTTTTTCGCGATTCGAAGCGCCCAGCCTCTGGTATTTTCCAAAATTCATACTTTTGAGACACCAAATCCTCTGACATCCGTCCAAAACACGGGTCAATCATCAAGAGTATCGAAAACAATATTGATCGCCACCCGGTCAACCAAAAAAAGTGTGCTTTCTACCCGACCGATCGAGAAATCGACAGGACAAATGGCACCGACCTGCTGTTGGCAACAAACACCTGAAATTACAGGGTCATCCGATGTCGATCTACATGAAGATCCATCGATGATCATCGCCAGAAGAATACCAAAAGACACGGCACGGCCCGCGACTCTTCAACTGCTCGGCGACCACTTAATGCGATTAATTGACTAGCTTTACTACAGTCATTAATCCATTTCTTTGGATGGACCAATCAGAAGCAAGCATCCGGGAGTTACAAGTCAAGAGATTCATGGCATTTAACCCATGAAACTCCTCCCATCATGGCGATTAAAGGCGATTAAATGCCCTCAATCTCCTCCGGCCAATCAGAAGCCAAGAAAAAGGAGTTACAAAATAAAGAATTCAATTTTGTAACTCCTCCCTTTATGTAGCTTTATGACAATCAAGGCTCATAAACCCTCCTAAATGGCTACCTAAAAGCCTATAAAAAGGAGAGCTCTCCAAGAAGAAAGGATCATAAAAAAAAAGCACAAACACACAGACAGACAAAGCACAGAAATCCAGAGAAAGAAAAAAGAGAGAAAACTCTGCGGAAGTTCTACACCGACCACCGCAACAAGGTGACAAAAGTCCCTTGGGGGGGTACTCCCCCCCCAAGGTCCTTGCCTTCTCCTTCTGCCGCCAATGGCTTAGACATGGCTTTTCAAGCCCGTCTACTCGGCTTTTCATTGGACATAGGACCTTTTTTTGGTCTTTTTTCTCTAAAAACCTGAGGTTATAGCCAAGCCAAGCGAATCAATAGCATCCTCTGTTCTCATATGCATGGATGATGGCGAAGCCCACATATGGCTTGCGACCGTCAATCTAAACGGGTCCCCCACAATCTCCTGAAAAGTTAGATCCTCCTTTTCTTGCTTTTCATTGTAGTTTGTATTTTTTCAAAAGAGACAAAAATCACAACTCTTGTCTTTCATTATTGATAAGGATTGTAAATCGGCTATAAACGCCAAAATCGGCTATAAACGCCAAAAATCGGCTATAAACGCCAAAATCGGCTATAAATGCCAAAAAAATCGCCTTTCACGGCAAACCAAGAAAATGTCTCTTTTCTTAAATATATGTGCAATGGAAAACTTGAAAGAAGTTGATTTCTTTTTTACTTGCGAAGGTTGATCTCCGGATCACCACTTGCAATTCCAAGTAAAAATAGAAAATCTGGCACACCCACACAAAAAAAGAAATGTTGATGCACGCCCTTGCCCCCCGGTTACGAAAGGGTCGGACCAGACGGACTCCCACGTCCGCCGACCTCGGTAGAACCGAGCAGGAGCGCGGTCCATCAAGCTGGCACACCCGGTGGGACCCGTTTATTTGAGAACACGATGCTAGAAATGAAATATTTGCATATCATATATTTTGCTCTATGCTTATATTTCTTTTCTCGATTCCTTGGCTACTTTATAATTGGTGGCCTATGTTGGATTCCGCATCTAAAAAAATTGAGATGAGATTTTTGTTTGGAAATTTCTATTTCTTTGAATTTATTTCCACTCTTTCTCTTTTCAAATACAAAAAAAAAAACAAAAAAAATCAGATTTTTCTGTTTTGGATTCAAAATTGAGAAACCTTGATCCGTTCCTATCGTTCATCGCGCTTGCAGAAATGTTGAGCCTGTTCGACTAAGGTTTTGGGCCATCGTTTCTCTTCGATGAGTTCATTAAAGATCTAAAAAAAAAAAAATGAGATGAGATTTTTTGTTTGGAAATTTCTAATTCTTTGAATTTATTTCCACTCTTTCTCTTTTCAAATACAAAAAAAAAAATCAGATTTTTCAGTTTGGATTCAAAATTGAGAAACCTTGATCCGTTCCTATCGTTCATCGCGCTTGCAGAAATGTTGAGCCTGTTCGACTAAGGTTTTGGGCCATCGTTTCTCTTCGATGAGTTTATTAAAGATCTAAAAATATATATATATATATATAAAAAAATTTTAGATTTCTCATTTTGGATTCAAAATTGAGAAACCTTGATCCGTTCCTATCGTTCATCGCGCTTGCAGAAATGTTGAGCCTGTTCGACTAAGGTTTTGGGCCATCGTTTCTCTTCGATGAGTTCATTAAAAATTAAAAAAAATATATATATATATAAAATAAAATAAAAAAAGACATAGACCACTAAGGTTAAACCAACTGTGTTCTTTGATCATGGTTGATTCAAAGAAAAGCCTTGTCCAGAGTGTGGAGACAGCTTGACTGTTCTAGGCAAGGGTCCTCCAAACGGGTTCATTAAGTAATCCTACCCTTACTTGGGGGCAATTCTATCAATCAAGATTTCATAAGACCGGGTTAGGAGGCCTATGTGTACTCTCTCGTCTTTTAAATAAATTTTTTCAAAAAATAAAATTTTTAAAATAAAAATTTTAAAATAAAAAATAAAAAATAAAAAAATTTTCAAAAAAAAATCTTAAAAAAAAAAATAAATAAAAAATAAATAAATAAAAAGATTTTTTTTTTAAAAAAAATCTTCAAAAAAAAAAAAAACTTCCGTAATTTTGGGATTAGATTGGAGAAATCTTGGTCTTCTCCTTTCTGAGCACTGGCGCTCGCGGAAATCGCTGAGCCCGTGTTCAGATTGGAGTGCCTTTTGCTCTCTTTGATGAACCCGATATTGGCCTTTCAAAAAAAAATCGTCATTTTTAGATTCAGATCCGAGAAATTATGGTTCATTTCTTTCTGAGCACTGGCACTCGCGAAAATCGCTGAGCCCGTGTTCAGATCGGAATACCATCTGCTCTCTTTGATGAATCCAATCTTGACCTTTCAAAACAGAGAATCTCATCTCATATAGATGCGGTCTCAAAACATTTGTGTCTAGCGGTACTAGTACGCCCTTTCAGGGTCTACTGTATTGCGACCGGCACATCTGTAACTCCAACTTTATATTCTTCTTACCTCGAGCAAGCTCTGCTTCTCGATAAGTCGAATTTAAGTTCAGAATTGCTTCTAGCAGTCACTGGGATGCCCATTCTGGGCTTACCATACCTGTGATCAGAACAATTGTACCCTTTATGGCGTTTTGCCTTCTTCATGTTGCTTGGGTCATTTTCCTCTAGCAATTTGAAAAGACGAAACCATAGAACCTCCCATTTATGATCATTATATTCTTGTGATTACTAATGGATGTGGTCTTGTTTCAGAAATTTTCGAAAACTAACAATGGCAGCTTCATTAACCATTACTTTCGATGAAAATAAGCACCAACTCATGCTTCAACAGAAGCAAACCACGCGCACTTACAAGCGCCCCATCAGCTGCCGAAGCGTCAACTCCCTCGGCAACTCTTTAAGCTCCGGGTCGACCTCGACTCCCCAGACTATCGTCTTTGGGACGCTGGGACCATTCCCACTTCCCGAGGAACAAACTGCTCCCTCCAAGAAGCAGAAACTCGCCTCTCAACGTGTCACTACCGTGACACCAAAGGCGAGCACCAGAAGGCCTGAAGCCCGTGGCAGCCCCACGAAGCCTCGACCTGCAAGCAACCAGGTCTATCCCAAGACTTGGTCCCCAAGACCTTCACCAAAACAAAGAAGGTCCCAAACATCTACCAAGCCAGCATTCCTGGCCCCACTCAAGGAGAACCAGTTCTATCCTCTTGCTTATATGAAAGAGGAGAGACCCATCTCCAACCTGACTTCCAAGTCATCCCAGCATGAGCCGGCTTGTTCCTACAAGCCCAAAATCAGATCATGCATCACAAGGCCTCTACAAGCACCTGCTAAGGCCTACAAACCTGCAGTTCGACCCTTCATCTCTACAGGGGCCGAACTCCAAAAATTCAAAGCTTCGCTGCAACAGGCGAAGGACAGGGTTCGCATCCTGTCCTTGCCCAGCTACAAAAAAGACAGGCTCGGCTGCTGCACCCGAGGGAGCACATCCTTCATCGTCAAAGCCCAGCCAGAGCTGACCGAAGCTCAAATTGCCCGTCGTATACGCCGCTGCGCGTCATACCGGCAAAAAAGACTAGAGAAGCAAAGGACCCAGCCTCCTACACTCCAAGTCTCTCCCAAATGGGTCGAAAAAGAAAGACCCAACCAAGTTGCTGCCGTCCATATGGTTGGAAAAACCAGAAGGCGCCAAAAATCAGCAACAAAAATCCATGTCCGACGTCCGATGACCCGCAGCGTCTCCAGGACAAGAAGACATTCAGAAGAATCCCCTGCTCCTTCAAGCAAAGGACAGTAGAGTGATCCTTCCTCAAGCTCTTCTTCAAAAAGAATGAGCCCCAGCTCAGTCACCAGGACACTTTCTTCGTTCGAATCACGAAGGATGAATGTCTTGGCTACAAACTCTGAGCCACCACCCCGCAATCCACCTCTAGAAGATGCAATCACCCGCATCCAGCAGTTGGAACAGGGCCAGCAGAGGATTGAAACTCTGATGGAAAACCTTCTCCTCGCCTTCCAAAATCAGGCGAACAATAAACCTCTTTCGAATCATCAAAATGACGAGGTAAATGGAGAAGAAAATGAGTCACGCGCCCTTACCAAAAAGGACGTAGACAGTATCCTCGCCAAAGCAAAAGAAGAGGATATACTCAAGGAGCATGGGATCAAGCCACCATATCCCTTATGGATGGACTTGGTCCCGTTCCCCACAAAATTCAAGCATCCTACTCTCCAAACATATACGGGGAAAGGATCAGCCAGACAGCACGTCATCCACTTCAAGATTCTGACGGGAGCTATCGCGGATCAAGATGCACTCAAGATCCGCCTCTTTGCAAGTACCCTAAAAGGTATGGCCTTCGATTGGTACTCCACTCTGCCGGAGGACTCAATCCAAAACTGGGCCATGTTAGAGACACGCTTCCTGACTCACTTCAAAGGTGAAGATCATCCCGCTACTATGGCTCAGCTGTGCAGCCTAAAACAGGGGGAGAATGAATCAACATATGACTTCATTCACAAGTGGAAAGCAATGGCATACAAATGCTCTGATGTATTGCCACAAGCGTCGCTAGTCGACATTTGCCGAAACAACATGAGAGCCAGAATCCGCTCCATAATCATCGGCAACAAATCAAAAAACCTGGGAGAACTCCTAGAAGCTTCCATGGAAGCTGAAACGGTGATTAAAGACCTCAACAGTCAGAAATCATCAAGAAAAGAGCCAACCGCCATTGCAACCTCTAAACCAAAGAAAAAAGAGGTCCTCAATGTGCAGACCAAGTCAGCTCCTCAGCCACCAAAGAAAGCTGAAAATAAAGTTGCTGGTAAGAGACCTAAACTCTCAGATGCCTTCAAAGAACGAGTAGAGAAGAAATACCCGTTTGATGAAGACGTTGATGAAATCTTCGGGGCTCTTGCGGCAAACGGCAAGCTCACCTTGCCTGAACCAAAAAGACCGGGTGATGTTGGAAAAACCAACGATCCTCGGTACCGTCCATACCACCAGATGATCTCACATCCTCTCAATCAATGCTTCGTTGTAAGGGAGAAAATAAACGAGATGTGGAAAAACGGAGTCATCACCTTTGACAAAAACTATGGGTCTGCCTCCGTCAACATGGTGACATGTGGACAAACATCAAAATCACCAAAGAAGAAGATCACTACTTCCTTCAAGGTGATAAACTCAATCGAAGCGTCCGAGGAACTGGTTCCTTACCCGACACCAGACGGACAACCGATATGGGTACATCCCGATCTCCTGGAAGATGAAAATTGGGAGGTCGTGAAAACAAAGCCTACAGCTCAACAGCGAAGGCAGGCTAGGAAACATCTCCTCAAGCTCAAACGGCAAAAGAAGACCCAGCCAAAACTAGAGGTCAAAGAAAAGGCAGAGGTTTCCTCTACCATTTCACTGGAGGCAACAAAAACATCCCTTCCAGAGACTTTAAAGGGGGTAAGAAAATTCACTCTCAGTGATTTCATGCCACCTCAATTCAAAGAAGCCATGCAGGAGGCATCATACTCTTGCAATTCGGTGGTTGGATTCTCCATTGATGGATACGAGTCCAGCGACACCGATGATGGATTCGAATCCAACTACACAGACGAGTGGGAGGAGTCCCTTGAAACAGGAAAATATCTCTCCGATGAAGAATGGGTTCCTGAGTCTCATCTTATGCCAGTAATCTGGTATAACCCCCTACAGCCACAAGGATCCTGGTCTGATGATAAAGAAGACCAAGAGGCTGTACAAGAAAATGCTGCTGACTCAGCACCTCTCATTACTCCAGTGGAAATCAACCACGTTGAGCCACAAAGAGTTGATGAAGAAGAAGATCCGACTCCCATGCCTGATCTTGAAGAATATGCAAGGATCTTGCAGCGACTCGCTCTAGAACAAGAGCAAGACCGCGTCAACGAGCCTCCTCGCAACCCAGAGCCTCAAGTCCCTGAAGACCACCAGGTACATCCTCCCTTAACTCCTGAAAATGGAGAAAATTGCTGGATAGACGATCCTCTTACATCCGAGGATGAGTCTGACTCCGATCAGGCAACGTCTCCCGTCAGAGCTTCCTGTAATGTGATAATTCGGGATTATAGCTCTTCCGAAGCATCGTCTGATGAAAGCACTTACACTTCGGCTTCGCAAACACAAACTGCGAATGAATCCTTTGAAATGCTTCTTCGGCGTCTCGTCGGGTAAGTTCCTCGGATTCTTAGTTCGGAAAGCTGGAATAGAGCTTGACCCCATAAAAGTCAAAGCCATTCTAGAAATGCCCTCTCCAAGAACCTTGAGAGAACTCAAAGGGCTTCAAGGGAGATTAGCCTACATCAGACGGTTCATCTCCAATCTTTCGGGGAAATGCCGTCCATTCTCCCGGTTGATGAAAAAAGGTGTAAACTTCGTCTGGGATGCTGACTGTGAAGCTGCTTTCCTAGACATCAAGTCATACCTGACAAAGCCTCCAGTGTTAGCTGCTCCTACCACTGGAAAACCATTCATCTTGTACACAAGAGCCCTTGATCACTCTTTGGGAGCTCTGCTTGCGCAAGAAAATGATCAAAGAAAAGAAGCTGCTCTATATTACCTCAGCCGCATCCTAGTAGGTGCAGAGCATCGCTACTCTCCAGTCGAAAAAGAATGTCTTGCAGTGATGTTCGCTGTACAAAAGCTGCGTCACTACTTGCTTTCCAACACAGTATACCTGGTCTCGAGGGTCAACCTCTTGAAGGTCCTTGTCACAAAGGCAGGTTCTCTCAATGCTCGACTGGCAAAATGGTCCATCCTTCTGTCACAATTTGATATTAGGTATGTACCACAAAAAGCAATCAAAGGGCAAGCTCTAGCGGACTTCCTCGCAGAGTATCCATTGCCTAAAGATTCTCCGCTCAGAGATGATCTCCCAGACGAACCAGTCTACAATGTGGAGACTTTCTCACAAAGTGCCTCCTGGGACATGTACTTTGACGGTGCAACCAGGACGAATGAAAAAAGACAGCTGATCTCGAGAGTTGGCATCCTCTTTGTTAGCCCCGACAAATACATGATTCCACACGCTTTCTCGCTACTGGAACCATGCACAAACAATGCAGCTGAATATCAAGCTCTGATCTTAGGATTGGAACTCGCCATCGAATCCGGTATCACCATGCTGGAAGTCTTTGGAGACTCTCAACTGATCGTCAACTAGATGAATCAGAAATTGAAGTCAGGAAGCCAGATTTGCTACCTTACTACAACAAGGCACAATCACTTCTGCAAAAGTTTGATATCTGTCACATCACCCACATTCTTAGAGGTGAAAACATATGTGCAGATGCCCTAGCTGGACTTGCCGCATCCATGGCAATCCAGGAAGGGGAAAACATGCAAATCACAGTGTGCGAAAGAAGAATCCTTCCTCCTCTTAACACACACCAAGCAGTTGCTGAATGCCACCAAGTGGTCGGAAGTCGGATTTCAATCCTTCAAACTTCAATCGGCGACTGGAGGGATCCGTTCATTGATTACATTATGTTCGGAATCCTACCTGAAGATCCAAAAGAACGGGTAAGCATCCAAAGGCGAACCCCAAGCTTTCATTTGGATATTCCTTCAAAAATCCGTTACAGGAAATCCTTCAACGGAGTACTTCTACGCTGCTTGTCACAACAAGAGGCTGAAGAAACACTCAAAGAAGTTCATGCTGGTCTTTGCGGAGCTCATCAGGCTGGACCTAAGCTCTATGATCAGATAAAAAGGTTAGGATATTACTGGCCTACTGTCGCGACCCCGGACCGGGACTAGGGGAAAAGAGGCCGAGTTCGGGATCGGGACACGGTGGGGATGATGCCGCGCCACGTGCATCCCTTTGGCTAAACCGCACACGGAGTTGAAAGAACATTTATCCGTGCACGTGATTTCCCACAGGGTTCCGCGGTGAGGATTATCTTTACACATCATCTCACATATAACCATATCAAATATATTCTCAAGATTGTGGAAGCGTGTAGCAAACCATACTAATACCATTCAAATCCATAAACAAGACTGATTTATGGTTAACATGACAAGATATCAGGATGAGCAATGATCATAAGCATATTTCCCCAAAAGTAAAGTTAAGTATATTTACAAAATATCAGTTGATTAATACCCCAAAATAACGGTCAACAAAGACCGTACAACCAAATGAAACCTAAAGTAAAGATATCATAAGTTCCCAAAGTGTATCGTTCTCAAGGCAAGGCCGAATGTCTACATGACATCATCGGCTTGCCACTCAATCACTCACTGCGGTTCACCGACCACCTCCTTCGGCTCCTCCTCAACGGCAATAAGCTCGGGACCTGAGTACCAAAATAAATGGATCAGACATGACGGTCTGGCAGGTGGGTGAAAAGATATAACAATAATTCAAACGATGATGCCTTTAGAAACATAGTAAAATCTAGATAAACAATGAATTTTCATAAAAGAATGATGCCTCATGTAAAAGAGATACGTATGCGATAAAATTATGTAGAGGTACCAATGATTCGGGGACTAACAAGATGGCAACCACACAAAGCTAAATCCTCTCTCACAAAAGTGATAAGAGCACATCGGGACATTGACCTCAGTCACACGAGGTGAGGAGAATCAACGACGTTGACCTCAGTCACACGAGGTGAGGAGAATCAATGATTTTTATATAATAAATACATATAATACTCTGCGGGACCACGGTAGCGAACCGGGTATATCGGGGCGAGGCGGGAACCATGCTACAGCGGGTATAACTGAAGGGGGATATCCAAACCGGTGGATCAAAACGATAAGGTTATCCAAGCTTAGTGGTGCCGACTCATAGGTAACATGCGAAAATCAAAGCAAATAAATACACATAACGGGGCGGGAACTCATAGGTACAAAACGTATAAAAGTCGGGACGGGTCTAAACAAATTAACAATATGGTAACACAATGTTCTCGGTTCAAGAGTACTCACAAATCACGATTGAAATCTCAAAATAGGGGATTGATTGAAAATCAAATACAAATAGTTTCCAATATCTTTACAGGCTAACAAAAGGGTTTCTAGAATTGAATCAGTGCGAATAGGGTCCCGTATGTCGGTTATGATGAAATTTTGGTACTCTTTAAGAGTTAGGGACATTCCGGGTCCTTATACACATTGGTCAATCTAGAAGACCTCATGGAATCTCCATGATGAGGTTCCTCCTTCTTCCGGACTTCATATAACGCCTTACATGGCATTGGGGCTCCATATGATACCTCCCCAAGCCTAAAAATAAGTTTCAAACCCTTAGGCATTGACCCATGACAGACATGCAGTTCGCTCGAGCGAACTGGGAGGTTCGTTCGTGCGAACAGCTCTCTGTTTGGGGTTCGCTCGAGCGGACTTTAAGGTTGGCTCGAGCGGACCTACTCAGATTATGTTGGCTCGAGCGATCAGAGGGGTTGGCTCGAGCCAACGAGGTTCTGTGACGGGTTCGCTCGAGCGATGTGTCACGGTCGCTCGAGCGAACTGTCCAGAAACTCATTTTCTGAATACAGTCCGTTCCTTCATTTTCTCCTCCTTTCATCCTCCTTTCATCCTCCTTTCATTCTTGTACATATACAATTAAGGGTCTCAAACCCTCCTTCTAACCCCCTTCCATCCATCATTAACTCTTCTAGCAACCATTCCAATAAATCATTCATTTCTCCGTCACTTCCACTTCATTCAATGTAAGACATCTCCATTAGATAAAAATCCATAAATGATCATAAATGATCTAAAAGCAAGACAGTAAAACATATGTTCTCCAATAGGACTATAAGTAGCCTAACATTATGCATGTTTCCAAAATCATGAAAACTCATAAAGATGACTTGGGTAAAAGCAATAAATGAGGGTTCAAATCTTTAATAGCAAGAAAACAAGAAATAAATCCATTCATCCACTTGCCTTGGGTCCAATGCAAATCAAATTGAGCTCTAGACACCTCTTAAGTCCACAATCAAACACCTATACAAAAACCCCCAAATCCAAACCCTAGAATATCAAAATCCAAGTAAAACAAAACGAGATCTTTCAATAATCGAAATGGAGCTACCCTAGGGCCAAACAAACAAGATTATAAAACTTTTAGGAAGATCACTTACAAAGAAGTTCTTCAAAAAGCAAGGTGTTGTCCAAAGGAAGTCTTGGAGTGGGCGGTTTTCTTCAAAAATGGTGTCAAGATGAAGCCCTTGATATGAGGAAGAAGATTGTAGCCTCTAATTTTCCATTAGCACAAGTTTAGTGGGGGATTGAAGATGAAGAAGCAAGAAAAAGGTAAGGGAAAACCCTTAGGGCTGGGATTTCTCTTCTCCTCTAGGGTTTTTGCCAGAAATGGGAAAAAGAGAAGAAGCTTTCTATATATAGTAAGTGAGGATGGGGCCCACAACTTAAAAGACTTCTCGGGCTCAAAACATGATTTTTGGGGCTTCAAACGAAATTCGACGAAGAAGACAAAGTTGATCGGCAAAATTTCTAGTTTCCAAAAAGTATATATTTTGCACATTTTGGTGACTTTGAAATCGGTGTCCAGATTTTGGGTAAAAAGACCATTTTTGCCCTCAATTAGTGAAAAATCGGGTTTAAGGTCTTCGAATGAAAACGATGTCATCATGGAAGTTGTAGGGATTAACAAGATAAGTCCAATGGGGTTAAAAACACGATTCTTGGAAATCATCGATAAACCCCCAATCTCACACAATTCGTAACAAGAACCCCCAAAGGGTCCCACAAGTAGCAAGGCTCTCAAAATTCCCCAAAGCTATAATAAAAGCTATTCTAATCCCCAACTAGTCCAAAAACCACTAAACACACTTAAACTAAAACACAACTTAATCAATTCTAAACGAGGTCTCTCGGGTCGGGGTCTTACACCTACCATGGTAGCTGACGCGATGCAATTTGCTAAGCGCTGCCAACAATGCCAAGTTCATGGACATTACATTCACATGCCTCCAGAATGGCTGCATCCTACAGCGATCTCATGGCCTTTCGAAGCCTGGGGTATGGACATCATAGGTCCTATTTCTCCCCCTTCGAGCAAAGGTCATCGCTTCATCTTCGCCGCTACGGATTATTTCTCCAAGTGGTCAGAAGCATTTGCGTTTAACGAAATGAAGACCTCATCAGTCCTTCAGTTCCTGCGCACCAACATCATTTGTCGTTTCGGCATACCCAAAAGATTCGTCCATGATAACGGCCACAGTTCCGGGATCATCGATTCTACAGGTTCTGCGACAAATACAAAATCCAAAGTTGTCCTTCGACTCCATACAATCCGGCAGCAAATGGGTTAGCAGAAGCTTTCAACAAGACACTCTGCAAAATCCTCAAAAAAATGGTCTCTAGTCACAAAAGAGACTGGAGCGATAAAATGTCTGAAGCTTTGTGGGCCTATCAAACCACCGTTCGAGGACCAACCCATAGCACACCATTCTCCTTGGTCTATGGATGCGAAGCTGTCGTACCCTTGGAAGTACAAATTCCTTCCTTGAGGGTATCCTTGCAAAATGACATGACTCAAGAAAGCAATGTCAAATTGCGACTCCATGAGCTGGACAATCTCGATGAGAGACGGCTCGAAGCTCAACAAAGCATTGAACTTTACCAAGCACGCATGGTAGGATCTTTCGATAAAAAGGTCAGGCAACGCGCCTACAAAAAGAGTGACTTGGTTCTTACGGTAAAAAGACCAATGGTCTACGCTCACAAGTCCAAAGGCAAATTTGAGCCAAAATGGGAGGGACCCTACGTCATCGACAAGGTTTTCTCCAACGGCACATACGCACTTCTAAACATGGAAGGTGACAGATGTATGCTGCCCATCAACGGCAAGTTCTTAAAGCGGTACTACCCTTGAAGACTTACCTAACTGGGTAAGAGCAATGCCTGTACGGCCAAAATCGGTTTCCAGGTACACGCTCGCTAAACCCACCTTTTTTAGAATTTTCATATCAAATGTTGAAATTTCTAGAAATTTAAAACAATGCTTACTTTCATCGTTTCATTGTTCAAAAAAAAAAACCAAGTTTAGGAACCTTTTTCTAACTTTTCAACCCTTGAACCCAAAATTCATGGTTTGAAACAAATCTGGATTCAGGGATTTCCACCCTAGTCCACGCTGCCTTTTGCCGCCAAAATGGTTTTAGGTCAAAACTTATGACCCTCGTGTCTTTAAAAAAAAAATGGTTTTTCAAAAAACCGCGAGGAAGCGACGCTTAGTCAATACTCGCACAAATCGGAAGCATACGAACCACGTTCAACACTTCCAAAATTGCAGGGAAGCGACATTTCGTCGATACTTGCAAAATCCAAAACTGTGGAGACGCAACATTTCAGTTGATATCCACAACCCAAATTTCAAAGGTTCGAAAAAACCTAAAAAACCATGGAGATGCAACATTTCAGTTGATATCCATAACTCAAAGGTTCGAGAAAACCACAAATTTCAAAAATCGTGGGGAAACGACATCAAGTCAGTACCCGTAAAACCAAAATTTTTGAAAAGCAAGGATGCGACATTCCATCAATACTTGCACCCAAATCCGCGAGGATGCGACATTCCATCGATACTCGCAACCGAATGAGCAAGGATGCGACATTCCATCGATACTTGCAAGAACATTCAGCAGGGAGGCGACTTTTAGTCGATACTTGCATTTTTTGAAAACCAAACCGGCTATAAATGCCATCAAAACAGGCTATAGATGCCACCAAAACAAACCGGCTATTAATGCCACAAAACAAACCGGCTATCAATGCCACAAACCAAAAACTTGGCTTTCAAAAAAAAACCCGGCTATCAATGCCACAAATCGGCTATCAATGCCACCAAAACCGGCTATCAATGCCAAAAATCGGCTTCCATGCCACAAACAAAATCTGGCTTCCATGCCAAAACAATCATTTGACAAAAGATTTTCACAAAATGACAACCTTTTGATCAAAACCCATTTAGCAATTACTTTTATCACAAAAAAAGATTCAAGTGAGCGTAGGGATAACAAAAAAAAAGTACCGAAAATACATGTGGTACCAAAAAAATGAAAGTGTTCATAAGCACTAAAAAAAAGTACAAAAAAAATACAAGTGGTACAAAAAAAAAGGGGGATAGTTTCTGTTATAAAAAAAAATAGAAGCTCAATCAAAAATGGTCTCCAGCCAAGAGTTCAGCTCCTTAAGCAAGCTTTTGGCCTCATCCGTCAAGGATTCCAAGGCACGCTTCTTCAGGAACCTGCCATGAGATGCTGGGGTGGGCTGTAACCCTTCTTTTGCACCGGGAAGCTTCCCCTGAGCGGTTTTCCATTGTTTGTTCTCATCAGACTTCCTTTTGAGAACTCGATTGGCATCCGCAACCCGGTGAATCAGAGCAGTCTCCCTTTCACGAGCCTCTGTTATTTCAGTCCACTTGGCAGCAACTTGTGCCTGCAATTGCTCAAGACGTCTCCTGGCCTCATCGACCTCCCTATCAAGGATGTTAAGGTCATGTGTCAGCCCAATGATGGTTAGCTCTTCTAAGTTCTTCTCTCGGACTGCCTGCTTCCTGCTTTCTGTAGCCTCATCCAGGTTAGATTGAGCCTTATCCGCAAGGTCCAAGAACATCTCCTTGAAGAACTGATCGTCAGGAAAACCCATGGTCTCAAACTACTTGTCACCCAGCTCAATGATCCTATCAACGATCGCCCTGGCACTTGTGACATCCAGACCAGCTTCTTCGGCATCACCGAGAATCTCACGCACATGCTGGATCATCCCAAATCCGGCATCTAAGTGCCCAGAAAGCAGAGTCTCAATCCAAGAGCTCAGAACTCGCACCACCACCTTCTTCGCAAAAAGAAGAGATGGCCTAGATGAAGATTCGCCCAACTCTGTTGGTCGGCTGCTCATGTCATCATCTGTTGAAAGAGTAACAAAAGAACTCTTTCCAGTTGAAGCTGCTCCTGCTCGGGAAGGAATCTCAGCACGAGGTATCTCCTCAACATTGTCAAAACTGGTCCCAGGAGTCTCTACCTCTGGATCAACCTCTGGCATCCCTTGCTCTGGTTCTGAAGGAAGCGACGGACCCTCCTCTATCACTTCAAAACCTGCCAAAGAAACACAAAAAGGTATGAATATGATCCTGTTTGAAAATCATTATCAGGGTTATAACTACAAAATACCTTCTTCGACGACTGGCGGAACACTTTCCTCCTCCATGAACTCATCGAAAGCATCATCAACATTTGCGTCCATCGATGGTTCAAAGTCATCGGAATCCTGTGGCAAGTCAGCTGGCAAGAAATGTGTTAGCAAACCAAGTCACAGACAAAAAAAAAAAAAGAAAAAAAAAACAAAAGAAGTCGTACCAATTGGAGATTCTAGATTCACTCCAGAGTCCCTCGGTTCTTCTTCAGGTGCCTCGACAGGATCCGTCACCACCTCATCGACTGGAACCTCAGGCATCACCAAGTCTTCCTCTGCTAAAAAAAAAAGAAAAACAGAAACAAGAAGCAAATCATAACATGAAAAAAAAATCCCATGAAAAGAAATGGAAAGAGAAAAAGGAAGAATCATACCTTCACCAACGGTCTCCTCTTCTCGGCTTCTCTTCTCTGGAGGCTCGTCAGCATCCACTGGCACATCCTCATTAATAGTAAGAGGAACTTCCAAGTCAGGAGAGTCCTCATGCTGCCCCTTGCTGCGATGATGACTCCTCCCCCTCTTACCCCGGCGGGCTCGCTTCTTAGAGGAACCTGCCCCGCTGTCAGAGTCAGGTTTCCCACTTGACTCCTCACTGGATGGTCTACTCTTGCCAGTAGACTCCACGGAAGCTTGCCTCTGTGCCGCTTGCATCCAAGCGCCAAGTTCGGCTTCCTCCTGTTCTAGCTGCTCTAAAGCCTCATCAGGTATTTCTCGAACAGCTTCAGAACCAATGATGCCCTGGTCACCGAGAAAGCCTATCTTGTGCTTCTCTCCAGAAAGGAAGGCCCAAACTTCCTCTCGCCGGACGCCATCCAACTTTCAAGGCCCTTTCCAGATGCCAGCTTCACATCAAGCTCCTTCTTGGAAATCCCCCGATATGCCGAAAAGCTCTCCGCGAACCACTTCGCAAAGCCGGCAGTCCGGGAAGTCAGCAACACAGGATAAGAAATCATGGCTGTAGTATCTTCAGCACTATAGAAAGCCCATGCATTTCTCCCATCCTGTAAGCCTCCAAAGCGCTTCACCATGCTTGAAGGCGCTCCAACAACGCCTTGAGAAAAGCCCAGCTGCAAAGCAAAGCGAGAGGGTACATACGGCTGGATGTCGACGAAAAGATGTCTACGGTACACCATTGTGCCGACACGTATGCTGAAAAGCCACTCTCTCTCTGCATTCGTCACGGAATAATGCCTTCCCGACCCCGCCCTGGTAGAGTCTCGGGAGGCACCAAAATCAAAAGCCTTCTTCCGCAACTCCGGAGAAAGCTTCACTGAAGACTACCCCATATCGACATCCCTGAACCGTCGGATCCTCATGCGGGCAAACAAAAGTGATTCAGACACGGCTTTGCCCTTAGCCAGTCGAATCATCAGAGGATCATCATCCTGTGCGGCACCCAACCGGTGGAAGCCAGGACAGTGGTATACATACCACGAATAAAAGATATGGGCTGAAAATACCCTATTCATGGGAAGCCCAAGCCGAACCAAAAAAGCAGCAGCCTGCAGTTCGGTACACAGGTAGGAGTAAAGAGCTGGCACCAAAGCAAGCTGCTCTCCAAACGCCATCTGACAAGCCGGAAAAACACAATGCGGCCTGATATGCGTTCCATCTCCTCCAGCAAAAATAGCCTCACCAAGCCAATAAGTGAGGTAAACAGCGAGATCTCTCCGCAGTGCAATGTCAGAACATATGGCGTTTGTACTGGCACAGAAATCTCTCAACTCTTCTTGCATGGCCAAGATCTTCTTTGAACTTGGATCCTGAGCTCCGGCTTCTTGGGTCACGCTATCAGAAGACTCCCTGCTATCAAAAAAGTTGGGGAATGAAGAGCTAGAACTCTTCCAACTGCTGGATCTAACTTTCAAACCCTCCTTCTCCTTCAAAAAATCATAGAAGGCGACGAGCTGAAAGTACAGAAGCCTGAACTCCTCAGACTGCCCCTCGAGGACGCTGTCAATCGGCATAAACTCTCATAGAGTTTGCCGAGGATGGGCAATCCAGTAATGGCGCTCAGCTCCTTCAAAGAAAAACCAATCTCGCCATTCGTCACAACGAAGGTATTGGTTTGTGGGAGGAATGATTCCAGCATAGCCATGAAGGCCTCGTCGGAAAAGATCACGGTCTCCCTAAAGGCGCGGACCGCATCAAAAATCCCGGCTTCCTTCAAAACGGCACCACCAATCAGCAGGACGCGATCAGTCCACGACTTCCACTCGGAGTCAGCATTGAAACGGCCGCGAAGTCGAAAAGGCTTGATCCAATTGCTGCCGTCACCGCTGAAAATACCAAGGCCCACCGGTCTCAAATCGACCGACGGATAATCAGAGCCCTGGTAGCCGCTGGATGGCATCAACAGGTCCATGTCAACAGGCGACCTCTCCGTATATCCGGGAGAACCGCCAAAAAAAACCCCGATCTTGATTACATTTGTCCTTCTCACCCAGCTTGGAGGATCTTCCCTCTTAGGGCACGTGTGGGCAAGGCTCAGAATCGAGACGGTGCGATCAAATGTCGACCGGATAAAAACAGTCTTCTTCTCACCATCTGCTGTTAAAGAGAACTGAAAACACCTCCTCTGGTATGTCATGTCATCAGGGACTGCATCACCAAAGAAGAAGGTAGGCTTCGGCAAAACGCTCTGATCTTCCATCACCCATGGACGACTGCTTACCATGATCTTATAGAATTCCTCTCCCTTGAGAGTGATCAGTCGCTGCCTCATCTCATCTCTGTTGAGGGAGTCGCACTCTTCCAGATTTCTCTCAACATACTGGACCTTCTCAAAGGCCTGCTGAACGGCCGGATTAGAAGATCTAGAAGATCGACGAGGTACGCTTGTAGCAGGCTCTTTACCCTTGTTCGTTCTGGAGGAACCACCTGCAAAGGATGGAAAAGAAAAAGATCAAACATCAAAATGACAAAATCTCTCTAAAAAAAATCTGGCGAAATTTTGACATGATGACGGGGCAATTCCGAAGAAAAGGAACTATCCCGAAAGAAATAGAAAGCTTGAAGATGGGCTCAACATCGCTGCGAGCTCCGAAACTCCAAACTTTCGAAACCTCAAAGTCTACGCAAAATCAGGAAGGGCTCAACATCGCTGCGAGCTCCAAATTCCCAAAATTGCGAAAACTTTCAGGTATGCTATCACATCTTGCTACAAATTTAACTTACAATTGAATGCATGCATGAACATCTAGGTTTGCCAAAAAAAAGGGGGCATTATCATGATGAGCAAAAAAAAAAGAAAAGAAACTTTCTTGAAAAAAAGAAAAAAAAGGAGGGAAAGAAAACAAAAAAAAAGAGAAGAAAAAAAGAAGAAAAAAAAAAGGAGATGGCCCACAGGCCACGTGGCCGTACGGCCAGATCCGTACGGATCTGTCCGTACGGCCCACAAACAAAAGAAAAAAAAGAAGAAAAGAAAGCAAAAAAAAAAAAAAAAACACGTGTAAAAAAAAAAGAAGGAAAACACGTGGAAAAAAAAAAAAAAAAGAAACAAAAAAAAAAAAAAGAAAGAACTTTTTTTTCCTACAATGGAGTTTTCTTGAAAAAGGGAACTTACTTGAAGCCATTGATGGTGGAGAAGAAGAAGAAAAGTCTTGAAGATCTTAAAGAAGAAGAACTCTTGGTCTTGAAGCCCTCTTGAGATTTTTGCAAAAGAAAGTAATAAGAGCAAGAGATCCAACCTCCTCCTTACTTTTATAGAAGAGAGCAAACCAAAGAAGGAAAGAAGAAAGAGATAAGTGTTACTAATTAGTAACCTTACCAAAAGAAAGAGATTAGAAAGATTCTTTCCCAAAAGAAAGATATCTTGAGGGATTCTCTCCCAAAAAGAAATCAATGAGAGATTTTCTCCCAAAAAGAGATCGATGAAGGATTCTTTCCCAAAAGAAAGATATCTTGAGATATCCTATCCCAAAATAAAGGGAATATGAGAGATTCTCTCCAAGTAAAGATATTCTTAGATATTCTCTATCCAAATGAGATATTTTTGGATATTCTTTACAAAAATGACACCATATGAGATCTAAGCCATTTCAAAAGCTTAAGGTCCCATAGGTTAGCCCATATGAGCCAGGTTTGACCACCTAGGCACACAAAAAAAAAAAATTTTGGGCTTTTAGTCAAAGAGAAATCCCTCTTACCAAGAGCATACAAAAATAGTTCCATGCCTCTTTTGAGTTGATTCAACCATACAAAAAGAATTCCAAGCCCCATGAGCTTCCAAAAATCAAACCATCCAGCCTCATATACCAAATTGAGCCAAAATCTTGAAATTGACATTCCACAAAAAATCAAACCCAATCCTGGTCCCCTAACTTGCCACATACAGCTTGTTGGGTCACAAGACCAAAACCAAAAACCAAAACCTGATCCCCTAACTTGCCACATATAGCCTGTTAGGTCACAAGATCAAAACCAAAATTGATCCCCCAACATTCCACATACAGCTTGTTGGGTCACACGATCAAGACCAAACCCGACCCCCTAACCTGCCACATACAGCCTGTTAGGTCACAAGGTCAAAACCCAAATCCACATCCTTGATGTCATCTTCAAAACTATGCCTCGAGATGGTACGTGATCCCTTTCACTACCATAAAATTCCCCTGGAAGTTCAAAAGGCTACAAATACCAAAAAGAAAGACTGCTCAAAGACTCTTGGTCAAGTCACAGGCTCTCCTTCAAAAAACTCTTCGAGGCACATCGACTACAAAAGTTAAGCAACTCGTCGCTGTACCTCGAGGGGGCATTTGTTGACACCAAAATGTCACTTTGCCTCTTCAAGATCCAAAGAGCTACATGAAGTCGCAACCTACCATAAATAGGCAATGCTACTTCCAAAAATCAAATCTTGTCAGAATCAAACAAAAACTGCAAGATCCTTCAAGACAGCCAAAAGAGGAGTACACAAGAAGTTTCGGGCCATTTCAAAATCATTTGGCCTAACTTCGCTTCTCCGACAGCCGAAAAAGGAGCTCTCGGCGGCAAAAGCATCGGAGACACCAAATCTTCGATCAGAGCCGATGGATGGTCTCAAAATACTTCTAAAAGGCTCCACGTCAAGTTTCGAGTCAAACCGACAACGTTTGACCCTACATCAACCCTCGAACAGCTAAATCAAGCCTCTCGGCGGTGAGAACCACCGAGGCCATTACTCATAAGATAGAGCACATGAACGGCTTCAAAATGCTTATAAAGGGCTACACGTCAAATTTCAGGTCATTTCGACAACATTTGACCATAGTTTGACGCTCGGAAGCCAAATCAGACCTCTCGGCGGCAAAGCTCTCCAGGACCATGGTTTCCAAGACAGAGCCTATGGATCATCTTAAAATGACTCCAATAGGTTTCCTGTCAAATTCCAAGTCAATCGGACATCGGTTGACCGCACATCAAACCGCGACATCTTCATCGCGACAAAAGCGAGTCTACTGGTGACAGGACCCCAGACGGCTTCAAAACTCAAACAAAAGCCTATGGTTGGTCTTATTTATTGCTCAGGAGGCTTCACACCAAATTTCAAGTCATTCCGACATCGTTTGACCCAGTTTCGGCTTCCGACGGAAAATCGGCAGCTCTTCTCTACAAAGTCTTTGGCTTTCTCAGGAAATTGGAAACTTTGCAAAATAAAATGCAAGGATTCTCATCAGGTTTCCTACAGGGAAATCAGGACAATAAATGGTCAAAATGTCAAGGAAAAATACAGAAGAAAAAAGAATCGAAAAACAGCAAAAAACGGACACAAAACGGGACAAAAAGGGGGAAAACCCCCCCAGGGTCGCAGACCCCTGCGACCCTGGCCTAGGGTCGCCGGCGACCCTGGAGCCCGGGGTCGCCGGGAAAGCCCCGGAAACCCCGGTTTTCGCCGTTTTTTCGCGATTCGAAGCGCCCAGCCTCTGGTATTTTCCAAAATTCATACTTTTGAGACACCAAATCCTCTGACATCCGTCCAAAACAAGAGTCAATCATCAAGAGTATCGAAAACAATATTGATCGCCACCCGGTCAACCAAAAAAAGTGTGCTTTCTACCCGACCGATCGAGAAATCGACAGGACAGATGGCATCGACCTGCTGTTGGCAACAAACACCTGAAATTACAGGGTCATCCGATGTCGATCTACATGAAGATCCATCGATGATCATCGCCAGAAGAATCCCAAAAGACACGGCACGGCCCGCGACTCTTCAACTGCTCGGCGACCACTTAAATTCGATTAATTGACTAGCTTTACTACAGTCATTAATCCATTTCTTTGGATGGACCAATCAGAAGCAAGCATCCGGGAGTTACAAGTCAAGAGATTCATGGCATTTAACCCATGAAACTCCTCCCATCATGGCGATTAAAGGCGATTAAATGCCCTCAATCTCCTCCGGCCAATCAGAAGCCAAGAAAAAGGAGTTACAAAATAAAGAATTCAATTTTGTAACTCCTCCCTTTATGTAGCTTTATGACAATCAAGGCTCATAAACCCTCCTAAATGGCTACCTAAAAGCCTATAAATAGTATAGCTCTCCAAGAAGAAAGGATCATAAAAAAAAAAAGCACAAACACACAGACAAACAAAGCACAGAAATCCAGAGAAAGAAAAAAGAGAGAAAACTCTGCGGAAGTTCTACACCGACCACCGCAACAAGGTGACAGTACCCCCCCCAAGGTCCTTGCCTTCTCCTTCTGCCGTCAATGGCTTAGACATGGCTTTTCAAGCCCGTCTACTCGGCTTTTCATTGGACATAGGACCTTCTTTTGGTCTTTTTTCTCTAAAAACCTGAGGTTATAGCCAAGCCAAGCGAATCAATAGCATCCTCTGTTCTCATCTGCATGGATGATGGCGAAGCCCACATATGGCTTGCGACCGTCAATCTAAACGGGTCCCCCGCAATCTCCTGAGAAGTTAGATCCTCCTTTTCTTGCTTTTCATTGTAGTTTGTATTTTTTCAAAAGAGACAAAAATCACAACTCTTGTCTTTCATTATTGATAAGGATTGTAATCGCTAACCAATCGGCTATAAACGCCAAAATCGGCTATAAACGCCAAAAATCGGCTATAAACGCCAAAATCGGCTATAAATGCCAAAAAAATTGCCTTTCACGGCAAACCAAGAAAATATCTCTTTTCTTAAATATATGTGCAATGGAAAACTTGAAAGAAGTTGATTTCTTTTTTACTTGCGAAGGTTGATCTCCGGATCACCACTTGCAATTCCAAGTAAAAATAGAAAATCTGGCACACCCACACAAAAAAAGAAATGTTGATGCACGCCCTTGCCCCCCGGTTACGAAAGGGTCGGACCAGACGGACTCCCACGTCCGCCGACCTCGGTAGAACCGAGCAGGAGCGCGGTCCATCAGTCCCAAGCTCTATGCTCAAATAAAAAGGTTAGGTTATTACTGGCCTACCATGGTAGCTAATGCAATGCAATTTGCTAAGCGCTGCCAATAATGCCAAATTCATGGAGATTACATTCACATGCCTCCAGAATGGCTACATCCTACAGCGATTTCATGGCCTTTCGAAGCCTGGGGTATGGACATATTGGTCCTATTTCTCCCCTTTCAAGCAAAGGTCATCGCTTCATCTTCGCCGCTACGGATTATTTCTCCAAGTGGTCAGAAGTATTCGCGCTTAACGAAATGAAGACCTCATCAGTCCTTCAATTCCTGCGCACCAACATCATTTGTCATTTCGGCATACCTAAAATATTCGTCCATGATAACGGACCACAATTCCGGGATCATCGATTCTACAGGTTCTGCGACAAATACAAAATCTAAAGCTGTCCTTGGACTCCATACAATCCGGCAGCAAACGGATTAGTAAAAGCTTTCAACAAGACACTCTACAAAATCCTCAAGAAAATGGTCTCTAGTTGCAAAAGAGACTGGAGCGACAAACTGTCTGAAGCTCTGTGGGCCTATCGAACCATCATTCGAGGACCAACCCATAGTACACCATTCTCCTTGGTCTATGGATGCGAAGCTGTCGTACCCTTGGAAGTACAAATTCCTTTCTTAAGGGTATCCTTGCAAAAGGACATGACTCAAGAAAACAATGTCAAATTACGACTCCATGAGCTGGACAATCTCGATGAGAGATGGCTCAAAGCTCGACAAAGCATTGAACTTTACCAAGCACGCATGGCAGGATCTTTTGATAAAAAGGTCAGGCAACGCGCCTACAAAAAGGGTGACTTGGTTCTTGCAATAAAAAGACCAATGGTCCTTGCTCACAAGTCCAAAGGAAAGTTTGAGCCAAAATGGGAGAGACCCTACGTCATCGACATGGTTTTCTCCAACGGCGCATACACACTCCTAAACATGGAGGGTGGCAGATGTATGCTGCCCATCAATGGCAAGTTCTTAAAACGGTACTACCCTTGAAGACTTACCCAACTGGGTAAGAGCAATGCCTGTACGGCCAAAACCTGTTTCCAGGTACTCGCTCGTCAAACCCACTCTTTTTTGAATTTTCATATCAAATGTTGAAATTTCTTGAAATTCAAACAATGCTTACTTTCATCGTTTCATTGTTCAAAAAAAAATCCAAGTTAAGGAGCCTCTCCCTAACTTGACCAAAATTTTCAATCCTTGAACCCAAAATTCATGGTTTGAAACAAAATCCAGATTTAGGGATTTCCACCCTAGTGCACCCAGCCTTTTACCGCCAAAATGGTTTTAGGTCAAAATTTACGACCCTCGTGTCTTTAAACAAAAAAAAAAGGTTTTTCAAAAACTGCGGGGAAGCAACGCTTAGTTGATACTCGCACCAATTGGAAGAATGTGAACCATGTTCGACACTTCCAAAATTGCAGGGAAGCGACATTTCGTCGATACTTGCAAAATCCAAAAACCTAAAAAACGTGGAGACGTAACATTTCAGTTGATATCCACAACCCAAATTTCAAAGGTTCAGAAAAAACCAAGAAATCGTGGAGATGCAACATTGCAGTTGATATCCACAACCCAAACGTTCGAGAAAACCGTAAATTTCAAAAATCATGGGGAAACGGCACCAAGTCAGTACCCGCAAAACTAGAATTTTTGAAAAAGCAAGGATGTGACATTCCATCGAGACTTGCACCCAAATCAATGAGGATGCGACATTCCATCAATACTCGCAAACCGAATGAGCAAGGATGCGACATTCCATCAATACTTGCAAGACCATTCAGCAAGGAGGCGACTTTTAGTTGATACTTACATTTTTGAAAACCAAAACTGGCTATAGATGCCACAAATCGGCTATAAATGCTACAAACCGGCTATCAATGCCACAAAACAAAACCGGCTGTCAATGCCACAAACCAAAACTTGGCTTTCAAAAAACCCGGCTATCAATGCACAAAACAAACCGGCTATCAATGCCACAAAACAAACAGGCTATCAATGCCACAAGAACTGGCTCTCATGCCGCCAAAATCAGCTTCCATGCCGCAAACAAAATCTAGCTCCCATACCAAAACAATCATTTGACAAAAGATTTTCACAAAATGACAAGCTTTTGATCAAATCCCATTTAGCAATTGCTTTCATCACAAAAAGTTTTAAGTGAGCGTAGGAAAAATAAAAAATATATATATATCTCTCATTTAGAAATTGCTTTCATCACAAAAAGATTTAAGTGAGCGTAGGGAAAACAAAAAAAAAAAGAGTACCAAAAAATACATGTGGTACCAAAAGAAAGTGTTTACAAGCACCACAAAAAAAAAGAGTACCAAAAAAAAAGAAGGATAGTTTCTACTACAAAAAAATCAGGAGCTCAGCCAAAAATGATCTCTAGCCAAAGTTTCAGCTCCTCAAGCAAACTCTTGGCCTCAGCCGTCATAGTTTCCAAGGCACGTTTCTTTAGGAACTTGCCATGAGTTGCTGGAGAAGGCTACAACCCGTCTTTTATACCGGGAAGCTTATCCCGAGCAGTTTGCCATTGTTTATCTTCTTGAAATTTCCTTTCGAGAATTTGATCGGCATCTGCAACCCGGTGAATCAGAGCACTCTCCCTGTCACGAGCCTCTGTTATAGTAGCCCACTTGGCAGCGGCTTGTGCTTTCAAATGCTCAAGACGTTTCATGGCCTCATCTACCTCCCTATCAAGGATGTTAAGGTCGTGCCTCAGCCCGATGATGGCTAACTCTTCTAAGTTCTTCTCTCGGACTACCTACTTCCTGCTCTGTGTAGCCTCATTCAAGTCAGACTTAGCCCTATTAGCAGGATCCAAGAACATCTCCTTAAAGAACTGGTCATCAAGAAAGTCCATGGTCTCAAACCACTTGTCACCCAGTGCAATGATCCTATCAACGATCGCCCTGGCACCTGTGACATCCAGACCAACTTCTTCGGCATCAGTGAAAATCTCCTGCACGTGCTAGATCATACCAAATCCGGCATCCAAGTGTCCAGAAAGGAGAGTCTCAATCCAAGAGCTCAAAACCCATGCCAACACCTTCTTCGCAAGAAGAAGAGATGGCCCAGCTGAAGATTCGCCCCTCTCCATCGGTCGGTTGCTCATGTCATACCCCGTTGGAAAAGGAACAAAAGAACTCTTTCCAGTCAAAGCTGCTGGGAAGGGAATCTCAGCACGAGGTACCTCCTCCACCGTGTCGGAATTGGTTGCAGGAGTCTCTACCTCTGGATCAACCTCTGGCATCCCTTGCTCCGGTTCTAAAGGAAACAATGGACTCTCTTCTATCGCTTCAAAGCCTGCCAAAGAAACACAAAAAGGTATGAATATGATCTTGTTTAAAAAAATCATTATCAGGGTTATTGCTATAAAATACCTTCTTCGACGACTGGCGGAACACTCTCTTCCTCCATGAACTCATCAGAAGCATCGTCAACATTTGCATCCATCGATGGTTCAAAGTCATCAGAATCCGGTAGTAAATCAGCTGACACAAAAAAAAATGTTAGCAAATCAAACTGCAGGCCAAAAAAAAAAGAGAGAGAAAAAGAAGTCATACCAGTCGGAGATTCTGGATTCATTCCAGAGTCCCTTGGTTCTTTTTCAGGTGCCTCCACAGGATCTGTCACCGCCTCATCGGTTGGAACCTCAGGCATCGCCAAGTCTTCCACTGCTAAAAAAAAGAGAAAAGCAGGAAAAGAAAGCAAATCAGAACATGGAAAAATCCCATGAAAAGAAATGGATAGAGAAAAAGGAAGAATCATACCTTCACCGACGGTCTCTTCTTCTCGGCTTCTCTTTTCTGGAGGCTTGTCAACATTCTCTGGCACCTCCTCATTGATAGTAAGGGGGACTTCTATATCAGGAGAGTCTTCGTGTTGCTCCTTGCTGCGATGCTGACTCCTCTTCCTCTTACTTCTGTGGGCTCGCTTTCTAAAAGAACCTGCCCCACTGTCGGAGTCAGGTTTCCCACTTGATTCCTCACTAGATGATCTACCCTTGTCAGTAGACTCCACGGAAGCTCGCCTTTGTGCCGCTTGCATCCAAGCATCAAGCTCAGCTTCCTCCTGTTCTAGCTGCTCTAAGGCCTCATCAGGTACCTCCCGGACAGCTTCAGAACCAATGACACCCCGGTCACCAAGATAGCCTATCTTGTGCTTCTCTTTAGAAAGGAAGGCCCAAACTTCCTCTCACCGAATGCCATCCGACTTTCCAATGCCTTTTCTAGAAGACGGCTTTGCATCAAGCTCCTTCTTGGAAAGCCCTCGATATGCCGAAAAGCTCTCCGCGAAGCACTTCGTGAAGCTGGCAGTTCGAAAAGTCGACAACACAGGATAAGAAATCATGGCAGTAGTGTCTTCAGCACTGTAAAAAGCCCATGCATTTCTGCCATCCTACAAACCTCCAAAGCGCTTCACCATACTCGAAGGCGCTCTAACAACGCCTTGAGAAAAGCCTAACTGCAGTTCAAAGTGAGAAGGCACATACGGCTGGATATCGACGAAAAGATGTCTACGGTACACCATCGTACCAACACGTATGCTGAAAAGCCACTCCTTCTCTGCATTTGTCAAGGAGTAATGCCTTCCTATCTCCGCCCTGGTAGAGTCACGGGAGGCACCAAAATCAAAAGCCTTCTTCCGCAAATCTGGAGAAAGCTTCACTGAAGACTGCCCCATCTCGACGTCCCTGAACCGTCGGATCCTCATGCGGGCAAACAAAAGCGATTCGAACACGACTATGCCCTTAGCCAATCGAATCATCAGAGGATCGTCATCCTGTGCAGCACCCAGCTAGTGGAAGCCAGGACAGTGGTATACGAACCATGAATAAAAGATATGGGCTGAAAATACCCTATTCATAGGGAGCCCAAGCCGAACCAAAAAAGCAGCAGCCTGCAGTTCGGTACACAGATAGGAGTAAAGAGATGGCACCAAAGCAAGCTGCTCTCCAAACGCCATCTGACAAGCCGGAAAAATACAATGCGGCCTGATGTGCATTCCATCTCCTCCAGCAAAAATGGCCTCACCTAGCCAATAAGTGAGGTAAACAGCGAGATCTCTCTGCAGTGCAATGTCAGGACATATGGCGTTTGTACTCGCAAAGAAATCTCTCAATTCTTCTTGCATAGCCGAAATCTTCTTCGAACCCGGATCCTTAGCCCTGCCTTCCCAGGTCATGTTATCAGAAGGCTCCCCACTTTCAAAGAAGTTAGGAGAGGAAGAGATAAAACTCTTCCAACTGCTAAATCTTACTTTTGAGCCCTCATTCTCCTTCAAAAAATCATAGAAGGCGATGAGCTGAAAGTACAAAATCCTGAACTCCTTAGACTGCTCCTCAAGGACGCTGTCGATCGGCATAAGCTCCTCATAGAGTCTGCCAAGGATGGGCAATCGAGTAATGGCGCTCAGCTCCTTCAAAGAGAAACCAATCTCACCATTCGTCACAGCGAAGGTATTGGTTTGTGGAAGGAATGACTCCAACATAGCCATGAAGGCCTCGTCAGAAAAGATCACGGTCTCCCTAAAGGCGCGGACCACATCAAAAATCCTGGCTTCCTTCAAAACGGCACCACCAATCAGCAGGACGCGATCAGTCCACGACTTCCACTCGGAGTCAGCACTGAAACGGCCACAAAGTCGAAAAGGCTTCACCCAATTACTGCCGTCACCGCTGAAAATGCCAAGGCCCACCGGTCCTAAATCGACCGACGGATAATCAGAGCCCTGGTAGCCACTGGCCAGCATCAAAATGTCCATGTCGTAGGTAATTTCTCCGCATATCCAAGAGAACTGCTAACAAAAACCCTGATCTTGATTACATTTGTCCTCTTCACCCAGCTTGGAGGATCTTCCCTCTTAGAGCACGTGGGAGAAAGGCTCATAATCGAGATGGTGCGATCAAACGTCGACCGGGTAACAACGGTTCTCTTCTCACCATCATCTGTGTAAGAGAATTGAAAACATCTCCTCTGGTATGTCACGTCGTCAGGGACTGCATCACCAAAGAAGAAGGTATGCTTGGGCAAAACCCTCTGATCGTCTATCACCCAAGGACGGTTGCTTACCATGATCTTATAAAATTTCTCATCCTTGAGAGCGATCAGTCGCTGCCTCATCTCATCTCTGTTGAGGGAGTCACACTCTTCCATGTTTCTCTCAACATAGTGGACCTTCTCCCAGGCCTGCTAAACGGCCGGATTGGAAGATCTAGCAAATCGACGAGGTACGCTTGTAGCAGGCTCTTTACCTTTGTTCGTTTTGGAGGAACCACCTGCAAAGGATGGAAAAGAAAAGGATCATCATCAAAATGACAGAATTTCGCTATAAAAAAATCTGGCGAGATTTTGACATGACTCCGGGGAAATTTTGAAGAAAAAGGAAATACCCCTAAAGAAATAGAAAGCTTAAAGATGGGCTCAACATTGCTGCGAGCTCCGAAACTCCAAACTTTCGAAACCTCAAAGTCTCCGTAAAATCAGGAAGGGCTCAACATCACTGCGAGCTCCAAATTTCCAAATTTACAAAAACTTTCAGGTATGCTATCACATCATGCTACCAATTCAATTTACAAGAATACATGCATGAACATCTTGGTTTGCCAAAAAAAAAGCATTATCATGATGAGCAAAAAAAAGATTCTAAAAAAAAAAGGGGGAAAGAAAAGAACAAAAAAGGAAACAAAAAAATAGAGAAGGGCTGGCCCACAAGCCACGTGGCCGTACAGCCAGATCCGTATGGATATGTCCGTACGGCCCACAAAAGAAACAAAAAAAGAAGTGCAAAAAAAAAGGGATAAGAAAAACGCACGAGAAAATAAAAAACACGTGTAAAAAAAAAGAAAAGAAAAGAAAAGAATAAAAAAAACAAACACTTTCTTTCACCATCCTACTTTCTACAATGGAGTTTTCTTTAGAAGGAGGACTTACTTGAAGCCATTGATGGAGAAGAAGAAGAAAAGCTTGAAGATCCTTGAAGAAGAAAAACTCTTGGTCTTGGAGCACTCTTGAGATTGTTGCAAAAGAAAGCAATAAGAGCAAGAGATCCAACCTCCACCTTGCTTTTATAGAAGAAAGCAAACCAAAAAAGGAAACAAAAAAGAGGTAAGTGTTACTAATTAGTAACCTTACCAAAAGAAAGAAATTAGAAAGACTCTTTCCCAAAAGAAAGATATCTTGAGGGATTCTCTCCCAAAAAGAAATCAATGAGAGATTTTCTCCCAAAAGATAAGAGATTTGAGATATTCTCTCCCAAAGAAAGATATCTTGAGATATTCTCTCCCAAAATAAAGGGGACATGAGAGATTCTCTCCAAGTAAGGATATTCATAGATATTCTCTATCCAATGAGATATTTTTAGATATTCTTTACAAAAATGAAACCATATCAGATCTAAGACATCTTCAAAAGCTTAAGGTCCCATGGGTTAGCCTATATGAGCCAGGTTTGACCACCTAGGCACTAAAAAAAGAAAATTGGGCTTTTAGTCAAAGAGAAATCCCTCTTACCAAAAGCATACAAAAGTGGTTTCATGCATCTTTTTGAGTTGATTGGACCATACCAAAAAAGAATTCCAAGCCCCATGAGCTTCCAAAAACCAAACCATCCAGCCTCATATACCAAATTGAGCCAAAATCTTGAAATTGACATTCCACAAAAATCCAAACCAAATCCTGATCCCCTAACTTGCCATATACAGCTTGTTCCAAAACCAAAAACCAGATTATGATCCCCTAAGTTGCCACATACAGCTTGTTAGATCACAAGATCAAAATCAAAATCGACCCCCCAACATTCCACATACAGCTTGTTAGGTCACACGGTCAAAACCAAACCTGGCCCCCTAACCTGCCACATACAGCTTGTTAGGTAACAAGGTCAAAACCAAATCCCTGATGTCATCTTCAAAACTTTGCCTTGAGATGGTACGTGATTTCTTTCACTACCATAAAATTCCCTTGGAAGCTCAAAAGTCTACAATACCAAAAGAAAGACTGCTCAAAGACTCTTGGTCAAGTCACAAGCTCTCCATCAGAAATCTCTTCGAGGCACATCGACTATAAAAGTTAAGCAACTCTTCGCTGTACCTTGAGGGGGCAATTGTTGACAAAAGAAAAAAATGTGTCACTTTGCCTCTCCAAACTCAAAAAAGCTACATGAACTCGCAGCGTGCCATAAATAGGCAATGCTACTTCCAAAAAATCAAATCTTGTCAGAATCAAACAAAAACTGCAAGATCCATCAAGACAGTCAAAAGAGGAGTACATTAGAAGTTTCGGGCCATTTCAAAATCATTTAGCCTAACTTCGCTTCTCCGGCAGCTGAAAAGGAGCTTTCGGCGGCGAAAGTATCGGAGACACCAAATCTTCGATCAGAGCCTGTGGATGGTCTCAAAATACATCCAAAAGGCTCCACGTCAAGTTCCAAGTCAAATCGACAACGTTTGACCCTACATCAACCCTCAAACAGCTAAATCAAGCCTCTCGGTGGTGAGAACAACCGAGGCCATCACTCATTAGATAGAGCACATGGACGGCTTCAAAATGCTTACAAAGGACTGCACGTCAAGTTTTAGGTCATTTAGACAACATTGACCAGACTTTGACGCTCGGAAGCCAAATCAGGCCTCTCGGCGGCGAAGCTCCCCGGGACCATGGTTTCCAAGACAAAGCTTGTGGATCATCTTAAAATGACTCCAATAGGTTCCCTGTCAAATTTCAAGTCAATCGGAGATCGGTTGACCGCACATCAAGCCGCGACATCTTCATCGCGATAAAATCAAGTCTACTGGCGACAGGAACCATACGGCTTCAAAACTCAAATAAAAGCCTATGGCTGGTCTTATTCATTCCTCAAGAGACTTCACCTCAAATTTCAGGTCATTCCGACATCGTTTGACCCAGTTTCAGCTTCTGACGGAAAATCGGCAGCTCTACGCTACAAAGTCTTCGACTTTCCCAGAAAATTGGAAACTTTGCACTCCAAAAAGCAAGGATTCTCATCAAGTTTTCTACAGGGAAATCAGGCCAATAAATGTGCAAAAATGTCAGGAAAAATATAGGAGAAAAAAGAATGGAAAAATACCTCAAAACGGGACAAAAGGGGAAAATTTCCCCCCAGGGTCGTAGACCCCCGCGACCTTGGCCCAGGGTCGCCAGCCCCTGCGACCCTGGCCCATGGTCACCGGCGACCATGGAGCCCCGGGTCGTCGGGTTCGCCCCGCAAAGCCCGTTTTCCATCATTTTTTCGCGATTCGAAGCTTCCAACTCCTGGGATTTTCCAAAATTCATACTTTTGAAGCACCAAATCCTTAAGAATCCGTCAAAATCACGGGTCAATCGTCAAGAGTATCAAAATCAACATTGATCGCCAACCGGTCAACCAAAAAAGTGTGCTTTCTACCTGACTGATCGAGAAATCGATAGGACAGATGGCACCGACCCGCTATTGGCAACCAATACTTGAAGTTACATGGTCATCCGATGTCGACCTACATGAAGATCCATCGATGATCATCGCCAGAAGAATCCCAAAAGACGTAGCTTGGCCCGCAACTCTTCAACTGCTCGACGACCACTTAATGCGATTAATTGACTAGCTTTATTGCAGTCATTAATTCATTTCTTTGGACGGCCCAATCAGAAGCATCATCTAGGAGTAACAAGTCAATTGATTCATGGTATTTAACCCATGAAACTTCTCCCATCATGGCAATTAAAGGCGATTAAATGCCCTCAATCTCCACCGGCCAATCAGAAGCCAAGAAAAAGGAGTTACAAAGTAAATGAATTAAAACTTGTAACTCTTCCCATTATGCAGCTTAATGATAATTAAAGCCCATAAACTCTCCTAAATGACTACCAAGAGCCTATAAATAGGAGAGCACTCCAAAGCATTCAAAAAAACGACTTCATCCACAAACAGAGATCCCATATCAGAAAATCCAGAGAAAGAAAGAGAGAAAACTCTGTGAAAGTTCTGCATCGGCCATCACTATAAGGTGACAAAAGTCCCTTGGGGGGTACCCCCCCCCCCCCCAAGATCCTCGCCTTCTCCTTCTGCCTCCAATGGCTTAGACATGGCTTTTCAGCCCGTCTACATAGTTTTTTATTGGACATAGGACCTCCTCTTGGTCTTTGTCCTCTAAAAATCTGAGGTTATAGCCAAGCCAAGCGAATCAAGAGCATCCCCTGTTCTCATCTGCATGGATGATGGCGAAGTCCACACATGGCTTGCGACCTTCAATCTAGTCCCCCATAATCTCCTGAGTAGTTAGATCCTCCTTTTCTTGCTTTTCATTGTATTTTGTATTTTCCAAAAGAGATAAAAATCCCAACTCTTGTCTTTAATTATTGATAAGAATTGTAAATCGGCTATAAACGCCAAAATCAGCTAAAAACGCCAAAATCAGCTATAAACGCCAAAAATCGGCTATAAACGCCAAAAACCGACTATAAATGCCAAAAAATCGCCTTCCACGGCAAATCAAAAAAATATCTCTTTTCTTAAATATATGTGCAATGTAAAACTTGAAAGAAGTTGATTTCCTTTTTACTTGCGAAGGTCGATCTCCGGATCACCACTTGCAATTCCAAGTAAAATAGAAAATCTGGCACACCCACACAAAAAAAATGTTGATATCCGCTTCTACTCCCCGAGCGCGAAAGGGTCGTACAATTTAACTACCACGTCCGCCGACCTCGGTAGCACCGAGCAGAATGCGCGGCCCATCACCAATTTCAACAGGCGTTTGGGACCATCTCATAGCAAGCCTTGAGAAGATCACCGATCAAGAAGACCCATGGAAAGGAACAAAACCTTGATCTGGAAATGCCCTTGAAACCCCAGAAGGTTTCATTGAGCTGGAAGCCTCCGAAAATATTGTGGAGGAACCACCTTCGAACCTTCCAAGAGAAGATCCTGTTCAAAAGATAGACTTGGGAACACCAGATAACCCACGTCCTGTATTCGTGAACAAGAATATAAAGGATGATGAGTTACCCGAGCATATCACTTTTCTTCATGAGTTTGTCGATTGCTTCGCATGGTCTTACGATGAAATGCCTGGTTTAGATCCCAAGGTAGCAGTCCACAAACTCAATCTGCAGGAAGACATCAAGCCTGTCAAGCAGGGCCAAAGAAGATTCCATCCAGATGTGATGGATAAAATTGAACAAGAAGTTCAAAAACTCAAAAGCATTGGCTTCATCCGTGAGGAACAGCATCCTAAATGGTTGGCCAACATTGTCCCCGTGACAAAAAAAAATGGGCAGATCAGGGTCTGTATTGACTATAGAGACCTGAATGGCGCATGCCCTAAAGATGAATTTCCACTCCCCATACCAGAGGTAAAGATTTACAATACTAGTGGATTCGAGCGAATGACATTCATGGATGGCTTCTCTGGGTACAATCAGATAAAGATGCATCCTGAAGATGAAAAGCATACATCCTTTCGGACCCCATTTGGTGTGTATTGTTACACTGTCATGCCATTTGGTCTGAAAAATGCTGGTGCCACATATCAGAGGTGTTGGAATTTGAGATGACTTGAGAAGTCTTTTGATGAATTGAAGAATTAGTATCTCAAGTATTGATTTGAGTTGGAATTATTGTCAACACATTGTCACAAACATGATGATAATAAGCTGGTGTTGATAGAGCTTGAAAAGGAGAAACAGAATTAAAACAGTCAGGAATTAAGAATTCCTGATGCAGAGCACGCGGTCGACCGGGAACCCCATGCGGTCGACCGAGCAAGAAGAAACCTGCAGAAAACAGTTTCAGGCACCTCTCAGTTATTTTCGTGACACAGTGTGTCTTCGGTCGACCGGGACCCCAGGATGTCGACCGAGCTCGAAATTGTCTGTTTTTCAGTCAGTGTCTTCGGTCGACCGAGCAAGCCAGGATGTCGACCGAGCACGGGAACCAGAGTTGCGCAGAATTAGAAGTTTTGCACGAAAATTCAGCACTCTTATCTAATTTGTTTGGGACTCTTTCTAAACGAATTGTAGCCCGTTTTAAATACAATTAAGGGTTATCAAAACCTATATAAAGGCATGTATGGGTCGTTCTTAAAGAGACACCAGAAGAGAAGAGTTTTAGAGAAAAAATAGAGAGAGTTTTGGAGAGAAGAAGAGTGCTGGTGCTGTGTTGCTGTGTTGCTGCATTATCAGACGTTTTCTACAGCAATTGTGGACGAAATTATGCTCTAGAAGATGGTGATTCATCCATGAGTTAAGTGTCTCTCTTTTATGCTTTAGATTTCAATTTGTAAGGGATTGAAAGAGAGAGAATTGTAGAGGGGAAGGGCTGTAGACAGAATTAATCTTCTATTCTGTTCTTACATCAAGTTGGTGCTTGGTGTTTAGGGTTTGGTGATCCTATCTGTGGGTGCAGATAAATTGTAAAGGGAGTCGGTGCTTCCTAGATAGTTGGTGCTATCTGAAACTAAGGGTTGGTGCTCTTTGTCGTTGGTGCGACTAAATAAGATTCAGATCTGTCCCGGATTGGTGTTCGGACAGTCTTTGAACCGTGGACGTAGCCTTTCGGTGAACCACGTTAAATCTGGTGTCATTGTGTGATTTGACTTGTTTTTTATTGAATTGGACCTGTTTTTAGAAATCACTGATTCACCCCCCCTCTCAGTGATCGCGGTATCCAACAATTGGTATCAGAGCGAGGTTCCCTTGATCAGTTTAATACGCTAAGGGTGATCTCTTGTCAAATCACATGGCAGTCAATACAGGGAATATGAAAGCACCTCTGTTTGATGGTTCTAATTACTCCTTTTGGAAGATTAGGATGCAAGCCTTCATCAAATCTCTTGGCTATGATGTTTGGGAGGCTGTCAGAGCCGGTTACAATGCTGCCACCGTACCCAATGATACAGCATCGAAGAAGTTGGCAGACAACGACTCCAAGGCGCAGAATGCACTCTTTAGTGGCCTTGTGGACAGCGAGCTTGTCAAAGTAATTGCATGCAAAACAGCCAAGGAAATTTGGGACAAGTTGCAAAGCATACATGAAGGTGATGAGAAGATTAAAGAAGCCAAATTGCAAACTCATCGCTCTCAATTCGAGTCTCTTCGCATGGAGGAAAGCGAGAATGTTGACTCGTATATGCAACGAGTGAATGAAGTCACGAATGACATTCGTGGACTAGGGGAAGAGATTAAAGAGCCGGTGATCGTCAAAAAGGTTCTAAGATCTCTTCTTCCCCGGTTTGATTCAAAAGTCTCAGCCATTGAAGAAGCCAAAGATCTGAATGCATTTTCCATGGATGAATTACATGGTTCTCTAACCGCCTATGAGATGCGCATAGGAAAGACGTCTTCATCTGATAAAGAAGCGGCCTTCAAGGTTCAGAAAAAGGCAAAAGAGACTGCTGGTCATGATGTTGATTCTGATGATGATGAGCTTGAGGCTCAATTTGTTAGAAAGTTGAAGAAAGGAAGCAATGGCAAGTACAAAGGGAAGCTACCCTTTAAATGCTTCAATTGTGGAGGTATTGGTCACTTTGCTGCGAAGTGTCCGCTAAAAGAAGACAATGATAATGACTCTTATGCTGAAAAGAGTAAAGGAAAGAGAAATTTCAGAAAAAGGGGCAAAGCTAAAAACTTTCTATGTCAATAAGATGACAGCACGTCTGAATCTTCAGACGATGATGAATCAACCGAAGCTCTCTTCATGGTCACTGTTGAAGAAGAAGAAGAGCTAGATCCGGAAGAGGATGAGGAGGCTGAAGTCAATCTTGAAGAGGAACTCATAGCCGCACTTGAGGAGCTAAGCATGGAACGCAAATCAAGTAAGAAAAATCTGAAACTTCTCCATGAATCTGAAAGTTCTATTATTGCTTTGAAAACTCAAGTAGAAGAATATAAAAGAATGGTAGAAGTCCTTGAAAACCAAATAAGTATCAAAAAGGAAGAGGCTATGAAACTTGAAACTGAGATCGCTAGAGCAAAGGCTGAAAATTTGGAAAATAGCAAAAAACTCAAAGCGCTCCAAGCGATTGAAGGGACTATGAAACTCAATGAACTACTGAAAGTTCAAAGACCTGCCCACTTCAGATTTGGTCTAGGATTTGAGAAAGGTGAATCCTCTAAGATTGCACCTCCTGAAAAGAAAAAGTTTGTGAAGCAAGTCACTGCACCTTCTAACTCTATGAAGCCCACTCAACCTAGAAAGGAGTCCATTCCTCTTACAAAGGTAATGAAGATTAACCAGCCACAAAGAAGATATAAATTCTATGGTTATTGCTTTCATTGTAATATGTTTGGACATAAAAGAGCTGATTGCAAATTCTATGTAAGAAACAGCCCATTTGTGACTAGGAATCCTTTTTCAATCCTAAGTAGCCACAAAATTGAGTGCTATATGTGTCATAATTATGGACACTTGGCTAGGGATTGTAGGTTGCCTATAGCTAACCAATTTCAGGTTGAAAAGAAACCCAAGTTAGTTAAGGCATGGAGGGCAAAGAAAAGGGAAGGTAGTCCCAAAGAATCTCTCATTGTGCAAATGGCATTCAATGCACAAAAGAAGGCAGCACCATGGGTCCTTGATAGTGGTTGTTCAAGCCATATGACTGGTGATAAAGAGAAATTCATCAAATTACAGCACTATGAAGGCGGTTCAGTGAAATTTGGCAACAATGATGGTGCCAAAATCTGCGGAAAAGGTGTTATTCAGCTTATGGCAAACAAGATCAGATCGGAAGAAGTCTTATATGTGTCTGGATTGAGACACAATCTGCTTAGTGTGAGCCAGATCTGTGACAAGGGTCACGAAGTTATCTTCACAAAGAATGGGTTTGCCATCAAGAAGAGTAGCAACGGCAAAACAGTGGCAACTGGATCAAGAACTGCTGGAAATCTCTATACATTGTCAGATGGAGCTGAAAAGACCTGCTTGATGAGTCGGACAGAGGAAAGTTGGTTGTGGCACAAACGCCTTGGGCATCTAAGCTTTGATAACATGTCAAAGATTTGCAATTCAAAGGCTGTAAGAGGCATGTCTAAAGTTGAAAAGCCTTCCAATCCCATTTGCGACTCTTGCCAAAAGGGAAAGCAAACGAGGGTTATGTTCAAGTCAAAGGAGCATCATTCGAAGAAACCTCTTGAGCTAGTGCACACTGATCTCTGTGGACCGATGCGAACTCAAAGCACCAATGGAGATAAGTATTTCATGTTATGCATTGATGATTATACTCGTATGACATGGGTATTGTTTCTTAAGCATAAACATCAAGCACTTGATCGTTTTAAAGTGTTTAAAGCACAGGTTGAAAATCAATTGGAAAAACGTATCAAGATTTTAAGGTCTGATCGTGGAGGCGAGTTCACATCTGAAGAGTTCACTAAATATTGTGAACATCATGGCATTCAAAGACAGTACTCAGGCCCTAGAACTCCACAGCAAAATGGAGTAGTGGAACGGAAGAATCGCACCGTACAAGAGATGGCTCGTACGATGCTAAGTGAAAGCAAGATGGCTGACAAGTATTGGAAAGAGGCAATTCATACGGCCGTATACATTCAAAATCGATGCTTGATCAGGCCACATGAAGACAAAACTCCCTATGAGCTATGGTTTGGAAGAAAAGCAACAATCAAGCACTTCAGAGTCTTCGGCAGCAAGTGTTACATCAAGCGGCTCGAACAAAATCCGGGCAAATTTGAAGAAAGAGCTGACGAAGGTATATTTCTGGGTTACTCCTCTACTAGCAAGGCATATAGGTGTCTTAACAAAAGAACCAGAAAAATCATAGAAAGTGCTGATGTGAGAATAGATGAGAATATTGAACCAAAGAATGGAACTCATTATGACAGTCCCGTTTATGAGGACTCGAGTGAGATTGATGATGAAGTGGCTGAATCTAATGATTCTGAGAAATCAAAGGATGACTCAGAAGATACTACACCTAAAAAGCACAGCACTTGGGTAGAGCAACACCCTAAGGATCAAATCATTGGAGATCCTAAGGCAGGCATTCAAACTAGACAAAGTGTAGTTAGCAATTACTCACTTGTGTCCACCATTGAACCCAAGACTGTGGCTGAAGCCAGTCTCGATGAAAGTTGGTTGAAAGCTATGCATGAGGAAATGTGCAGGAATTTTGCTGAAGTGATGAAGAAAGAATTTGAGATGATTTTCACGAAACCTCTGCCAAAGGAAGTCTTCGAGTATCTCCGGAAAAAGTTAGGAGTTACTCACTCTCCTAAACCGTAGGAGTTGTGCTTGAAAGGGGGAGCAATGCATTCATTGAATATCCTATTCGCTCCTCGGTTTGGTCCCTTTGGACTTGTTGTCAAAGGGGGAGAGATGTTATGCTATGATAGCTAGGAAGAGATGTTATGCTATGATAGCTAGGAAGAGATGTTATGCTATGAAAGCTAGGAGGAGATTGTTGACAGTGCATAGTTGTTATTTCAGAATTTAAGAATTGGTTCCAAGTAAGTTTTGAAAAGAACTTGGAAGAGCTGCAAGCTGGAGTTGAAAGTGTTGAAGTTCCAATAGTGTTGCCAACAATTCCAAAGGGGGAGATTGTTGGAATTTGAGATGACTTGAGAAGTCTTTTGATGAATTGAAGAATTAGTATCTCAAGTATTGATTTGAGTTGGAATTATTGTCAACACATTGTCACAAACATGATGATAATAAGCTGGTGTTGATAGAGCTTGAAAAGGAGAAACAGAATTAAAACAGTCAGGAATTAAGAATTCCTGATGCAGAGCACGCGGTCGACCGGGAACCCCATGCGGTCGACCGAGCAAGAAGAAACCTGCAGAAAACAGTTTCAGGCACCTCTCAGTTATTTTCGTGACACAGTGTGTCTTCGGTCGACCGGGACCCCAGGATGTCGACCGAGCTCGAAATTGTCTGTTTTCCCAGTCAGTGTCTTCGGTCGACCGAGCAAGCCAGGATGTCGACCGAGCACGGGAACCAGAGTTGCGCAGAATTAGAAGTTTTGCACGAAAATTCAGCACTCTTATCTAATTTGTTTGGGACTCTTTCTAAACGAATTGTAGCCCGTTTTAAATACAATTAAGGGTTATCAAAACCTATATAAAGGCATGTATGGGTCGTTCTTAAAGAGACACCAGAAGAGAAGAGTTTTAGAGAAAAAATAGAGAGAGTTTTGGAGAGAAGAAGAGTGCTGGTGCTGTGTTGCTGTGTTGCTGCATTATCAGACGTTTTCTACAGCAATTGTGGACGAAATTATGCTCTAGAAGATGGTGATTCGTCCATGAGTTAAGTGTCTCTCTTTTATGCTTTAGATTTCAATTTGTAAGGGATTGAGAGAGAGAGAATTGTAGAGGGGAAGGGCTGTAGACAGAATTAATCTTCTATTCTGTTCTTACATCAAGTTGGTGCTTGGTGTTTAGGGTTTGGTGATCCTATCTGTGGGTGCAGATAAATTGTAAAGGGAGTCGGTGCTTCCTAGATAGTTGGTGCTATCTGAAACTAAGGGTTGGTGCTCTTTGTCGTTGGTGCGACTAAATAAGATTCAGATCTGTCCCGGATTGGTGTTCGGACAGTCTTTGAACCGTGGACGTAGCCTTTCGGTGAACCACGTTAAATCTGGTGTCATTGTGTGATTTGACTTGTTTTTTGTTGAATTGGACCTGTTTTTAGAAATCACTGATTCACCCCCCCCCCTCTCAGTGATCGCGGTATCCAACAAGAGGGCTATGATGAAAATATTCCAAGATATGTAGCACAAGACGGTCGAATGTTACGTTGATGACATCGCCGTCAAAAGCAAAAGAAAAGAAGATCATCTCGAAGACCTTCGAGAATCTTCCTCCGGCTTCGCAAACACTGCCCCATAAAAGTCAAGGCTATTCTAGAAATGCCCTCTCCAAGAACCTTGAGAGAACTCAAAGGGCTTCAAAGGAGATTGGCCTACATCAGACGGCTCATCTCCAATCTTTCGGAGAAATGCCGTCCATTCTCTCGGTTGATGAAAAAAGGTGTGAACTTTGTCTAGGATGCTGACTGTGAAGCTGCATTCCAAGATATCAAGTCATGCCTGACCAAACCTCTAGTGTTAGCTGCTCCTACAACTGGAAAACCATTCATCTTATACACAAGAGCCCTTGATCACACTCTGGGCGCTCTGCTTGCATAAGAAAATGATGAATGAAAAGAAGTTACTCTATACTACCTCAGCCGCATGCTAGTTGGTGCAGAGCATCGCTACTCTCTAGTCGAAAAAGAATGCCTTGCAGTGATGTTCGCCGTACAAAAGCTGCGTCACTACTTGCTTTCCAACATAGTCTACCTGGTCTCGAGGATCAACCTCTTGAAGGTCCTTGTCACAAAAGCAGGTTCTCTCAATGCCCGACTGGCAAAATGGTCCATCCTTTTGTCACAATTTGATATTAGGTATGTACCACAAAACGCAATCAAAGGCCAAGCTCTAGCGGACTTTCTCTTAGAGCATCCATTGCCTAAAGATTCTCCACTCAGAGATGATCTCCCAGACGAACCAGTCTACAACCTGGAGACTTTCTCACAAAATGCCTCCTGGGACATGTACTTTGACGGTGCAACCAGGACAAATGAAAAAAGAGAGCTGATCTCGGGAGTTGGCATCCTCTTTGTTAGCCCCGACAAATACATGATTCCACACACTTTCTCGCTACTGGAATCATGCTCAAACAATACAGCTGAATATCAAGCTCTGATCCTAGGATTGGAACTCGCCATCGAATCTGGTATCACCATGCTGGAAATCTTTGGAGACTCTCAACTGATCGTCAACCAGATGAATCAGAAATTTAAAGTCAGGAAGCCTGATCTGCTGCCTTACTACAACAAGGCACAATCGCTTCTGCAAAAGTTTGACATCTGTCACATCACCCACATTCGTAGAGGTGAAAACATACGTGCGGATGTCCTGGTCGGACTTGTCGCATCTATGGCAATCCAGGAAGGGGAAAACATGCAAATCATAGTGTGCGAGAGAAGAATCCTCCTTCCTCTTAACACACACCAAGCAGTTGTTGAATGCCACCGAGTGGTTGGAAGTCGGATCTCCATCCTTCAACCTTCAATTTGCAACTGGAGGGATCCGTTCATTGATTACACTATGTTCGGAATCCTACCTGAAGATCCAAAAGAAAGGGTAAACATCCAAAGGCGAGCCCCAAGCTTTCATTTGGATATTCCTTCAAAAACCCTTTACATAAAATCCTTCAACGGAATACTTCTACGCTGCTTGTCACAACAAGAGGCCGAAGAAATACTCAAAGAAGTTCATGCTGGTCTTTGTGGAGCTCATCAAGCTGGTCCCAAGCTCTACGATCAGATAAAAAGGTTAGGTTATTACTGGCCTACCATGGTAGCTGACGCAATGCAATTTGCTAAGCGCTGCCAACAATGCCAAGTTCATGGAGATTACATTCACATGCCTCCAGAATGGCTACATCCTACAGCGATCTCATGGCCTTTCGAAACCTGGGTGGGGTATGGACATCATTGGTCCTGGAGGTGTTGACCTACAATTGGCCTCACTAATTGGTGACTCAAAAGAAATGAATAGATAGAAACTTGAGTTCATTAATCTCTCAGGATTGAGAGCCTATTGCTAGGGAATTATGAGAGCAGACATTAAAGTAAAGACAGTGTTCATAAGGTGCTTCTCATGGTCCTTCATCAAATGTACTAGCACGATGGTCCAGAATCTTTAATTCTGATGATCGAGACAAATCACACTATCTCATAGTGATCAAAGTACTGCAACCTTGTCAGATGAGATGTCCAATCTCATCACTGGTTGTGAAGATATTTAAGTATAAGATTTGCTACACATGTCTCTTTATATGTGGATCTCATCCATACACATGTGTTACATCTAATATACTTGTGGACTCCGGTTCATCTCATGAACCATCATGTCATTCATATTGGTTATGTGCAAGTATATAATAAAACACCATTCATCTCATAAAAGGAAAGCATGAATATATTGATAAATAAAGAAATTAATCAATTTATTATATCATCTACTGGATTGAGTCCATATAAACTAACAGTCCGATGCTCACTACTGGGATTGATTGTATACCCGCTTAACTTACTTACTGCATAAGCCATGTCAGGTCTAGTACAGTTCATAATGTACATTAGACATCCAATAGCTCTGGAATGAACTAATTGATCTACACTATCTCCTTTGTTCTTAATTAATTTGACATTTGGATCAAAAGGAGAGGAAATATCATTCCTTCCAAATTGTTAAATCTCTTAAGTACTTTCTCAATGTAGTGAGACTGAGAAAGAAAAATTCCTTCATAGTGTTTATGTATTTTTATCCCAAGCATCACATCAGTCTTACCCATATCCTTCATGTCAAACTTAGAACATAGGGATTTCTTAGTGTTCTCTACTGAATTTAAATTAGTACCGACAATAATCATATCATCAAAATATAAAAGGATAATGATGCATGAGTTTAAAATAAACATACTTGTCCGACTCATTTATTTTGTTTAACAAAACTTGATCAAAATTTTCATGCCACTGCTTAGGGGTTTGTTTTAGACCATACATGCATTCAATAAATCCTTCTGGTTGCTCCATATAAATCTCTTCTTCTAATTCCCCATTTAAAAATGAAATTTTAATATCCATTCAATGGATGGCAATATTGTGGATAGATGTTATCACTATCAGGACTCTGATGGTCGTAATCCTTATTACTGGTGCATATGTATCAATATAGTCTAACCCTTCTTTTTGTTTGAATCCCTTTGTAACCAGTCTAGCTTTGAATTTTCTATTGATCCATCAATCCTTAATTTCTTTTTGAAAATTCATTTGCAACCCAAAGGTTTAGTACCCGGAGGAAGATCTACAAGTCCCCAAGTATGGTTGTATAAGACAGATTCTATCTCACTATTAAGGGCCTCTTTCCAAAAGGCAACATCAGGAGACTGCATGGCCTCTTGATAGAATGTGGGGTCATTTTCCAAAATATAAGTTAGAAAATCAGGACCAAAAGAGGTTTCCTTTCTAGGTCTCTTACTCCAATAGGGTTCAACATCTACTAAGTCGTCAGATCTAGACTCAACAACTTGGGTTGGTCTTCTATCGGTACCACTAGTACCAGATAAAACTTGTTTGAAAGGAAAATAATCTGCAAAGAAAACTACATCTCTAGACTCAATGATGGAGTCTTTATCTTGTCCAAAGATAACAAGAAACCTATAGGCCTAACTATAGAGAGCATATCCTCTTAAAACACTCTCTTGGGGTTTGGGTCCAAGTTTGGTCCTTTAGGGCCAGGTATAGCCACATGGGCTAAGCACCCCGACACTTTTAGATATTCTAAGTTAGGGGTTCTAAGCGCCCCCCCCCCCCCCCCCCCCCCCCCCCCCCCCCACACACACACACACACACACACACACAAGTTCTTGGTTAGGGCAGAACTATTCAACATGGAATTTACTATTTCCACTAAGGTTCTATTTTCCTTTCGGCCACACCATTATGTTGTGGGGAGTAGGGGCTGTCACTTCATGTACTATACATAGGGATTTTCAAGTCTCTACAAACTCATTTGAGAGGTACTCGCCTCCTCTATCAGACCTCAAAGTCTTAACCTTTTTTCCTAATTAGTTTTTAACTTCAATACAGAAAAGATTGAATTTTTCAAGAGCCTCAGATTTGTTTTAAGTAAATATGCATAAGAAAGTCTGGAAAAATCATCGATAAAAGTTATAAAATCTTTCTTACCGCCTTTAGTGATAATATTGTTTAATTCACAAATATCCATGTGGATCAAATCCAGAAGTTCAGAACATCTTTCAACACTTTTGAAAGGTTTTCTTGAAAACTTTGATTGAACACAAATTTCACAAGAACTTGGCTTGAAATCAGCCCTAAGTCCATCATGTTTTTCAAATATGAATAATTCACATGTCCTAATCTAGCATGACATAAATCAGGAAACACAACAATATAAGCAGAAGAAGAGGCAGCTTTATTTCCAATAGTATTTACATTCAGCTTGAAAAGGCCTTCAGATATGTAGCCTTTTCCTAAAAAAAACTCCATTTTTGGTAACAACAAATTTATTTGCCCCAAAGACTAATGTAAACCCATTTTTGCTCAGCACCGAACCAGAAACCAAGCTCTTTCGCACTTCGGGCACGTGTAACACTTCGGTCAAAGTCAAAGACTTCTCGAATGAGAGATACTGAAGAATGACTTTCCCCTGACCAATTACTTTGGTCGTAGAGGAGTTACCCATGTAGAGCTCTTGTCCATCTCTAACCTACACTAGCAGGCGAACACACTTCTGTCATTGCAGATGTGCTAGGTTGCACCTGTGTGAACCCACCAATCTCTACAATTGCCAACCAAGTTCACGTCTGTCACTACCACCACAAAATCTTCTTCCACAAGATTGGCTTGATTTTTGCCTTTAATGTTTTTCCTGTGGCGGCATTCCTTTGCATAGTGTCTGATCGACATCCCCAAGTGTAGGTCTGTGATGTAGTAATAATATGGTGAGTTCAGGTCAATCCACTGGGAGCAATGTTGTTTAAGAAACTTTCCAACTTTTTACTTATCCTAATTGGAAACTAAATCTAGCCTAAATAAGAGACTAATCAAATTACATCAACTTTGGTAAAAGAAATGAATGTAAAAAGTTTAATTGCAATGCTTTCCAAAAATAAAAGAACTATTATAATAAAGGAAGCCTAATCTAAGCAATCCTAAAATATCTAAAAGCCTGCAAAAGAACAAACTCATCAAAACAACCAATTTAATATGAAAAATCAAAATAAAATTTCCTAAATTAGACCCTACTTACCAAAATAAATTATAATGAAAATATGAATGATTTATGAGGTCCTACACGCAACCAATGCAATTCTAGACAAGTTTCCAAAAATCTAATGCATGCTGTATGAAAAATCTTGTGTGTTAGTTTTATGGACTCAATCCAGTAGATGATATAATAAATTGATTAATTTCTTTATTTATCAGTATATTCATGCTTTCCTTTCATGTGATGAATGGTGATTTATTATATACTTGCACATAACTAATACGAATGACATGATGGTTCATGAGATGAACCGGGGTCCACAAGTATATTAGATGTAACACATGTGTATGGATGAGATCCACGTACGGGAGACGTGTGGCAAATCTTATACTTAAATATTATCACAACCAGTGATGAGACTGGACATCTCATACTGATAAGGTTGCAGTACTTTGATCACTATGAGATAGTGTGATTTGTCTCGATCATCAGAATGGAAGATTCTGGATCATAGTGCTGGTACATTAGATGTATTGAAGGACCATGAGAAGCACCTTATAAACACTGTCTTTATTTTAAGGTCTGCTCTCATAATTCCCTAGCAATAGGCTCTCAATCCTGAGACATTAATGAACTCAAGTTTCTATCTATTCATTTGCTTTGAGTCACCAATAAGTGAGGCCAACTGTAGGTCAACACCTCGGTGATTTGGGTACATGGTAGTAGAGCTGTGGGAACATTCAATAGTCAAGAAGGAATCTATCTCTAATATCCCCTTCTGCCAATTAATGGATTTATCATTGGTAAGTGCGCACCCATTCCGATTAAGAGTTAATTGGAAAGGTACCTATTGATCATTATAATTAATTGGGGCTCAAGGATAATAAGATATGGATCTAATTTGGAAGACAGGTCCAATTGATCCATGGATATTGATAGAGGGGTCTACTTATGGTAATGTGGAAGTTTAGGGTCTTCTATGTAATATTCCTAAGACTGGAGTTCAATTGCATTTATATAGTGGAGTTATTTGCAATTAACTGTGGGCCCGGATTACACATGAGATGTGGGGTCGCGAGTCCCAGTTGGAGCCAGCTTTCTAAGGAATCCCTAGTGGTCCCCACTCTAGCCCAATTATTAGAAAGTATCTAATTCTAGTTGAACTCTAAAAGGAAAGTTACTATTTCTATTTGAAGTGAGACTTCTAATAGTGGTAATAGTAGGCTTACTAATTTTAGTAGAAGTGAGACTTCTATTTTAATTAGAAAGGAATTGAAAAGTTACTAATCATATTTGAAGTGAGACTTCTAATTATGATATAGTAAGTTACTAATTATTGTGGAAGTCAGACTTCTATTTTAACTAGCAATAGAAGAGAGTTGCTAATTGTTAGAGAAGTGAGACTTCTATTTCAATTAGAAAGAGGAGGTGACTTAATAGCTTTTAAGCTATAAATAGAGGATTGCAAGGCTTGGACGTCCCATGCATAAATCCACCTAGGGATTCACGCCCAAGTCCCCTAGAGCAAGTGTTGCTCGAGTTTTTCCTCTCTCTCCCTCTTCTAGTTCTCTTTCTAGTTCCTCCCTAGAGTTCCTAGTAGTTTTCTCTTGGAGATCCCACCATCTTCTTGAGAAAAAGGAGAATCTGATACGGGTCATAGCGTGGAAGATCAAGAGGTCTTGGAGATCCCTATTTGATTAGTGAAAGTGTTTCATCATCAAAGAAAGACGCAACTCCTCCATTAGAGCACAACCGAGCTCCAAAGGTATAATCTACTTCCTTGCATGTTGTAGATTTATTTGTAGCTTATATGTTGCTGGTTATATCTTCTAGATAGATTGTATTTACTGATCATGATGGCTGAGATTGAGGACATAGATCTTGGATTGGGTTTTATAGCCTTCTGGATAGTTGATCCCTGCGTCAAGTGGGTCAAAAGTTTTTGAAACCTATCCTAGAGGCCCACCCTATTTCCAACATTGTGAACAGGCCTGTTTTCACTGGACTATACGACTAGCCTAAGATGATATAAACCTACATATAATGGCTGCAATTAAGACTCTAATGATGCATGAACAAAACAAAAAAAAATCGAAGTGAAAAAGTACTTAAAACGAAAAAGATATGATCACCTAAAGATGCCTAATTGAACCAGTTATGCTGTTGAAATCTGGTACGACCTTGATGGGTACTACCCCTGTTTATACCTCTTGTTGACAAGGTTACCGAGGTTATTTTTATATGAAATTTTGAGGTTTCAAATTAGTAATACTTTAGTTTAATTCTGTTAAATTTCAAGCCAAAATTACTTCTTTTTCATAGTTTTCAAATAGTGCACTTTTGGAATACAGTCAGGCCAAAACTGCTGAAATAGTGCATTTTTCTTTAATGTATAGATTTTCAACCATGTACCAGGTCCGAATTTATCCTTATTAATCAGTCATTAAACATTGTGTTTTCAGAATTAAAAACCTATTCTAATGCAATTTCTAATTATGATGCATGTACAAAAACACTTCCAACCATAGATTATGCAAGTAACAAAAATATAGTAAGTTTCTACTAAACATGGAAAGATGCAAGTTGGGGTTTCTAAATCAAGAATTTTCAATAAAAATAATTATAATATTTACTTAAAATAAAAACAAAAGGGGTGAAAAAATAAAAAGTGGAAAAATATGTAAATCAAGCACTTAGAACACCACTATTTCATAAGCATTGAAAATACGGGTAATTTGGTCTCTCCCTCCTCTAAACAGAAATGGGAAAAATTGAAAACTTAATTTTTCTGCAAGATATCATTCTCCTTAACTTTCCAAAATCAACATTCCCAAGACTAGTCCTAAGCATGTGATGTATCTATCACCAAAACAACACATCAAAGAACAATAATCAAAGAAAACTCAAGTACCAATTTGGAGAGGTTGATTGCATGCAGAATCAATCAAAGTACTTCATTTTATTCCTCACACTTGAAATTACATGAAATCAAGAAAACTACTCTTCCATCATCTTATTGAATAAAGTTGAACAACTAGTACCCTAGAAGACTAGAAGAAAATACTAAAGAAGGGAATATAGAGAAAGAGGGTGGAGGGAGAGAGAGAGAGAGCCATTGTTTCTAGAGAGATAGAGGGCTTCCCAAGGTGATGGACCCGTCCAGCCCCATGGACGCTTCCCTTCTATTCTTTTTTCAAAGCTTTGTTTAGTAAAGACCCCACTCTTTTGCTAAGAATCTCCTCTCTTTTTTTGCTTAGGCCTCAAGCTAGACTCCACACTAGGAAAGGACTTGACTTTAAGAAGATCCTCTTTGTCTTGATGCCCAAGTGTTGCCTTGTAGAACTCCTAAAATATCTCCAAAGATCCCATGTGATGTGTAAGAGATATCTTTCCAAAAGTTTTTAAAAAATTGCTCGTCATGAGACTTCCATGGAGTGGACGTCCATTACATGTATGGAACCCATGTGGGACCCCACTTTCTTGATTTATCCTACAAATTGAAAGAGACAATCTTAACATTAATCATATGTAAGAAAATAAATATGAACCATGCATGGGGCCCTACATGCCCAATGATGCTCCGAAATGACATTTGCCAAAAATAGCACATGGTGCCAAAAATAGTAAATATGCATTGATGAAGTCAAAAAGCTAATTTTGGGTGATAAATGAGATGAAAAACCCTGATTTCAAAATTATCATGCAATGTGGTGAATTTTGACTTATTTTGACCAAATTTCAAAAATAACGCCAAAAGCATGAAATCATGAAATTGAGTGTAATTCTATGCAATCATGTCTAATTCAATCCACAAATGCAAATGGAATGATGACAGTATGACCTAATTTTGTAGACTTATCAGTGTCCCTTTTTTCCGTAGATAAAACATTCTACATCTTTTCTCTTGGTAATATTATTGCGGGGCTTAAGGGCTTGGTTCTCATTTTTCTTCTAGGATTTCTTGCCCTGGAAAGAATTGGGCTTGGGTTTCCTCTTATCATTTTTTTTTTGCCTCGGTCAAAATTGGCCTTACCCACATGCTCAGAATCCTTACTCTTAGAATCACGGTCCCGATAATGTTCTTGGATTCTGAGTCGGACTATAAGATATTCAAATTTCATCTCCTTTTTCTTGTGTCTCAAGGTAATCCCAAAGTACTTCCACGATGGTGGGAGTTTATGAATGGTACTGCCAACTACAAGTTGTTCGGGTAATTTCATTCCTTCATTTTGGAATTCATGAATAATTTTATGAAAATCTCTAACTTGTGCTATCTCTGATTTTCCTTCTTCCATTTGAAAATCCAAAAAATGTTCAACAGCATACTTTTTGGTACCCACATCCTTCCTCCATTTGAAAATCCAAAAATTCTTCAATAGCATACTTTTTGGTACCACATCCTTAGTAGCATATTCTTTTATTAAGGCATCCCATAATTCCTTGGCGGTTTTAAATTTTGAAAATACGCCATATAAGGAATTATCTAAATGGTTCAAAATCTCATTTTTCGCAATCAAAATCATCGGATTTCCATTTTTCATTTTCATAGGTACCAGCCGGCCTATCTCCCCACATAGAATTTTCGTAACCTTGAGGAGACACTCCAATTTCATCCTCCACATTTTGAAGTCCTTACCCTCAAAATTGAAAACCTTAGGTTAATATTCCCGAGCAATCATTTTAATTTATAAACAATTTTACCGCTAAAATCTGCCTAGACTGTTGTAAAAATGTTTCGTGGAAGTTTTAAATAAATTAAAAATTAGAAAATAAATAAGGAAATGAAAGAATTGACCAAACAATATGGTAGCCGAATCACGTCTTTAGAGACGCTTTCTTTAAGCAGATTGCGCCCCCACAAAGGTGCAAATGGATTTTTGGACGTCTGCCCAGGATAAGACGGCTTCCTGATCGGATGATCTCCACCACTCGTGCACTCGAATGGATGAGAATCTCGAATCCCCAAACTCAGTCTTGTAGCAGCTAGAAAAAAACTTGAATGAAATTCTTGAAAAGAAACTAGAAGAAGATTGATGAAAGCTTGGAGGAGAAATGGATTTTATCCTTGGATGGGGAAAAGCCTTCACTCGGACTCTTTTATATAAGGTTTTTCGGGGAAGAGATCCGTTGGGGAGTAAATACCCCAACAGATAACGGACCCAAAGCCAACTAAGCCTTAAAAATAATGCACACGAATGCCGGGCCGGTCCAGGCCCGCCCGCCACGCACAACGCGACAAGACGAATGGCGCGTGCGCATGTGGGAAGTGTGCAGTCACCACTACCTAAGCCTTCTCTCAAGACTTACACCATAGTATTATGTGTAAACATTAATAAATGACACTAAAAGTTCTCCACAACCGATATGGGACTCTCTCCAATAAAGAAAGGTAAAATACATGTTCTTTAATGCACAAGGATACCAACCGCATGGATGCAAAAAATCAGATCCAAAGCATCCTAAAATTGAGAAGGAATGAGTTATGGAAGAAAAAATAAAGAAGAAGAAATTGGTCATACTTGTAATCACCAAGTACTCAAGCTCTCCTCCTCTATCAAAATCGCAGCTTGGGTTCTCGTCGATTTGGTGTTTCATGCAAGAAAGAATAAAGGAGAAGAAATGAGTGACACCTGTAATCACCAAGTACTCTAAGTTCTCTTCCTCTATGAAAATTGCAAGTCAGGGAGGAAGACAAATTTGTTAGTCTATTATTAACATGAACCCTAAGATCGAGAACATCATGATTATCACTAGTAGGATTTAATTAAAGATTACCTCCAGACATCTTGATGCAGAGAGCTTTCCGATCCTGCTGTCTGATGTTGATGTTGAGATCCGCCAAGAAAACTTTAGGGAATAACTTCAGTTTCTCTCTCCTTGCCTATAAGCCTTAATGTGTTGAATTTTGTGAGTGAGTCTTTATGATGGAAGAAAGACTCTTTTTATAGGTGGAGAGAGGACCAATTATATTCCAATTAGGATTCCATTAGTTTTAATCTCAACCGTCCATCAAGGTAGAGTTTGTTATGGAATATATCTTTTTAGGAAACCTTATATGATTAAGAGATAGCATGTATCATATGAAAACGGAATTCCTATAAAGACCACAATTTATGGAAAGGTAAGGATTTGTGGTCTAAGTAAAAGACCTAAAAGTAATTTCCTTACAGTATCCCACTTGGTCAATAGGAAGATCTATTAATGTTTTCATATTGGGAATCATAAGGCGCGCATTATATGCTAAATACTTCTTTAGTCGGTTATCATAAGTGTCTTAGCTAATTCGGTTGTGAATGAGAGTCATGGCGTGCACACATTATTTTGCAACATGCTTACTTCCATGTACTACATTATTTACAACCTGCATAACTAGACCATAATAAGAGATTTACGTAATGGTCTCATAATGTCTTTGGTTAAAGACTGTTTCTGTTTATTATTCATCCAAACATAAATATGTACACAATGGAAAAACAGAAATTGCAGATGTAGATATGCATTAAGAGCTCAATAAATGTCCAATACAAGTAGAGAAATATAAGGCAGAAAATAATAATCAAGAACTATCTACAAGACCCATGCTTTCAGTATGACCCTGAAAGGTCTTTGGAGGTAGTCCTTTCGTGAATATGTCTGCAACCATGAAATCTGTACGTATGGACTCAATTACAAATTTATGTAATCTCACATCTTGATTCAGTGATAGATATTTAAGGTCCATGTGTTTGGCTCCCTTAGATATCCTGTCATGCTTGGAGAAGAAGGTTGCAGCTTCATTGTCACAGTAAAGAGTTAATGGCTTAGAGATGAAACTCAAAGCTCCAAACTGAGAGATAAAGTTACGCAACCATGTTCCTTGAATTACAGCCTCATAACATGCCACATACTCAGCCATCATGGTGGATGTGTAAAGTAACTCTGATTTCTGACTTTTCCATGATATTGCACCTCCACATAAAAGATACACATAACCAAGAGTGCAAAGTCTGGTGTCAGGACATCCAGCAAAATCTGAATCGGAATAACCAGTCACCTGTAGGTGACTTGATTTTCTGTATGTGAGCATATAATTTCTTGTTCCCTTGAGGTATCTCAGTACTTTCTTTGCAGCTTTTCAATGAGCGATTCCTAGGTTGCTTTGAAATCTACCCAGCATGCCAACAGCATGACTAATGTTAGGTCTTGTACAGACCTGTACATACATCAGACTCCCTACTAGAGAAGCATAAGGATATTTTTCCATTTCTTTACGTTCCAATTCGTTCTGTGGACACTGCGTAAGATCAAGTTTGTCTCCTTTATGCAGTGGAACAGGACTAGAGGAACATGTCATCATGCCAAATCTCTCTAGAACTTTGTCAATATATGCTTTCTGAGATAACCCCAAAATACCAAGTGACCTGTCACGGAATATTTCTATTCCTATCACATAGGAAGCCTCTCCCATATCTTTCATTTCAAGATTCTTAAAGAGATAATCCTTTGTAGCATGTAATAAACCAAGGTCGCTACTAGCCAATAGTATGTCATCAACATACAGAACCAAAAATATGAACTTACTCCCACTGATCTTGAGGTATATGCAAGGGTCAACCATGTTTTCTGTGAAATCGAAGGCAGTAATGATTTCATGAAACTTTAGGTACCATTGCCTCGAAGCTTGTTTCAGTCCATATATTGATTTCTTAAGTTTGCAGACCATGTCTTCCCGACCTTCAATTATGAAGCCTTCAGGTTGACGCATGTAGACTTCTTCTTCTAAGTCTCCATTAAGAAAGGCAGTTTTCACATCCATTTGATGTAACTCGAGGTCATAGTGAGCTACTAATGCCATGATAATTCTAATAGAATCCTTCCTGGACACAGGGGAAAAGGTCTCAGTATAATCAATGCCTTCTTTCTGATTAAAACCTTTGGCAACAAGCCTTGCTTTATGTCGTTCAATATTGCCTTTGCAGTCACGTTTGGTCTTGAAGACCCATTTACAGCCAACTGGTTTGTGTCCTGGAGGCAATTGAACAACTTCCCATACTTGATTTTCATCCATAGATTTTAATTCATCCGTCATGGCATCAATCCATTTACTAGAATTAACATCCTTAATGGCTTGTGAATAAGAAACCGGGTCTTTAATTGTCCCTTCTGCAGATTCTACTTGGTAAAGCATATAATCATCGGAAATAGCTGATCTCCTTTGTCTTTGAGACCTTCTTAATGCTGGTTCCTCTGGTGCTTGATCCATATGTTCATTGGCGACAATCTCATGATGGAGTTGTTGATCATTAATTGGGTGTTCCTCATTGTTAAATGGTTCAACAACGAGATGATTTCCAACATCTTTCGGAATAGAGGGTAAAGGGATAGGTACCCTGATTTCCTGAATGATCACATCTTGAGTTTTATTACTCCCACTGATTTCGCCATTCTCAAAGAATCTAGCATTACCGGTTTCAACAATTCTCGTACTATGGTTAGGGCAGTAAATCCTAAATCCTTTGGACTTTTCTGGGTAACCTATAAAGTAACCACTGATCGTTTTAAGGTCCAATTTCTTTTCATGTGGATTGTAGACTCTAGCCTCAGCTGGACAACCCCAAATTTGGAGATGTCTTAAACTAGGTTTCCATCCTTTCCACAGTTCAAAGGGTGTTTTTGGAACTGCCTTACTGGGAACCCTGTTTAAGATATAAACAGCTGTGCGTAGAGCATCCATCCACAAGGATATAGGTAAGTTAGCATGACTCATCATGGATCTAACAATTTCCATATATGTACGATTTCGCCTTTCAGCTACACCATTCTGCCATGGTGAACCAGGTGTTGTGTATTGGGCAACAATTCCAAGCTTTTGGAGAAGTTTTGCAAAAGGTCCAGGATGTTGTCCTGTTTCGTCATACCTACCATAAAATTCACCACCTCTATATGACCTTATGATTTTCACTTTTTTATCTAGTTGCCTTTCGACTTCAGTAATGAACACTTGTACAGCATTCACAGACTGAGATTTGTCATGCAACAAGTATAAATAACAATAACGTGAGTAATCATCAATAAAGGTAATGAAGTACTTTTCTCCCCCAAAGGTTGGAACATCAAAGGGTCCGCAAATGTCTGTATGAATTATTTCAAGAAGCTGAGTACTTCTTGTGGCTCCTTTCTTTGTGTGTTTTGTTGATTTGCCTTTAATACAATCCACACATGCATTAATATTAGTAAAATCTAGATCCGGAAGGACACCATCTTTTACTAATCGTTTGATTCTTTCACTGGATATGTGACCCAGTCTTTTATGCCACAAGAAATAAGAGTCATTTTTAGATGACTTTCGTTTGGTTTCCTTAGAATGCAGGGTAAGATGGGTTTCAGCAATTTGATTATTAAGATGAAACTTGTATAGCCCATCAAATAAAATTCCAGAACCAATACGACTAGAATTTTTAAGTAAACTGAAATTACCATTTCCTAATTCAAACGAGTAACCATCTTTATCAAGTGCGCTTACAGAAACCAAATTACGGGAAATAGACGAAACATAAAGAGTTTGACATAAGTCTAACTGATAACCGCTATCTAAAACAAGACGAAAAGTGCCAATGGCTTTAAATGGAGCTTTGTCTTTGTTGCCCATAAAAAGGAAGTTCTCACTTGGGTTTATGGTTTGGATCGTAAGAAATCCCTGCATTGAATTGGAAACATGAACATTAGCACCAGTGTCAATCCACCAAGTATCAGAAGAAACATAAGTAAGATGTGATTCGAAATAACTTACGAAACCCAGAGGGTTACCTTTCTTTTCGAACCATTCTTTACGTTTAATGCAGTCTGCCTGAAAATGTCCAGGTTTCTTGCAAAATTTGCATAAGTTTTCCTTCTTTTTCTTCTTGGGGTTTTGACTGGCCTCATTAGATTTGGGTGGTGTCCTTTTCTGGCCTGAATTTTTCTTTCTCCCAGCTTTGTTTCCAGCTCCTTGAACGAGATGAGCTACTTTAATACCTTGTTGATTCAGCCTGGCCTCCTCTTGAACCAGTTTGTTGGCCAATTCATTCACTGTCCACTTTTTCGTAATAGTGTTGTAGTGAATTTGGAAAGGCCCGTACTGAGGAGGTAAACTGTTTAGGATAAATTGGACGAGAAAAGCCTCATCCACGGATAGTCTCAAATTCTTTAGTTTAGCAGCAAGGTTGGTCATCTCAATGACATGCTGATGCATTGAGCGAGTGCCATCAAACTTCATGGTTGTAAGATCTGCCATTAGTTTCCCAGCAACGGATTTGTCTGCAGTCTTAAACCTATCTTCAATGGCTTTCATAAATTCCTTAGCATTCTCAGGTGTAGGAAGGGATGTTTTGATGTTAGCATCAATAGTCATTCGCAAAAACATAGTGCTTAGTCTGTCAGACCTCTCCCAAGCATTAAAGAGGGTCTTTTCTTCAGCGTTACTTGTGGCAGTGAGTGGAGCCGGCTTATCTTTACGAAGAGCCATATCCAGTTCAAGTACCCCCAATGTGAACTCAACTTGCTCTTTCCATTCGGAAAAGTTGGTTCCATTGAGTTTAGTGACAGAGGTAGCATGCGAATTCAGATTAGTGGGTACAATAACTGCAATAGAGATATAACAATAAGGCTTTTATTAAAATAAGACAACACATGCATAATATATGAATATATATGACAAAAAGAAATTTAGGTGCTCCTGTGGGTAGTCACCATAATTTCTACACATTATACCATCTAAGGTCATCATATTCAAGGTGGTGTAATTGAGTGGTGTTACTTTTAATTAGAACAAGTAAGATATCTATGGATATCTTGGGTCCATGTATGAACAAACACTCCTTAATTATTATTCAAACGTATGATTATAATCCGCCTGTGGGCGACTAAATTCTTCATACGCTTGAACAATGTGAAAAGTAAACATCATGATGGTGTTATTAAGGCCAAATATCAGTATTTAATTGTTAGGGTCACTGTGGTGAGACCTAACCTTAAGCATATAACTTTGGTGATCAAAATTATCTTAATATGAATAGATAACATTATATATTACATGTAGACATAATTGATCATTTGTTATATGAAACATACTGATAAAGATGGCCGAACCCCGGAGGGCAGTCCTCCGGCTTTTTTTTTTTAATATGTTTGGCACTGTTTGCTTGGGGTGGGCCAAAGGCCTCCATGGCACGTTTCTTTGGTTCTATGCAATGATTTAGATGGGTAGAAGTCTCTGCACATGTTGGGTATACTATACGGTGGGTCCCACCGGTCTAATCCAAGATTGGGCCTAATATTCAAGGTGGCTCAGCGGTAAGCTTCCATTCTATTGGATTGGATTCATCATCGGATCATTCTTTTAGGCCCATAGATCACAATAGAGGCTGCCCATTTTCATACAACAATTCCCCCCTTGGTATTTTAATAGCCATGGATGTACGGACAGATGGGGCCCACTCCCTAAGGTGGGGTCTTGATTATGAATTGGATCAGCCCTAGAATCCCATAATGGCCCTCGTCAGAATAGCCACTTACTGTACTCTTCAAGCCTCTAGCCCAAACAACAGGCTGGATGGCCCACCTTGCGGGCCCCCCTTCTACAAGGGTCCAGACCACATTGGTCGAGCATGAGTCTGCCCCTTGCCCTACAGTCAAGATCTCTATTCTGTGGGCCATGGGGTTCCCACTACTTCAAACTGTCAATTCTTTAGACAACCCCTTGGTAATCATATACCTATGATATTAATCCAGGTTTATATGATCACCTTGACTCAAAATAGAGTCCACATCTAATCCCCCTAAGTAGAACGGTGATGTTGTAATTACATACAAAATCCAGGGGCTGTCCCAATTGACAGATTCCATCCAGGCCTCATCTACACATAGAGAACCTCCATCAAGTGGCGTCCTTTGCAATTTCCACCTTCTGATCGTGACCACCCACTTAGATCCAGTGGAGTCATTGATAGAATGATATCATTCTATCATTCGTACCAACCCACCAAAAAAAAAATAAAAAAAGGATTTTCCATTAAAGTCAATTCCATCCATGACATGACATGACCTTTTATAATATTAAAGCCATGTGCAAAACTTGAAAGAGAACTTCTCTCACTGATATGATGCAACACTCGGTCAACGTGAATAAATTAGACCAGAGAGAATTTTATCCCGTGAACGATCGTGGGGCCATCATCATTAGACCGAACCTCCTAATTAATGGACGATCATGTGTTCTCCAATAACCATGCTCTGATACCACATGTTAGTCTATTATTAACATGAACCCTAAGATCGAGAATATCATGATTATCACTAGTAGGATTTAATTAAAGATTACCTCCAGACATCTTGATGCAGAGAGCTTTCCGATCCTGCTGTCTGATGTTGATGTTGAGATCCGCCAAGAAAACTTTAGGGAATAACTTCAGTTTCTCTCTCCTTGCCTATAAGCCTTAATGTGTTGAATTTTGTGAGTGAGTCTTTATGATGGAAGAAAGACTCTTTTTATAGGTGGAGAGAGGACCAATTATATTCCAATTAGGATTCCATTAGTTTTAATCTCAACCGTCCATCAAGGTAGAGTTTGTTATGGAATATATCTCTTTAGGAAACCTTATATGATTAAGAGATAGCATGTATCCTATGAAAACGGAATTCCTATAATGACCACAATTTATGGAAAGGTAAGGATTTGTGGTCTAAGTAAAAGACCTAAAAGTAATTTCCTTACAAAATTGAGTTATGGCCGATTTGGGGTTTTTCCACGAATGGCATGTTGATGATATCATCAATAGGGGGCAAAATGGTAATAAAAAAAGCACGAACCACTAAATCATCATTTTCTTGTTATTCTTCGTTAGTTCATTATATCATAAATAGGGGGGCAAAATGGTAATAAAAAAGCACGAACCAATAAATCATCATTTTCTTGTTATTCTTCGTGCAATTGATTAAGGTGATTGATATCCCCCCCCCCCCCCCCCCCCCCCCCCCCCGCGATCAAAAAGGGGAGTAAAAGGAGTGCCAATATCAATCCCCTTGATTAATGGCACTATAAGTTTAATTAGTTGGTAAAACCCAATCCCCCCCCCCCCCCCCCCCCCCCGATCAAAAAGGGGAGTAAAAGGAGTGCCAATATCAATCCCCTTGATTAATGGCACTATAAGTTTAATTAGTTGGTAAAACCCAATCCCCCCCCCCCCCCCCCCCCCCCCCCCACCCAATGATCAAAATGGGGAGTAAATGGGGAGTAAAAGGAGTGCCAATATCAATCTCCTTGATTAATGGCACTATAAGCTTAATTAGTTGGTAAAAACCCCAAAAAAGACTTTTTTGTAAATTTCATTGGACCTTAACCCAAGGGTGTGGGAAAATCTTATGTACTTGTTCCTGAAAAAAAAAAAAAAGATTTGCCTTTAAAGTGCAAAATTGTAGAGTAGGACTCACAGCAGGATAGGTCATCAGTGAAGCCATCCTGGGAAAATTGGATGCAGAGGAGGAATATTCCAGATAGCTTATAAATGGTGATTGATGGATGGTGGGTCAGATCCCCAGCTGGATTTCTTGGCAGAGGAGGAATATTCCAGATAGCTTATAAATGGTGATTGATGGATGGTGGGTCAGATCCCCAGCTGAATTTCTTGGCGTTTCTTACTGACTTCTTTCATCCCCCTATCTTCATTCTTCTCATTGGATAATAATGAAATCTGTTTTGAGAAGGTAGAAAGACAAAAATAAAATAAAATAAATCATATACTTCATCAAGGACCATAGTCTGTGGATCCATTTGCCAAAGTCGCCAGTTTTTACACTTAAAATTAGGGTCTGAAGTTGGAACACTTAAATAGATTGCATCTTGTTCTGGATTTAATCCAATGGTGGATATTGCCTACTTTGTAGAAGCGCATTCAAGTATAATCTAAAAATCCCTTTTATCCCACTACGACGAGCATTGCAGCGCTCTACCAATCCTTTATACCCCTACGAAGAGGTTGAACAGCATGTTTGGACTTTTGTCAAGCTTGGGCCTGATTTTGATACCTGAACAGAATTTGGGTTGGGTTCGAGTTTGAGCTTAAGATACCCAAATCTTATCTAAAAGAATCTATATAATAACTTATATAATAACTGAGCTCAGTTTTGGAATTCCCCATATTTTGGATCCTTGGCTTTATGTACATAAATCTTAGGGATATTTTGGACCCTTAGATTTAAGAGGGGAATAAAAAAACAAGGGGCTAAAAGTTGGAGAAATTTACAAGTTTTTATCATCTCCATCAAAACACGTTCACATCTTGGTTTGTACGTCGCAAAAAGGGGCAACAAGTTTGAGTTATTTACAGGTATTGTCATCCCTTCTTCATTTAAAAGAAAAACAAGAGTGTTTACTTTCTTATTGTTCCGTCATTCATCAAAAAGGTGTCAAAAGCCAAAAAAAAAAAAAAAAACTTCTTTTGTAAGGGAGCTCAGTTTTTGAATTCTCCATATTTTGGATCCTTGAATTTATGTACATAAATCTTAGGGCTGAGATTAAGAGGAAAGGGGTTGAGGGGTTTAAGGGGATTTAAGAGTCCGGAGATTTGGGACACTAATTCCCCAGTGGGGTCCGGTCTGGACAATAATCACTAGGACCCAGGTTTCGCAGATTTTGATCCGCCCGTCGGATTTCAAAGTTCTATATATAGATGGAAAAACCTCGATGAGTAGATCGCAATGAGCCAACTTTCGGGGCGATCAAGGGTCTAGAAGTGATAGGTGATTTTTCAGGTCGGTACCCCGGAGGTGCAGGACCTGCTATTGTGATTTTGATCCGCTCGTCGGATCTCGAAGTTTTATACATTGACGGAAAGCCCTCGACGAACAGATTGCAATGAGCCAATTCCGAGGGCTATTAGAGGTCCAGGAATAATAGGTGATCTTTCACTCGGGACCTGATCATGACATCGTTAAATAGGGTGGACCGAATTACCACTCATAGAGTGCCAAAATCCAAGTTAGTTGTGTGGTGGTCAAAAGAAAAGTAATTAGATTTAGTTGTGCTCAGAACATGGTGCGCCGTGCCTTCAGGTACGGGCAATCACTAGTACGAATACATTGTATAGCACATAATATACACACTACATTGTATTTAAAAAATAAAAGCACATAGAATTTCTACATCTAGCCCTTTGAAAAGCAAACCTAAGCCCAAAATTTGGGTATCCAACCTGACCAATTCAACTAGAATTAACCAAAATTCCAAGTTGGGTGAAATAGGGTTTAAGTTAGAGTGCAATACCCACATACAGTTTAGGTTTTTTCCCAAATTGCATTCCCTAGTGATCATCACGATATAGTCCTAAAATATTAGGAAAATCCCCCCCAAAAACAAAATCCGTACTTTTTTTTGGGGTTAAAACCATGCTATCTGTTATTGGTCACTTTCAAGTTTCAAGCTAAAATAACAAGACTGGGACTCACTGGTTGTCTTGTGACAAAGAATTGCATATGGAGACTTCATACGCATAGATCCCCAATTTCTGCACCTCTACCTGCTGTAAAGATGAGCAGCAATCTGCAAGGCCCAACTGCTAAAAGGTTAGTAAGATCAAATATTATTTCATGTTTTCCAAAACTCCCTCCCCTTGTGCTTTCTTCAAATATCACCTATTTGTTCGGATGTTTCGGGCCTCTAGTCTAGTGTTTATGTTTCCTTCCTAGAAAAAGATCACCTGTTAGATTCAGGTTGACTCGGGCTCCTTGGGCGGTTTGGAACTAGTGGTTATATTTTATGCATGCTTTTACAAAAAAAGACCACCCATTTGGTTGGGATTACAGTACAATCATCTTGATTTACTGATTATTTATTCTTTCCACAAAATCACCCATTTGGTTGGGTTTGCCTAGACATCTACGGTCATGTGATTATGGATGCTTTCTACAGAGACACTCATCTGACTGGAGTTGCTAAAAGCTTCTTGGGTCTGTTTAGTGACTCTGTAAGCTTTCAGAAAAAAAGGAAAAAAAAGAAAAACCCATTTGACCGGGTTGAAATTTGGCCTCATGGGTCCAGCAAATATGCATTCTTTCTACATAAATTCATCCATTTGATTGGGGGTTACTTAAGCCTTTGGTCTAGGGTAGATCTGTAAATCTGAAAAAAAAAAAAAAAACAGTTGACAGGTTTTTAATTCTCTTGGCCCTTTTTTTTCTTTTTTGCTACATTGGAATTTTAACTCGTGCACCCTCACACACAGACGTCCCTGAGCCTCATGTTCTTGTGATTATATATGTTCTATAAAAAATTCAACCATTTGATCGGGTTAATTTAGTGCCTCCTGCTCTAGCGTATGTATAACACATTATCCTAATCGCACCTTTTGGGTGGCTTAGTTCCTTTCTCCAGTGATTATGTATGCTTTCTAAACAAGAACTCATTTAGATATGGAGATATTCTCCAAAATTAAGACAAGCTAGAGGTCCAGAAGAACTTACCAGCACACAAATACACAAACTAGAAGGTCAGTTTGTATGTATGGAATACAGAGAAATTGAATACTTAGAATTCCATATCATAAGTGGCTAAACATGAAGATCCAGGATGAACATATATACAAAAATGACCGTTAAATAACATCCCTTTTAGCGGAAAGTTAATTAAGGGAAGATGAGAAATGAACACCCAGCCATCACCCTTCTAATTAAAACCTGACGAAAATCAAGGTCACATCTATATTGCTATCTTATATCCTTCACCCCTCACCTTACGTCAGTTACACTTCACCTTTTCTATTTTCCTTAGTGGAACTCATTTGACAATGAATTCCTATCCAATTCCTATCTACTAATATCCAATTTGGCCCTTAAAGAAACCTAACTTTTCTAAGAATTTAAACTGTCAAGCACTAACTAGTATGCCACAGGCTGCAATATTGTGGTCAAGGGTTCTTTCAATTATACAAAGAAAAATCACGTGGTTAGTGTTACAGGTTAGAGGGGAAGGTGGCACTAATAACCGGAGGTGCAAGCGGAATTGGTGCAAGCATAGTTAGATTATTCATACGCCATGGAGCAAATGTCATCATCGCCGATGTCCAAGATGAATTAGGCCATTCAATCAGCAATGAGATGGGCTCAGATGAATGTGTTCACTTCATACACTGTGATGTCACTAAAGAAGAAGACATCCGCGACACTGTTGATTGCGTTGTATCCAAGTTTGGTAAACTTGACATCATGTTCAACAATGCAGCCATCAGCGGTGACAAGAAATCATCAATCTTGGATGTTGATAAAAATGACTTTGAGAAGGTTTATAATGTCAATGTCTTTGGTGCCTTCTTGGGTGCCAAGCATGCGGCAAGGGTGATGATACCGGCGAGGAAGGGGTGCATAATCTTCACTGCTAGCGTTGCATCCGTTACTTGCAGAGGGGGGTGGCATGCCTATGTGAGCTCCAAGCATGCGGTAGTTGGCCTCACCAAGAACTTATGTGTTGAGTTGGGTGAATTTGGTATTAGAGTCAATTGCATCTCTCCTCGCGGAGTTGTAACACCGATGGCAATGAAGATGTTGGCGATGGATGAGTGTGAATTTGAGAAGTTCATGTGTTGCACGGCAACTTTGAAAGGAGTAACACTCAAGACTGAGGATGTAGCTGAGGCTGCACTTTATTTGGCGAGCGATGAATCTAAGTACATAAGTGGTCTCAATCTTGTGATTGACGGGGGCTACAGTGCCACAAATCGTGCTTCAGATGTGGCGATTGCAACTGCTTCACCTTCAGAAGGTGATCAGACTAAGAATGCCTAATTGTGTAATTCAGTAATTGGTCTGCATGGTTTTCATCAATAAATACTTGTTAAGTGCCGATAAAGCAGGAATGTATTACAAGGCACTTTCCATAAGATAAGCAAGTCTTGAGGTCGAGCTTGTGTGAAACTTGTTAGATTGTATATTCTCAATCCAGTGGATGGTTTGAATAAATTGATTTATTTTATCAATTAATTTATGTTTTCATGCTTTATTCATGTGATGAATGGTATTCTTCTATATGTTTGCACATAATTAATACAAAATGACATGCTAGTTCATGAGATGAACCGCATGCCACAAGTGTATTAAATGTAATCCATGTGTATGAATGAGATTCACATGCAGGAAACATGAATCACATATCTTATACTTAAAGTATTCTCACAACCAGTGATTAGACTAGGCATCTCATCTGAGGTTGTAGTGCTTCAGTCACTATGAGACAGTATGGTTTTATCTCAACCATCAGAGTGTAAGACTCTGAATTGATTGTGCTAGTACATTGGATGTACTGAAGGACAAGGAGTAACACCTTATGAAAATTTATTTTTGATTTAATGATTGCTCTCATAATTTCCAAGCAATAGTCTCTTAATTTTGAGAGATTAATGGACTCAAGTTTCTGTTATGCATTTACTTTGAGTCACCAATGAGTGAGGCCAATTGTAGGTCAACACCTCGGTGTCTTATGTATATGGTAGTGGGACTGTAGAAACATATAATTCTTAAGATGGAATCTATTCTCTAAGAGAGAAATATCCCCTTGTGCCAATTAATGAAATTTATTATTAGTAAGTGCGCACCCATCTCAATTAAGAGTTAATTGGATGGTACTGATGATTACTATGATTAGTTGGGTCACGAAGATAATAAGATGTGGATCCAATTTAGTCGAGAAGATTAGTTCTAATAAATCCATGGATATAATTGATGGAGGGCCCTACTTGCAGTAATTGGAAAGTTTGTGGTCTTTTTGTAATTATTTCTAAGACTGGAGTACAATTGCATTTATTTAGTGGACTTATTTGCAATTAATTGGTGGGCCCAGAGTTCACATGAGATGTGGGGTCTAGATTCCCAGTTGGAGCCAGATTTTAAGGAATCCCTAGTGGTCCCAAATGCTAACCCCAATAAGAGAATGTTACTAATCGAGTTGAATAGGACAGATTTCTAAGAATAGAAGTAAGACTTCTAATCTTGAACAAAGAGGAGGTACTCCATAAACTATAAATAAGGAGAGAGGATTAGAGATATCTACACACAATAATCCCTCAAGTTCCTCTCTCTCTTCCTCCTCTCTCTCCTTTGGTTCCGTACTAAAGTACTAAGGTTTTTCTTCTACTTGGAGATCCCACCATTCTCTTTCTCTAAGAGGGTCATAGCGTGAAGAACACAAAGGAAAATGAGACTGAGATCTGTGAAAAAGGGTTTTCGTAGAGATCAAGTTGTCAAGTTCTCAATTAGAGCACAACCAAGCTCCTCAGGTACGGATCTACTTTTAGTTGGTTTTGGTAGATGTTTTTTGCTTGTCTTGTTTGTTTATTGATCTGTCTTTTTTATGGATCTTTGATCTTAGTGCATGAGATTAGGATTTTAGATATTGGGGTTGGGTTCTTGGCCTTTTTGGTGATTGATTCATGCGTTAAGCGGGTCAAAAGGTTTTGAAATCCATCTAGAAGGCCCACCTACTTCTAACAATTGGTATCATAGCGATCCCTATATTCTCATCTCGTTAGATCGGTCTACCAGATCTAGTCTCTACATGAGATGTAGAGTGGACAGATCTAGGATTGTGTGAGGATCAGTTGTTGATTTTTTTTTCTACATGTATTATGTCTTCTATATACATAAGATGGGACAGTTGTGGACAAAATCACGGTTTTCCGCAAAACCCCTAGTCAGGTGCTCGAGCGGTACATAATGCACGAAATATTATGGCACTCTGATTTTTATGTCATGAGATGATAGATGGGAGGCCTCTTTGCCCTAGTCCCTATTGTGTATATGATACTAACCTTACAGGTTGTTGTCCTCTCCATGTGGCCCCACCGGTTTCTATTTTTTGTAATTATTGGTTATTTTGGGCAACTTGTAAAGGGCAACGTGGTTTTCTTGGTTTCCTGCGAAAGGGCAAGGCATGATGGTTTCCCTAAGACCCTTTTGTTTTCATTAATTGATTGTCATGTAAATCTCAATGTAGAGATATATAAATTTATATAATTTTCAGTTTTTATTTTGTTAATTCAAGCGACTTTCAAGATAAGATAGATGGTGATGATGGACTCTTAACCAAGCTCCGGCGGCGACGAGATCTACGAAAAGGGTTTTCGTAGAGTCAAGTTTTCAAGTTCTCGATTAGAACAAAACCAAGCTTCTTAGGTATAGATCTACTTCTAGTTGGTTTTAGTAGATGTTTTATGCTTGTCTTGTTTGTTTCTTGATCTGTCTTCTTGTTCTTGATGGATCTTTGATCTTAATGCAAGAGATTAGTATTTTAGATATTGGGGTTGGGTTCTTAGCCTTTTGGATGATTGATCCCTGCATTAAGCAGGTCAAAAAGTTTTGAAACCCATGTAGAAGGCCCACCTACTTCCAATAAAACTGTACCACTAGCTTTCATAAATGAGTTAATTATTGTTGACACCAAAAATGTCACTTTGCCTCTTCAAGATCCAAAGAGCTACATGAAGTCGCAACCTGCCATAAATAGGCAATGCTGCTTCCAAAAATCAAATCTTGTCAGAATCAAACAAAAACTGCAAGATTCTTCAAGACAGCCAAAAGAGGAGTACACAAGAAGTTTCAGGCCATTTCAAAATCATTTGGCCTAACTTCGCTTCTCAGACAGCCGAAAAGGAGCTCTCGGCGGCAAAAGCATCGGAGACACCAAATCTTCGATCAGGGCCGATGGATAGTCTCAAAATACTTCCAAAAGGCTCCACGTCAAGTTTCGAGTCAAACCGACAACGTTTGACCCTACATCAACCCTCGAACAGCTAAATCAAGCCTCTCGGCGGCGAGAACCACCGAGGCCATTACTCATCAGATAGAGCACATGGACGGCTTCAAAATGCTTATAAAGGGCTACACGTCAAATTTCAGGTCATTTCCACAACATTTGACCATAGTTTGACGCTCGGAAGCCAAATCAGGCCTCTCGGCGGCAAAGCTCTCCGGGACCATGGTTTCCAAGACAGAGCCTATGGGTCATCTTAAAATGACTCCAATAGGTTCCCTGTCAAATTTCAAGTCAATCGGACATCGGTTGACCGCACATCAAACCGCGACATCTTCATCGCGACAAAAAGCAAGTCTACTGGTGATAGGACCCCAAACGGCTTCAAAACTCAAACAAAAGCCTATGGTTGGTCTTATTTATTGCTCAGGAGGCTTCACACCAAATTTCAGGTCATTCCGACATCGTTTGACCCAGTTTCAGCTTCTGACGGAAAATCGGCAGCTCTGCGCGACAAAGTCTTCGGCTTTCTCAGGAAATTGGAAACTTTGCAAAATAAAATGCAAGGATTCTCATCAGGTTTCCTACAAAGAAATTAGGCCAATAAATGGTCAGAATGTCAAGGAAAAGTACAGGAGAAAAAAGAATCGAAAAACAGCAAAAACGGACACAAAACGGGACACAAAAGAGGGAAAACCCCCCAGGGTCGCAGACCCCTGCGACCCTGGGCCAGGGTCGCCGGCGACCTTGAAACCCGGGGTCGCCGGGAAGGCCCCGGAAACCCCGGTTTTCGCCGTTTTTTCGCGATTCGAAGAGCCCAGCCTCTGGTACTTTCCAAAATTCATGCTTTTGAGACACCAAGTCCTCTGACATCCGTCCAAAACACGGGTCAATCATCAAGAGTATCGAAAACAATATTGATCGCCACCCGGTCAACCAAAAAAAAGTGTGCTTTCTACCCGACCGATCGAGAAATCGACAGGACAGATGGCACCGACCCGCTGTTGGCAATAAAACCCTGAAATTACATGGTCATCTGATGTCGATCTACATGAAGATCCATCGATGATCATCGATGGAAGAATCCCAAAAGACGTGGCACGGCCCGCGACTCTTCAGCTGCTCGGCGACCACTTAATGCGATTAATTGACTAGCTTTATTACAGTCATTAATCCATTTCTTTGGACGGCCCAATCAGAAGCAAGCATTCGGGAGTTACAAGTCAAGAGATTCATGGCATTTAACCCATGAAACTCCTCCCATCATGGCGATTAAAGGCGATTAAATGCCCTCAATCTCCTCCGGCCAATCAGAAGCCAAGAAAAAGGAGTTACAAAATAAAGAATTCAATTCTGTAACTCCTCCCTTTATGTAGCTTTATGACAATCAAAGCTCATAAACCCTCCTAAATGGCCACCTAAAAGCCTATAAATAGGAGAGCTCTCCAAGAAGAAAGGGCATCAGAAAAAAAGCACAAACACACAGACAGACAGAAGCACAGAAATCCAGAGAAAGGAAAAAGAGAGAAAACTCTGCGGAAGTTCTACACCGGCCACTGCAACAAGGTGACAAAAGTCCCTTGGGGGTACCCCCCCCAAGGTCCTTGCCTTCTCCTCCTGCCTCCAATGGCTTAGATGTGGCTTTTCAGCCCGTCTAGTCGGCTTTTTATTGGACATAGGACCTCCTTTTGGTCTTTGTCCTCTAAAAACCCGAGGTTATAGCCAAGCCAAGCGAATCAATAGCATCCTCTGTTCTCATCTGCATGGATGACGGCGAAGCCCACATATGGCTTGCGACCGTCAATCTAAACGAGTCCCCCACAATCTCCTGAGAAGTTAGATCCTCATTTTCTTGCTTTTCATTGTAGTTTGTATTTTTTCAAAAGAGACAAAAATCACAATTCTTGTCTTTCATTGTTGATAAGGATTGTAAATCGGCTATAAACGCCAAAAATCGGCTATAAACGCCAAAATCGGCTATAAATGCCAAAAAAATCGCCTTTCACGGCAAACCAAGAAAAATGTCTCTTTTCTTAAATATATGTGCAATGTAAAACTTGAAAGAAGTTGATTGCCTTTTTACTTGCGAAGGTTGATCTCCGGATCACCACTTGCAATTCCAAGTAAAAATAGAAAATCTGGCACACCCACACAAAAAAAGAAATGTTGATGCACGCCCCTGCCCCCCGGTTACGAAAGGGTCGGACCCGACGGACTCCCACGTCCACCGACCTCGGTAGGAACTCGAGCATTGGAGCGCGGTCCATCAAGCTGGCACACCCGGTGGGACCCGTTTATTTGGGAACACGATGCTAGAAATGAAATATTTGCATATCATATATTTTGCTCTATGCTTATATTTCTTTTCTCGATTCCTTGGCTACTTTATAATTGGTGGCCTATGTTGAATTCCGCATCTAAAAAAAAATGAGATGAGATTTTTTGTTTGGAAATTTCTAATTCTTTGAATTTATTTCCACTCTTTCTCTTTTAAAAAAAAAAAAATTTTAAAACAAAAAACAAAAAAAAATCAGATTTTTCATTTTGGATTCAAAATTGAGAAACTTTGATCCTCTCCCTTCTGGGCACTGGCACTCACGGAAATCGCTGAGACCGTGTTCGGATGGGGGGTTGGGCCATTGTTTCTCTTCGATGAGTTCATTAAAGATCTAAAAAAAAAATGAGATGAGATTTTTTGTTTGGAAATTTCTAATTCTTTGAATTTATTTCCACTCTTTCTCTTTTCAAAAAAAAAAAAAATTTAAAACAAAAAACAAAAAAAAAATCAGATTTTTCATTTTGGATTCAAAATTGAGAAACTTTGATCCTCTCCCTTCTGGGCACTGGCGCTCACGGAAATCGCTGAGACCGTGTTCGGATCGGGGGTTGGGCCATTGTTTCTCTTCGATGAGTTCATTAAAGATCTAAAAAAATATATATATATAATATATATAAATTTTTTTTTTTTTAGATTTCTCAATTTGGATTCAAAATTGAGAAACCTTGATCCGTTCCTATCGTTCATCGCACTCGCAGAAATGTTGAGCCTGTTCGACTAAGGTTTTGGGCCATTGTTTCTCTTCGATGAGTTCATTAAAAAAATATATAAAAAAAAATATAATTTTTAAAAAAAAGAGACATAGACCACTAAGGTTAAACCAACTGTGTTCTTTGATCATGGTTGATTCAAAGAAAAGCCTTGTCCAGAGTGTGGAGACAGATTGACTGTTCTAGGCAAGGGTCCTCCAAACGGGTTCATTAAGTAATCCTACCCTTACCTGGGGGCAATTCTATCAATCAAGATTTCATAAGGCCGGGTTAGGAGGCCTATGTGTACTCTCTCGTCTTTTAAACAAATAAAAAAAATAAAAAAAAATAATAAATTTTAAAAAAAAAAATAAAAAATAAAAAATTTTAAAATAAAAAATAAAAAATAAATTTTTTTTTTCAAAAAAAAAAATCTTAAAAATAAAAAAAAATAATAAAAAAAGATTTTTTTTTTAAAAAAATCTTCAAAATCTTCAAAAAAAAAAAAAAAAACTTCCGTCATTTTGGGTTTAGATTGGAGAAATCTTGGTCTTCTCCTTTCTGAGCACTGGCGCTCACGGAAATCGTTGAGACCGTGTTCAGATTGGAATGCCTTTTGCTCTCTTTGATAAACCCGATATTGACTTTTCAAAAAAAAAAAACTCGTCATCTTTAGATTCAGATCCGAGAAATTATGGTTCATTTCTTTCTGAGCACTGGCGCTCGCGGAAATCGCTGAGCCCGTGTTTAGATCGGAATACCATCTGCTCTCTTTGATGAATCCAATCTTGACCTTTCAAAACAGAGAATCTCATCTCATGGATGCGGTCTCAAAACATTTGTGTCTAGCGGTACTAGTACGCCCTTTCAGGGTCTACTGTATTGCGACCGGCACATCTGTAACTCCAACTTTATATTCTTCTTACCTCGAGCAAGCTCTGCTTCTCGATAAGTCGAATTTAAGTTCACAATTGCTTCTAGCAGTCACTGGGATGCCCATTCCGGGCTTACCATACCTGCGATCAGAACAATTGTACCTTCTATGGCATTTTGCCTTCCTCATATTGCTTGGGTCATCTACCTCGAGCAATTTGAAAAGGCGAAACCATAGAACTTCCCATTTATGATCATTATATTCTTGTGATTACTAATGGATGTGGTCTTGTTTCAGAAATTTTCGAAAACTAACAATGGCAGCTTCACTAACCATTACTTTCGATGAAAACAAGCACCAACTCATGCTTCAACAGAAGCAAACCACGCGCACCTACAAGCGCCCCATCAGCTGCCGAAGTGTCAACTCCCTCGGCAACTCTCTGAACTCCGGGTCGACCTCGACTCCCCGGACTATCGTCTTTGGGACGCTGGGACCATTCCCACTTCCTGAGGAACAAACTGCTCCCTCCAAGAAGCAGAAACTCGCCTCTCAACGTGTCACTACCGTGACACCAAAGGCGAGCACCAGAAGGCCTGAAGCCCGTGGCATCCCCACGAAGCCTCGACCTGCAAACAACCAGGTCTACCCCAAGACTTGGTCCCCAAGACCTTCACCAAAACAGAGAAGGTCCCAGACATCCACTAAGCCAGCATTCCTGGCCCCACTCAAGGAGAACCAGTTCTATCCTCTTGCCTACATGAAAGAGGAGAGACCCATCTCCGACTCGACTTCCAAGTCATCCCAGCATGAGTCGGCTTGTTCCTACAAGCCCAAAATCAAGTCATGCATCACAAGGCCTCCACAAGCACCTGCTAAGGCCTACAAACCTGCAGTTCGACCCTTCATCTCTACAGGGGCCGAACTTCAAAAATTCAAAGCTTCGCTGCAACAGGCGAATGACAGGGTTCGCATCCTGTCCTTGCCCAGCTACAAAGAAGACAGGCTCGGCTGCTGCGCCCGAGGGAGCACATCCTTCATCGTCAATGATGGACCGCGCTCCTGCTCGGTTCTACCGAGGTCGGCGGACGTGGGAGTCCGTCGGGTCCGACCCTTTCGTAACCGGGGGGCAAGGGGCGTGCATCAACATTTCTTTTTTTGTGGGTGTGCCAGATTTTCTATTTTTACTTGGAATTGCAAGTGGTGATCCGGAGATCAACCTTCGCAAGTAAAAAGGAAATCAACTTCTTTCAAGTTTTCCATTGCACATATATTTAAGAAAAGAGACATTTTCTTGATTTGCCGTGAAAGGCGATTTTTTGGCATTTATAGCCGATTTTGGCGTTTATAGCCGATTTTTGGCGTTTATAGCCGATTTTGGCGTTTATAGCCGATTTACAATCCTTATCAATAATGAAAGACAAGAATTGTGATTTTTGTCTCTTTTGAAAAAATACAAACTACAATGAAAAGCAAGAAAAGGAGGATCTAACTTCTCAGGAGATTGTGGGGGACTCGTTTAGATTGACGGTCGCAAGCCATATGTGGGCTTCGCCATCATCCATGCAGATGAGAACAGAGGATGCTATTGATTCGCTTGACTTGGCTATAACCTCAGGTTTTTAGAGGACAAAGACCAAAAGGAGGTCCTATGTCCAATAAAAAGCCGAGTAGACGGGCTGAAAAGCCACATCTAAGCCATTGGAGGCAGGAGGAGAAGGCAAGGACCTTGGGGGGGGTACCCCCCAAGGGACTTTTGTCACCTTGTTGCGGTGGCCGGTGTAGAACTTCCGCAGAGTTTTCTCTCTTTTTCTTTTCTCTGGATTTCTGACTGCTGTCTGTTGATGTTCGTTGTGTGTCTGTGTCTGTTCTTCTTGGAGAGCCCTCCTATTTATAGGCTTTTAGGTAGCCTTTTAGGTGGGTTTATGGGCTTTTATTGTCATTAAGCCGCATAATGGGAGGAGTTACAAAATTGAATTGTTTATTTTGTAACTCCTTTTTCTTGGCTTCTGATTGGCCGGAGGAGATTGAGGGCATTTAATCGCCTTTAATCGCCATGATGGGAGGAGTTTCATGGGTTAAATGCCATGAATCTCTTGACTTGTAACTCCCGAATGCTTGCTTCTGATTGGGCCGTCCAAAGAAATGGATTAATGACTGTAATAAAGCTAGTCAATTAATCGCATTAAGTGGTCGCCGAGCAGCTGAAGAGTCGCGGGCCGTGCCACGTCTTTTGAGATTCTTCTGTTGATGATCATCGATGGATCTTCAGGTAGATCGACATCAGATGACCATGTAATTTCAGGCGTTTGTTGCCAACAGCGGGTCGGTGCCATCTGTCCTGTCGATTTCTCGATCGGTCGGGTGGAAAACACACTTTTTTTGGTTGACCGGGTGGCGATCAATACTGTCTTCGATACTCTTGATGATTTACCCGTGTTTTGGACGGATATCAGAGGACTTGGTGTCTCAAAAGCATGAATTTTGGAAAGTACCAGAGGCTGGGCTCCTCGAATCGCGAAAAAAACGGCGAAAACCGGGGTTTCCGGGGCTTTCCTCGGCGACCCCGGGGTCCAAGGTCGCCGGCGACCCTGGCCCAGGGTCGCAGGGGTCTGCGACCCTGGGGGGGTTTTCCCCCTTTCGTGTCCCGTTTTGCGTCCGTTTTTGCTTTTTTCTGATTCTTTTTTCTTCTGTACTTTTCCTTGACATTTTGACCATTTATTGGCCTGATTTCTTTGTAGGAAACCTGATGAGAATCCTTGCATTTTATTTTGCAAAGTTTCCAATTTCCTGAGAAAGCCGAAGACTTTGTCGCGCAGAGCTGCCGATTTTCCGTCAGAAGCTGAAACTGGGCCAAACGATGTCGGAATGACCTGAAATTTGGTGTGAAGCCTCCTGAGCAATAAATAAGACCAACCATAGGCTTTTGTTTGAGTTTTGAAGCCGTTTGGGGTCCTATCACCTGTAGACTTGCTTTTTGTCGCGATGAAGATGTCGCGGTTTGATGTGCGGTCAACCGATGTTCGATTGACTTGAAATTTGACAGGGAACCTATTGGAGTCATTTTAAGATGATCCATAGGCTCTGTCTTGGAAACCATGGTCCCGGAGAGCTTTGCCGCCGAGAGGTCCTTTTCGGCTGTCGGAGAAGTGAAGTTAGGCCAAATGATTTTGAAATGGCCCGAAACTTGTTGTGTACTCCTCTTTGGGCTGTCTGGAAGAATCTTGCAGTTTTTGTTTGATTCTGACAAGATTTGATTTTTGGAAGCAGCATTGCCTATTTATGGCAGGTTGCGACTTCATGTAGCTCTTTGGATCTTGAAAAGGCAAAGTGACATTTTTGGTGTCAACAAATGCCCCCTCGAGGTACAGCGGCGAGTTGCTTAACTTTTGTAGTCGATGTGCCTCGAAGAGATTTTTTGAAGGAGAGCCTGTGACTTGACCAAGAGTCTTTGAGCAGTCTTTCTTTTTGGTATTTGTAGCCTTTTGAGCTTCCAGGGGAATTTTATGGTAGTGAAAGGGATCACGTACCATCTCGAGGCAAAGTTTTGAAGATGACATCAGGGATGTGGATTTGGGTTTTGACCTTGTGACCTAACAGGCTATATGTGGCAGGTTAGGGGGTCGGGTTTGGTTTTGATCGTGTGACCCAACAAGCTGTATGTGGAATGTTGGGGGATCAATTTTGGTTTTGATCTTGTGACCTAACAGGCTGTATGTGGCAAGTTAGGGGATCAGGTTTTGGTTTTTGGTTTTTTGGTCTTATGACCTAACAGGCTGTATGTGGCAAGTTAGGGGACCAGGTTTTGGTTTGATGGAATGTCAATTTCAAGAATTTGGCTCAATTTGGTAGATGAGGGTGGATGGTTTGATTTTTAGAAGCTCATGGGGCTTGGAATTTTCTTTTGTATGGTCCAATCAACTCAAAAGAGGCATGGAACCATTTTTGTATGCTCTTGGTAAGAGGGATTTCTCTTTGACTAAAAGCCCAAAATTTTTCTTTTTTTTTTTTTTTTTTTTTGTGCCTAGGTGGTCAAACCTGGCTCATATGGGCTAACCCATGGGACCTTAAGTTTTTGAAATGGCTTAGATCTCATATGGTGTCATTTTTGTAAAGAATATCCAAAAATATCTCATTTGGATAGAGAATATCTAAGAATATCTTTACTTGGAGAGAATCTCTCATGATCCCTTTATTTTGGGATAGAATATCTCAAGATATCTTTCTTTTGGGAAAGAATCCGTCATAGATTATATCTTTTAGGAGAAAATCTCTCATTGATTTCTTTTTTGGGAGAGAATCCCTCAAGATATCTTTCTTTTGGGAAAGAATCTTTCTAATTTCTTTCTTTTGGTAAGGTTACTAATTAGTAACACTTACCTCTTTCTTCTTTCCTTCTTTGGTTTGCTCTCCTCTATAAAAGCAAGGAGAAGTTTGGATCTCTTGCTCTTATTACTTTCTTTTGCAATAATCTCAAGAGGGCTTCAAGACCAAGAGCTTTTCTTCTTCAAGATCTTCAAGAGTTTTCTTCTTCTTCTCCATCAATGGCTTCAAGTAAGTTCTTCTTTTTCAAGAAAACTCCATTGTAGGAAAAAAAATAAAGTTCTTTCTTCTCTTTTTTTTTTGTTTCTTTCTTTTCTTTTCTTCTCTTTTTTTTTTCTTTTTTTTTTCACGTGATTGCCTCCTTTTTTTTTTACACGTTTTTTTTTTTTTTGCTTTCTTTTCTTTTTTTTTTCATGTTTTTTTTTTTGTGTGTGGGCCGTACGGACAGATCCGTACGGATCTGGCCGTACGGCCACGTGGCCTGTGGGCCAGCCCCTCTTTTTTTTTTCTTTCCCTCCCCTTTTTTTTTTGAGAGAGTTTCGTTTCTTTTTTTTTTTTGTTTTCTTTCCCCTCTTTTTTTTTTTGAGAAAGTTTCTTTTCTTTTCTTTTTTTTTTTTGCTCATCATGATAATGCATTTTTTTTCGCAAACCAAGATGTTCATGCATGCATTCAATTTGTAAATTAAATTTGTAGCATGATGTGATAGCATACCTGAAAGTTTTCGCAAATTTGGGAACTTGGAGCTCGCAGTGATGTTGAGCCCTTCCTGATTTTGCGGAGACTTTTAGGTTTCGAAAGTTTGGAGTTTCGGAGCTCGCAGCGATGTTGAGCCCATCTTCAAGCTTTCTATTTCTTTCGGGATAGTTCCTTTTCTTCGGAATTGCCCCGTCATCATGTCAAAATTTCGCCAGATTTTTTTTAGCGAGATTCTGTCATTTTGATGTTTGATCTTTTTCTTTTCCATCCTTTTCAGGTGGTTCCTCCAGAGCGAACAAGGGTAAAGAGCCTGCTACAAGCGTACCTCGTCGATCTTCTAGATCTTCTAATCCGGCCGTTCAGCAGGCTTTCGAGAAGGTCCAGTATGTTGAGAGAAATCTGGAAGAGTGCGACTCCCTCAACAGAGATGAGATGAGGCAGCGACTGATCACTCTCAAGGGAGAGGAATTCTATAAGATCATGGTAAGCAGTCGTCCATGGGTGATGGAAGATCAGAGCGTTTTGCCCAAGCCTACCTTCTTCTTTGGTGATGCAGTCCCTGATGACATTACATACCAGAGGAGATGTTTTCAGTTTTCCTTCACAGCAGATGGTGAGAAGAAGACTGTTACTACCCGGTCGATGTTTGATCGCACCGTCTCGATTCTGAGCCTTGCCCCCACGTGCCCTAAGAGGGAAGATCCTCCAAGTTGGGTGAGAAGGACAAATGTAATCAAGACCGGGGTTTTTGTTGGCGGTTCTCCTGGATATACGGAGAGGTCGCCTGTTGACATGGACTTGTTGATGCCATCAAGCGGCTACCAGGGCTCTGATTATCCGTCGGTCGATTTGAGACCGGTGGGCCTTGGTATTTTCAGCGGTGACGGCAGCAATTGGATCAAGCCTTTTCGACTTCGAGGTCGTTTCAATGCTGACTCCGAGTGGAAGTCGTGGACTGATCGCGTCCTGCTGATTGGTGGCGCCATTTTGAAGGAAGCCGGGATTTTTGATGCGGTCCGCGCTTTTAGGGAGACCGTGATCTTTTCCGACGAGGCCTTCATGGCTATGCTGGAGTCATTTCTCCCACAAACCAATACCTTCGTTGTGACGAATGGTGAGATTGGTTTTTCTTTGAAGGAGCTGAGCGCTATTACCGGATTGCCCATCCTCGGCAAACTTTATGAGGAGTTTATGCCGATTGACAGCGTCCTCGAGGGGCAGTCTGAGGAGTTCAGGCTTTTATACTTTCAGCTCGTCGCCTTCTATGATTTTTTGAAGGAGAAGGGGGGTTCGAAAGTTAGATCCAGCAGTTGGAAGAGTTTTTGCTCTTCATTCCCCAACTTTTTTGATAGCAGGGAGTCTTCTGATAGCGTGACCCAGGAAGCCGGATCTCAGGATCCAAGTTCAAAGAAGATCTTGGCCATGCAAGAAGAGTTGAGAGATTTCTGTGCAAGTACAAACGCCATATGTCCTGACATTGCACTGCGGAGAAATCTCGCTGTTTACCTCACTTATTGGCTTGGTGAGGCTGTATTTGCTGGAGGAGATGGAACGCACATCAGGCCGCATTGTATTTTCCCGGCTTGTCAGATGGCGTTTGGAGAGCAGGTTGCTTTGGTGCCAGCTCTTTACTCCTACCTGTGTACCGAACTGCAGGCTGCTGCTTTTTTGGTTCGGCTTGGGCTTCCCATGAATAGGGTATTTTCAGCCCATATCTTTTATTCGTGGTATGTATACCACTGCCCTGGCTTCCATCGGCTGGGTGCTGCTCAGGATGATGATCCTTTGATGATTCGACTGGCTAAGGGCAAAGCCGTGTCCGAATCACTTTTGTTTGCCCGTATGAGGATCCGACGGTTCAGGGACGTCGAGATGGGGCAATCTTCAGTAAAGCTTTCTCCGGAGTTGCGGAAGAAGGCTTTTGATTTTGGTGCCTCCCGAGACTCTACCAGGGCGGGGTCGGGAAGGCTTTATTCCTTGACAAATGCAGAGAGAGAGTGGTTTTTGAGCATACGTGTCGGCACGATGGTGTACCGTATACATCTTTTCGTCGACATCCAACCGTATGTACCCTCTCGCTTTGCTTTGCAGCTTGGCTTTTCTCAAGGCGTTGTTGGAGCGCCTTCAAGCATGGTGAAACGCTTTGGAGGCTTACAGGACGGGAGAAATGCATGGGCTTTCTATAGTGCTGAAGACACTACAGCCATGATTTCTTATCCTGTGTTGTTGACTTCCCGGACTGCCGGCTTTGCGAAGTGGTTCGCGGAGAGCTTCTCGGCATATCGGGGACTTTCCAGGAAGGAGCTTGATGTGAAGCTGGCATCTGGAAAGGGCCTTGGAAAGTCGGATGGCATCCGGCGAGAGGAAGTTTGGGCCTTCCTTTCTGGAGAGAAGCACAAGATAGGCTTTCTCGGTGACCAGGGCGTCATCGGTTCTGAAGCTGTTCGAGAAATACCTGACGAGGCTTTGGAGCAGCTAGAACAGGAGGAAGCCGAACTTGGCGCTTGGATGCAAGCGGCACAGAGGCAAGCTTCCGTGGAGTCTACTGGCAAGAGCAGACCATCTAGTGATGAGTCAAGTGGGAAACCTGACTCTGACGGCGGGGCAGGTTCCTCTAAGAAGCGAGCCCGCAGAAGTAAGAGGAGGAGGAGTCATCATCGCAGCAAGGGGCAGCATGAGGACTCTCCTAACTTGGAAGTTCCTCTTACTATCAATGAGGATGTGCCAGTGGATGCTGACGAGCCTCCAGAGAAGAGAAGCCGAGAAGAAGAGACCGTCGGTGAAGGTATGATTCTTCCTTTTTCTCTTTCCATTTCTTTTCATGGGATTTTTTCCATGTTATGATTTGCTTCTTGTTTCTGCTTTTCTTTTTTTTTTTTAGCAGAGGAAGACTTGGTGATGCCTGAGGTCCCAACCGATGAGGTGGTGATGGATCCTGTCGAGGCACCTGAAGAAGAACCGACGGGCTCTGGAGTAAATCCAGAATCTCCAATTGGTACGACTTCTTTTGCTCTCTGTTTTTTTTTGTTTGTGACTTGGCTTGCTAACACATTTTTTTTTTGTCAGCTGACTTGCCACAGGGTTCTGATGACTTTGAACCATCGATGGACGCAAATGTTGATGATGCTTTCGATGAGTTCATGGAGGAGGAAAGTGTTCCACCAGTCGTCGAAGAAGGTATTTTGTAGTTATAACTCTGATAATGATTTTCAAACAGGGTCATATTCATAACTTTTTGTGTTTCCTTTGCAGGTTTTGAAGTGGCAGAGGAGGATCCGTCGCTTCCAGAGCAAGAGATGCCAGAGGTTGATCCAGAGGTAGAGATTCCTGGGACCAGCTCTGACAATATTGAGGAGATTCCTCGCGCTGAGATTCCTTCCCGAGCAGGAGCAGCTTCAGCTGGAAAGAGTTCTTTTGTTACTCTTTCAACAGATGATGACATGAGTAGCCGACCAACGGAGTTGGGCGAATCTTCAGCTGGGCCATCTCTTCTTTTTGCGAAGAAGGTGGTGGTGCGAGTTCTGAGCTCTTGGATTGAGACTCTCTTTTCTGGGCACTTGGAAGTCAGATTTGGCATGATCCAGCATGTGCAGGAGATTCTCAGTGATGCTGAAGAGGCTGGTCTGGATGTCACAGGTGCCAGGGCGATCGTTGATAGGATCATTGCACTGGGTGACAAGTGGTTTGAGACCGTGAGTTTGGCTGATGACCAGTTCTTCAAGGAGATGTTCCTGGACCCTGCTGATAAGGCTAAGTCTGACCTGGATGAGGCTACAGAAAGCAGGAAGCTGGCAGTCCGAAAGAGGAACTTAGAAGAGATAGCCATCATCAGGCTGACACATGACCTCAACATCCTTGACAGGGAGGTCGATGAGGCGAGGAAACGTCTTGAGCATTTGCAGGCACAAGTCGCTGCCAAGTGGACTGCCATAATAGAAGCTCGCGACAGGGAGAGTGCCCTGATTCACCAGGTTGCAGATGCCGAACGGGTTCTCAAAAGGAAGTCTGATGAGGATGAACAATGGCAAACTGCTCGAGGTAAGCTTCCTGGTGTGAGAGAAGGGGTACAGCCCACTCCAGCATCTCATGGCAAGTTCCTGAAGAAGCGTGCCTTGGAATCCTTGACGGCTGAGGCTAAAAGTCTGCTTGGGGAGCTGAACTCTTGGCTGGAGACCATTTTTGATTGAGCTCCTGTATACAGAAACCATCCTTCTTTCTTTTCCTTTTTTTTTTGGTACCACTTGTATTTTTTGGTACTTATTTTTTGTAGTGCTTGTGAACACTTTCTCTCTCTTTTTTTTTTGGTACCACATGTATTTTTTTGGTACTCTTTTCTCTTTTTTTTTTGTTATCCCTACGCTCACTTGAATCTTTTTGTGATAAAAGTAATTGCTAAATGGGATGCTTTTTTTTTTTGTTATCCCTACGCTCACTTGAATCTTTTTTGTGATAAAAGTAATTGCTAAATGGGATTTGATCAAAAGGTTGTCATTTTGTGAAAATCTTTTGTCAAGTGGTTGTTTTGGCATGAAAGCCAGGTTTTTTGTTTGTGGCATGGAAGCCAATTTTGGCATGAGAGCCAGCTTTTCTTATGGCATTGATAGCCTGTTTTTTTTTTTTGTGGCATCTATAGCCAATTTTGGTGGCATTGATAGCCGGTTTGTGGCATTTATAGCCGGTTTTGTTTTGGTGGCATTGATAGCCGTTTTTTTCTTTTTGAAATCCAAGTTTTTTTTTTTGTGTGGCATTGATAGCCGGTTTTGTTTTTAGTGGCATTGATAGCCGGTTTTGTTTTTGGTGGCATTGATAGCCGGTTTGTGGCATTTATAGCCTGTTTTAATGGCATTTATAGCCGGTATGGTTTTCAAAAAATGCAAGTATCGACTAAAAGTCGCCTCCCTGCTGAATGTTCTTGCAAGTATCGATGGAATGTCGCATCCTTGCTCATTCGGTTGCGAGTATCGATGGAATGTCGCATCCTCGCGGATTTGGGTGCAAGTATCGATGGAATGTCGCATTCTTGCTTTTCAAAAATTTTGGTTTTGCGGGTACTGACTTGATGTCGTTTCCCCACGATTTTTTTGAAATTTGTGGTTTTCTCGAACCTTTGGGTTATGGATATCAACTGAAATGTTGCGTCTCCATGGTTTTTTAGGTTTTTTTCGAACCTTTGAAATTTGGGTTGTGGATATCAACTGAAATGTTGCATCTCCACAGTTTTTTTTAGGTTTTTTTTGAACCTTTGAAATTTGGGTTGTGGATATCAACTGAAATGTTGCGTCTCCACAGTTTTGGATTTTGCAAGTATCGACGAAATGTCGCTTCCCTGCGATTTTGGAAGTGTCGAACGTGGTTCGCTTGCTTCCGATTTGTGCAAGTATCGACTAAGCGTCGCTTCCTCGCGGTTTTTGAAAAACCATTTTTTTGTTTAAAGACACGAGGGTCATGAGTTTTGACCTAAAACCATTTTGACGGTAAAAGGCAGGGTGGACTAGGGTGGAAATCCCTGAATCCGGATTTTGTTTCAAACCATGAATTTTGGGTTCAAGGGTTGAAAATTTTGGTCAAGTTAGGGAAAGGTTCCTGAACTTGGATATATATATTTTTTTTAACAATGAAACGATGAAAGTAAGCATTGTTTTAGATTTCTAGAAATTTCAACATTTGATATGAAAATTCTAAAAAAGGGTGGGTTTAGCGAGCGTGTACCTGGAAACCGGTTTTGGCCATACAGGCATTGCTCTTACCCAGTTGGGTAAGTCTTCAAGGGTAGTACCGCTTTAAGAACTTGCCATTGATGGGCAGCATACATCTGTCACCTTCCATGTTTAGGAGTGCGTATGCGCCATTGGAGAAAACTTTGTCGATGACGTAGGGTCCCTCCCATTTTGGCTCAAACTTGCCTTTGGACTTGTGAGCGAAGACCATTGGTCTTTTTACCGCAAGAACCAAGTCATTCTTTTTGTAGGCGCGTTGCCTGACCTTTTTATCGAAAGATCCTGCCATACGTGCTTGGTAAAGTTCAATGCTTTGTTGAGCTTCGAGCCGTCTCTCATCGAGATTGTCCAGCTCATGGAGCCGCAATTTGACATTGCTTTCTTGAGTCATGTCATTTTGCAAGGATACCCTCAAGGAAGGAATTTGTACTTCCAAGGGCACGACAGCTTCGCATCCATAGACCAAGGAGAATGGTGTGCTATGGGTTGGTCCTCGAACGGTGGTTCGATAGGCCCATAAAGCTTCAGACATTTTGTCGCTCCAGTCTCTTTTGTGATTAGAGACCATTTTTTTGAGGATTTTGCAGAGTGTCTTGTTGAAAGCTTCTGCTAACCCGTTTGCTGCCGGATTGTATGGAGTCGAAGGACAGCTTTGGATTTTGTATTTGTCGCAGAACCTGTAGAATCGATGATCCCGGAACTGTGGTCCGTTATCATGGACGAATCTTTTGGGTATGCCGAAACGACAAATGATGTTGGTGCGTAGGAACTGAAGGACTGATGAGGTCTTCATTTCGTTAAACGCAAATGCTTCTGACCACTTGGAGAAATAATCCGTAGCGGCGAAGATGAAGCGATGACCTTTGCTTGAAGGGGGAGAAATAGGACCTATGATGTCCATACCCCAGGCTTCGAAAGGCCATGAGATCGCTGTAGGATGCAGCCATTCTGGAGGCATGTGAATGTAATCTCCATGAACTTGGCATTGTTGGCAGCGCTTAGCAAATTGCATTGCGTCAGCTACCATGGTAGGCCAGTAATATCCTAACCTTTTTATCTGATCATAGAGCTTAGGTCCAGCCTGATGAGCTCCACAAAGACCAGCATGAACTTCTTTGAGTGTTTCTTCAGCCTCTTGTTGTGACAAGCAGCGTAGAAGTACTCCGTTGAAGGATTTCCTGTAAAGGATTTTTGATGGAATATCCAAATGGAAGCTTGGGGTTCGCCTTTGGATGCTTACCCGTTCTTTTGGATCTTCAGGTAGGATTCCGAACATAATGTAATCAATGAACGGATCCCTCCAGTCGCCAATTGAAGTTTGAAGGATTGAAATCCGACTTCCGACCACTTGGTGGCATTCAGCAACTGCTTGGTGTGTGTTAAGAGGAGGAAGGATTCTCCTTTCGCACACTGTGACTTGCATGTTTTCCCCTTCCTGGATTGCCATGGATGCGGCAAGTCCGGCTAGGGCATCTGCACGTATGTTTTCACCTCTACGAATGTGGGTGATGTGACAGATGTCAAACTTTTGCAGAAGTGATTGTGCCTTGTTGTAGTAGGGCAACAAATCTGGCTTCCTGACTTCAAATTTCTGATTCATCTGGTTGACGATCAGTTGAGAGTCTCCAAAGACTTCCAGCATGGTGATACCGGATTCGATGGCGAGTTCCAATCCTAAGATCAGAGCTTGATATTCAGCTGCATTGTTTGTGCATGGTTCCAGTAGCGAGAAAGCGTGTGGAATCATGTATTTGTCGGGGCTAACAAAGAGGATGCCAACTCCCGAGATCAGCTGTCTTTTTTCATTTGTCCTGGTTGCACCGTCAAAGTACATGTCCCAGGAGGCACTTTGTGAGAAAGTCTCCACATTGTAGACTGGTTCGTCTGGGAGATCATCTCTTAGTGGAGAATCTTTAGGCAATGGATGCTCTGCGAGGAAGTCTGCTAGAGCTTGCCCTTTGATTGCTTTTTGTGGTACATACCTAATATCAAATTGTGACAGAAGGATGGACCATTTTGCCAGTCGAGCATTGAGAGAACCTGCCTTTGTGACAAGGACCTTCAAGAGGTTGACCCTCGAGACCAGGTAGACTGTATTGGAAAGCAAGTAGTGACGCAGCTTTTGTACGGCGAACATCACTGCAAGACATTCTTTTTCAACTGGGAGAGTAGCGATGCTCTGCACCTACTAGCATGCGGCTGAGGTAATATAGAGCAGCTTCTTTTCTTTGATCATTTTCTTGCGCAAGCAGAGCTCCCAGAGAGTGATCAAGGGCTCTTGTGTACAAGATGAATGGTTTTCCAGTGGTAGGAGCAGCTAACACTGGAGGTTTTGTCAGGTATGACTTGATGTCTTGGAAAGCAGCTTCACAGTCAGCATCCCAGACAAAGTTTACACCTTTTTTCATCAACCGGGAGAATGGACGGCATTTCCCCGAAAGATTGGAGATGAACCGTCTGATGTAGGCCAATCTCCCTTGAAGCCCTTTGAGTTCTCTCAAGGTTCTTGGAGAGGGCATTTCTAGAATGGCTTTGACTTTTATGGGGTCAAGCTCTATTCCAGCTTTCCGAACTAAGAATCCGAGGAACTTACCCGACGAGACGCCGAAGAAGCATTTCAATGGATTCATTCGCAATTTGTGTTTGCGAAGCCGGAGGAAGACTTCTCGAAGGTTTTCGAGATGATCTTCTTTTCTTTTGCTTTTGACGGCGAGGTCATCAACGTAACATTCAACCGTCTTGTGCTGCATATCTTGGAATATTTTCATCATAGCCCTCTGATATGTGGCACCAGCATTCTTCAGACCAAATGGCATGACAGTGTAACAATACACGCCAAATGGGGTTCGAAAGGATGTATGTTTTTCATCCTCAGGATGCATCTTTATCTGATTGTAGCCAGAGAAACCATCCATGAATGTCATTCGCTCGAATCCACAGGTATTATCAATCATTACCTCTGGTATGGGGAGCGGAAATTCATCTTTTGGGCATGCGCCATTCAGGTCTCTATAATCAATACAGACCCTGATCTGCCCATTTTTCTTTGTCACGGGGACAATGTTGGCCAACCATTCAGGATGTTGTTCCTCACGGATGAAGCCGACGCTTTTGAGTTTTTGAACTTCTTGTTCAATTTTATCCATCACATCTGGACGGAATCTTCTTTGGCCTTGCTTGACAGGCTTGATGTCTTCTTGAAGATTGAGTTTGTGAACTGCTATTTTGGGGTCTAAGCCTGGCATTTCAGCATAAGACCATGCAAAGCAATCAACGAACTCACGAAGAAAAGCGATATACTCGGGTAACTCATCATCCTTTATATTCTTGCTTATGAATACAGGACGTGGGTTATCTGGTGTTCCCAAGTCTATCTTTTGAACAGGATCTTCTGTTGGAAGGTTCGAAGGTGGTTCCTCCACAATATTTTCGGAGGCTTCCAGCTCAACGAAACCTTCTGGGGTTTCAAGGGCATTTCCAGACCAAGGTTTTGTTCCTTTCCACGGGTCTTCTTGATCGGTAATTTTCCCAAGGCTTGCTATGAGATGATCCCAATCGCCTGTTGAAACCGAGTCGAAGTAGGCTACTTCTTTTGGAGATGAGGGTTCTTCTGGGTCAGAAGTCCACACGTCTGTGCCATCGGACAACTCCTCTTCATTTTCGGAGAAATCGTGCCAATTGGATGAGCTTCCTGGATCTTTGTCAGGTGACTCATCAAAGAGATATCCAGGGAGATCGATGTCTTCATGGACTTGAGATGTTGAGGCTTGGTCAGTATATTGACTTTTAAGCCTTTGTGTCAACTGTCTCAAGGGAGTGTCGGGATCATACCCTAACCCGTGTGAAGACTTTTCTACATAGCCGTAGAGTCTCCAATCTTCCAGCTGGCTTTTGGTCAAGACGGGCCCCAATGGCGTGAGAATACCGCGTCCTTCTCCCAAACCGACTGGGTTTTGAGCGTCATAGCCCATTTTCTTCATAATAGCTTGTGCCACAGAACTGTATAAGGATAGTTGAGGCGTACCTTTATTTTGGAAAGGTTCAAGCATGGAGTTTGATGAAGAAGCATCCGATCTATGGAAGAAGATCGGTTTTTCCTTTGCTGAAGTTGCTGGAACAACGAAGGAAGCTGACGTAGGATCTTCTATGTCAGAAGTTGTCTCCATTGGAGTAAGAGCAGGCTGAACTTGCTGAGTGTCAGCTTGGCTTGACGATGTGTCGTCTTCTGGCTCTGAATCCGAGTCCGTGTCTTGCATGATAGACACGAAAGAGACAACAAATTTGCCCCCAGGCTTTTGTTTTGCCTTCTTCACTTTAGTTGTGATGACCAAAGGCTTTGAAGATTTGAGGGAGATGATGAAGGGAGTTTGCATGCTCTCTTCAGATTTACCGGATGGTTTGTTTTCTTCCAGTGATTGTTGAGGAGCTTTGCCTTTATCTTTCTGGAGATTTTCGGCAAAGGATGCTGTATGCTTCTCCTCTTCTTCTTTTTCACCTTCATACATTTGTGAGTCTGCGAAGTGGATTTCTTTACCTTTGAAGGGTTTTCTGTCCGCAAAGACTCGATGTATCATGCCGTCGTTGCCAACAAACTTGATGCATTGATGTAGAGTTGAAGGGACAACACCATTCTCATGGATCCAAGGGCGTCCGAGAAGGATGTTGTAGCATGAAGGGGTCTTTATTGCATACACTGTGACCTCAGAGATAAGATCACCTATCTGCAATTTGAACCTGATTTTGCCGATAGGCCTTTGAGTACTCCCATCGTATCCAAAGATAGATACAGATGTGTGGCTCAGTTTGCTGGGTGGGATGCCCAACTCTTCAAGAGCCGATGTGGAGATAAGGTTGAGTGCAGAACCTGGGTCGATCTGAACTCTATGCATAGGCATTTCCTTGATATACCCTGTGAAGTACAGGGGTCGGTTATGCCTGGTTTCGCCAAGTAGGAGGTCGTCCTTTGTGAAGGCGATGGTTGCACTGGCTGCTTTTTTAACCGAGAGGCATTCAATGCATGATCCCTCAGTTTTCTTCTTTTCTCCCTTTGAGGAGGCTTCTGAGTTTTTGACCCGGTAATCCATTTCAATTTGGAGGACTTGCGGGGCATGTTTGTCGACATCCTCATTCAGTTTTTGTAATTCTGAGATGAGATTATCACGAGTGTGCGGAGACATTCGCAACAAATCTAGGATGTGCAGACGTGCAGGTATGTGCTTGAAGTGTTCAATCAAGTCATACTTGAAAGCCTCCTTAGGGCCTGCATGTTCATCATTGTTGCCACTAGGGGCGCTTACAACATCTTTTCCCGAAGGATTTACATATGTAAAGGAAGATTGGTTGTAATTTTTGTGGTAGTCCCGGCCAGAGCGGGTGCCTCTACCAACTTCGAGAGCTTCTTGAGAAGGGTCTTCGTTTGGAAGATTGTCTTCAGGATCAAGAGGCTGTCGTTTTTCATTTGCTGAGGATGCATCAGCAGCAGAGTTACCATCCTCAGTGATTGTGTTGCATGGAGCATTTTCCGGGAACAAGTCCTGAACAGCATCCAGCAATCTTTCTTCTTCGTTGACTAATTCATCGTCCCAAACATCAATGGCTGGGAATTCTTCAGTCAGGAAGGGTGTGAACTTCGAAGTCACAGTCTCAGGAGAAGAAACCTGAGAGGGTGTCATCTCAGTGAAAGTCACGTGAGACGAGGTGGCTCCAGAAGATATATTGCTAGGCGTCGCCGGAGTGTAAGTGCTCTCATCAGACGATGCTTCGGAAGAGCTATAATCCCGAATTATCACATTACAGGAAGCTCTGACGGGAGACGTTGCCTGATCGGAGTCAGACTCATCCTCGGATGTGAGAGGATCGTCTATCCAGCAATTTTCTCCATTTTCAGGAGTTAAGGGAGGATGTACCTGATGGTCTTCAGGGACTTCAGGCTCTGGATTGCGAGGAGGCTCGTTGACGCGTTCTTGCTCTTGTTCTAGAGCGAGTCGCTGCAAGATCCTTGCATATTCTTCAAGATCAGGTATGGGAGCCGGATCTTCTTCCTCATCATCTCTTTGTGGCTCAACATTGTTGATTTCCACTGGAGTAATGAGAGGTGCTGAGTCAGCAGCATTTTCTTGTACAGCCTCTTGGTCTTCTTCATCATCAGACCAGGATCCTTGTGGCTGTAGGGGGTTATACCAGATTACTGGCATAAGATGAGACTCAGGAACCCATTCTTCATCGGAGAGATATTCTCCTGTTTCAAGGGATTCCTCCCACTCATTTGTGTAGTTGGGTTCGAATCCATCATCGGTGTCGCTGGATTCGTATCCATCAATGGAGAATCCAACTACTGAATTGCAAGAGTATGATGCCTCCTGCATGGCTTCTTTGAATTGAGGTGGCATGAAATCATTGAGAGTGAATTTCCTTACCCCCTTTGAAGTCTCTGGAAGGGATGTTTTTGTTACCTCCAGTGAAGCGGTAGAGGAAGCCTCTGCCTTTTCTTTGACCTCTAGTTTTGGCTGGGTCTTCTCTTGCCGTTTGAGCTTGAGGAGATGTTTCCTAGCCTGCCTTCGCTGTTGAGCTGTAGGCTTTATTTTCACGACCTCCCAATTTTCATCTTCCAGGAGATCGGGATGTACCCATATCGGTTGTCCGTCTGGTGTCGGGTAAGGAACCAGTTCCTCGGACGCTTCGATTGAGTTTATCACCTTGAAGGAAGTAGTGATCTTCTTCTTCGGTGATCTTGATGTTTGTCCACATGTCACCATGTTGACGGAGGCAGACCCATAGTTTTTGTCAAAGGTGATGACTCCGTTTTTCCACATCTCATTTATTTTCTCTCTCACAACGAAGCATTGATTGAGAGGATGCGAGATCATCTGGTGGTATGGACAGTACCGAGGATCGTTGGTTTTGCCAACATCACCCGGTCTTTTTGGTTCAGGCAAGGTGAGCTTGCCGTTTGCCACAAGAGCCCCGAAGATTTCATCAACATCTTCATCAAACGGGTATTTCTTCTCTACTCGTTCTTTGAAGGCGTCAGAGAGTTCAGGTCTCTTACCAGCAGCTTTGTTTTCAGCTTTCTTTGGTGGCTGAGGAGCTGGCTTGGTCTGCACATTGAGGACCTCTTTCTTCTTTGGTTTAGAGGTTGCAATGGCGGTTGGCTCTTTTCTTGATGATTTCTGACTGTTGAGGTCTTTAATCACCGTTTCAGCTTCCATGGAAGCTTCTAGGAGTTCTCCCAGGTTTTTTGATTTGTTGCCGATGATCATGGAGCGGATTCTGGCTCTCATATTGTTTCGGCAGATGTCGACTAGCGACGCTTGTGGCAATACATCAGAGCATTTGTATGCCATTGCTTTCCACTTGTGAATGAAGTCATATGTTGATTCATTCTCCCCCTGTTTTAGGCTGCACAACTGAGCCATAGTAGCAGGATGATCCTCACCTTTGAAGTGAGTCAGGAAGCGTGTCTCTAGCATGGCCCAATTTTGGATTGAGTCCTCCGGCAGAGTGGAGTACCAATCGAAAGCCGTACCTTTTAGGGTACTTGCAAAGAGGCGGATCTTGAGTGCATCTTGATCCGCGATAGCTCCCGTCAGGATCTTGAAGTGGATGACGTGCTGTCTGGCTGATCCTTTCCCCGTATATGTTTGGAGAGTAGGATGCTTGAATTTGGTGGGGAACGGGACCGAGTCCATCCATAAGGGATATGGTGGCTTGATCCCATGCTCTTTGAGTATATCCTCTTCTTTTGCTTTGGCGAGGATACCGTCTACGTCCTTTTTGGTAAGGGCGCGTGACTCATTTTCTTCTCTATTTACCTCGTCGTCTTGATGATTCGGAGGAGGTTCATTGTTCGCCTGATTTTGGAAGGCGAGGAGAAGGTTTTCCATCAGAGTTCAATCCTCTGCTGGCCCTGTTCCAACTGCTGGATGCGGGTGATCGCATCTTCTGGAGGTGGATTGCGGGGTGGTGGCTCAGAATTTGTAGCCAAGACATTCATCCTTCGTGATTCGAACGAAGAGACTGTCCTGGTGACTGAGCTGGGGCTCGTTCTTTTCGAAGAGGAGCTTGAGGAAGGATGACTCTGCTGTCCTTTGCTTGAAGGAGCAGGGGATTCTTCTGAATGTCTTCTTGTCCTGGAGACGCTGCGGGTCTACCGAGGTCGGCGGACGTGGGAGTCCGTCGGGTCCGACCCTTTCGTAACCGGGGGGCAAGGGGCGTGCATCAACATTTCTTTGTTTGTGGGTGTGCCAGATTTTCTATTTTTACTTGGAATTGCAAGTGGTGATCCGGAGATCAACCTTCGCAAGTAAAAAGGAAATCAACTTCTTTCAAGTTTTCCATTGCACATATATTTAAGAAAAGAGACATTTTCTTGATTTGCCGTGAAAGGCGATTTTTTGGCATTTATAGCCGATTTTGGCGTTTATAGCCGATTTTTGGCGTTTATAGCCGATTTTGGCGTTTATAGCCGATTTACAATCCTTATCAATAATGAAAGACAAGAATTGTGATTTTTGTCTCTTTTGAAAAAATACAAACTACAATGAAAAGCAAGAAAAGGAGGATCTAACTTCTCAGGAGATTGTGGGGGACTCGTTTAGATTGACGGTCGCAAGCCATATGTGGGCTTCGCCATCATCCATGCAGATGAGAACAGAGGATGCTATTGATTCGCTTGACTTGGCTATAACCTCAGGTTTTTAGAGGACAAAGACCAAAAGGAGGTCCTATGTCCAATAAAAATCCGAGTAGACGGGCTGAAAAGCCACATCTAAGCCATTGGAGGCAGGAGGAGAAGGCAAGGACCTTGGGGGGGGGTACCCCCCAAGGGACTTTTGTCACCTTGTTGCGGTGGCCGGTGTAGAACTTCCGCAGAGTTTTCTCTCTTTTTCTTTTCTCTGGATTTCTGACTGCTGTCTGTTGATGTTCGTTGTGTGTCTGTGTCTGTTCTTCTTGGAGAGCCCTCCTATTTATAGGCTTTTAGGTAGCCTTTTAGGTGGGTTTATGGGCTTTTATTGTCATTAAGCCGCATAATGGGAGGAGTTACAAAATTGAATTGTTTATTTTGTAACTCCTTTTTCTTGGCTTCTGATTGGCCGGAGGAGATTGAGGGCATTTAATCGCCTTTAATCGCCATGATGGGAGGAGTTTCATGGGTTAAATGCCATGAATCTCTTGACTTGTAACTCCCGAATGCTTGCTTCTGATTGGGCCGTCCAAAGAAATGGATTAATGACTGTAATAAAGCTAGTCAATTAATCGCATTAAGTGGTCGCCGAGCAGCTGAAGAGTCGCGGGCCGTGCCACGTCTTTTGAGATTCTTCTGTTTATGATCATCGATGGATCTTCAGGTAGATCGACATCAGATGACCATGTAATTTCAGGCGTTTGTTGCCAACAGCGGGTCGGTGCCATCTGTCCTGTCGATTTCTCGATCGGTCGGGTGGAAAGCACACTTTTTTTGGTTGACCGGGTGGCGATCAATACTGTCTTCGATACTCTTGATGATTTACCCGTGTTTTGGACGGATATCAGAGGACTTGGTGTCTCAAAAGCATGAATTTTGGAAAGTACCAGAGGCTGGGCTCCTCGAATTGCGAAAAAACGGCGAAAACCGGGGTTTCCGGGGCTTTCCCGGCGACCCCGGGGTCCAAGGTCGCCGGCGACCCTGGCCCAGGGTCGCAGGGGTCTGCGACCCTGGGGGGGTTTTCCCCCTTTCGTGTCCCGTTTTGCGTCCGTTTTTGCTTTTTTCTGATTCTTTTTTCTTCTGTACTTTTCCTTGACATTTTGATCATTTATTGGCCTGATTTCTTTGTAGGAAACCTGATGAGAATCCTTGCATTTTATTTTGCAAAGTTTCCAATTTCCTGAGAAAGCCGAAGACTTTGTCGCGTAGAGCTGCCGATTTTCCGTCAGAAGCTGAAACTGGGCCAAACGATGTCGGAATGACCTGAAATTTGGTGTGAAGCCTCCTGAGCAATAAATAAGACCAACCATAGGCTTTTGTTTGAGTTTTGAAGCCGTTTGGGGTCCTATCACCTATAGACTTGCTTTTTGTCGCGATGAAGATGTCGCGGTTTGATGTGCGGTCAACCGATGTTCGATTGACTTGAAATTTGACAGGGAACCTATTGGAGTCATTTTAAGATGATCCATAGGCTCTGTCTTGGAAACCATGGTCCCGGAGAGCTTTGCCGCCGAGAGGTCCTTTTCGGCTGTCGGAGAAGTGAAGTTAGGCCAAATGATTTTGAAATGGCCCGAAACTTGTTGTGTACTCCTCTTTGGGCTGTCTGGAAGAATCTTGCAGTTTTTGTTTGATTCTGACAAGATTTGATTTTTGGAAGCAGCATTGCCTATTTATGGCAGGTTGCGACTTCATGTAGCTCTTTGGATCTTGAAAAGGCAAAGTGACATTTTTGGTGTCAACAGTCAAAGCCCAGTCAGAGCTGACCGAAGCTCAAATTGCTCGTCGTATACGCCGCCGCGCGTCGTACCGACAAAAGAGACTAGAGAAGCAAAGGACCCAGCCTCCCACACTTCAAGTCTCTCCTAAATGGGTCGAAAAAGAAAGACCCAACCAAGTTGCTGCCGTCCATATGGTTGGAAAAACCAGAAGGCGCCAAAAATCAGCAACAAAAATCCATGTCCGACGTCCGATGACCCGCAGCGTCTCCAGGACAAGAAGACATTCAGAAGAATCCCCTGCTCCTTCAAGCAAAGGACAGCAGAGTGATCCTTCCTCAAGCTCCTCTTCAAAAAGAATGAGCCCCAGCTCAGTCACCAGGACAGTTTCTTCGTTCGAATCACGAAGGATGAATGTCTTGGCTACAAATTCTGAGCCACCACCCCGCAATCCACCTCCAGAAGATGCGATCACCCGCATCCAGCAGTTGGAACAGGGCCAGCAGAGGATTGAAACTCTGATGGAAAACCTTCTCCTCACCTTCCAAAATCAGGCGAACAATGAACCTCCTCCGAATCATCAAAATGACGAGGTAAATGGAGAAGAAAATGAGTCACGCGCCCTTACCAAAAAGGACGTAGACGGTATCCTCGCCAAAGCAAAAGAAGAGGATATACTCAAGGAGCATGGGATCAAGCCACCATATCCCTTATGGATGGACTCGGTCCCGTTCCCCACCAAATTCAAGCATCCTACTCTCCAAACATATACGGGGAAAGGATCAGCCAGACAGCACGTCATCCACTTCAAGATCCTGACGGGAGCTATCGCGGATCAAGATGCACTCAAGATCCGCCTCTTTGCAAGTACCCTAAAAGGTACGGCCTTCGATTGGTACTCCACTCTGCCGGAGGACTCAATCCAAAACTGGGCCATGCTAGAGACACGCTTCCTGACTCACTTCAAAGGTGAAGATCATCCCGCTACTATGGCTCAGCTGTGCAGCCTAAAACAGGGGGAGAATGAATCAACATATGACTTCATTCACAAGTGGAAAGCAATGGCATACAAATGCTCTGATGTATTGCCACAAGCGTCGCTAGTCGACATCTGCCGAAACAACATGAGAGCCAGAATCCGCTCCATGATCATCGGCAACAAATCAAAAAACCTGGGAGAACTCCTAGAAGCTTCCATGGAAGCTGAAACGGTGATTAAGGACCTCAACAGTCAGAAATCATCAAGAAAAGAGCCAACCGCCATTACGACCTCAAAACCAAAGAAGAAAGAGGTCCTCAATGTGCAGACCAAGTCAACTCCTCAGCCACCAAAGAAAGATGAAAACAAAGCTGTTGGTAAGAAACCTGAACTCTCTGATGCCTTCAAAGAACGAGTAGAGAAAAAATACCCGTTTGATGAAGATGTTGATGAAATCTTCGGGGCTCTTGTGGCAAACGGCAAGCTCACCTTGCCTGAACCAAAAAGACCGGGTGATGTTGGTAAAACCAACGATCCTCGGTACTGTCCATACCACCAGATGATCTCGCATCCTCTCAATCAATGCTTCGTTGTGAGAGAGAAAATAAATGAGATGTGGAAAAACGGAGTCATCACCTTTGACAAAAACTATGGGTCTGCCTCCGTCAATATGGTGACATGTGGACAAACATCAAGATCACCGAAGAAGAAGATCACTACTTCCTTCAAGGTGATAAACTCAATCGAAGCATCCGAGGAACTGGTTCCTTACCCGACACCAGACGGACAACCGATATGGCGGTGTAACGCCCCAATTCCGGATACCGAGAAAATCGTCAAAGTACCGAAATTAGCGCGCTACTTCCCGAAAAATCCGAGAACTTCCAAGATCGTAGGTCCGCAGTGAGGTCCAATTTAAAACTTTTTGAACGAATATGTAACAACAGTTATTATTGCGGAAGCGTATTATAAGCGGAAGCCATACAGAGATAGCGGAAGCATAAGGTATCATCGTATATATGTCAAATGTAGATGGGCTGATGTCCAGCCTAAATGTATAGAGATAACAAATCAAAGTTTAGTTACATATTTTTCATTACTACCCAACTCACAACAAATGTCTCTCAAAACCCAGACAAAAGAACACTCAGACCCCTGCAGCTAGTGTCAGCTCTCCACCTTCCGGCTCGACCTCATGGTCAGCCGGCCCCCATCCGTAGTCGCCTGCTACGGGCACCTCAACGAGTGCGAACGCATCGCCCTCGAACTCGGGGTCAAGACCTAAGCACCAAGAGTGGGTCAGATCTAAAGATCTGGCAAGTCACAATATGCAGATAATATAGAATGTATGCATCAAAATGAGTAGAGACATGTATAAAGTTAAGAGAGTAACAAAGGTACATATGCTGTGCAGTCGTGCAAGATAACAATGTAGAATCATAATAAGCATAACCGTAATAAACCTACACAATATGGCACATCCACATAAGCTGGTCACCGCGGGATATTATGCCGCGGCCCTCCCATACTGAACACAGTCGCGGTAGCGATCCTAAGCTAATGCTAGGGATTACTAACCCTGCAAAATATCACCAACATCATCCACAACGACCGGAACCGGCATCACACCGTCCGTCCCAACAGTGCTCATCATGATAGCCACACAACAAATCTCAATAGCTCCTACCAGTGATGATCAGTCCAACTGGCTGAGCTTAAATCAACTGAGTGAATGTCTATGCCGACTCGGAAACAATAAAGGTCTGTGTCTGTCTAGGCTTTGCCTTGCGTGAACAAGGTCCTAACAAAAGTCCCTAAGAGGTCTCAGTACTTAATACAAATTGTGGATCATAGTCCAAGTCCAATTCCAATCATTGGATCCATACCAAGGCCCACCAAATACATGGCCTGGTCTACAACAGTCCATATAATATACAAGTCCATGTTCAATAACATATGATCCATTCACATCCATAATGGGTCACAAGCCCATACAATCTAACCTCTCCATTCTAGGGTAATTTCCCATCCAACTTAGGCCATAAAAAAGGGCCCGCCTAGCCACAGACACGGGTCAATGATCCACCAAATCAAATTACCGGGTCACCTCTACGTATTCCTAGGTTTAGGTCCTCCATTTTCCATTTAATTAACAGGTATAAGCAATAATAAGGACAATAGAGTGATAGTCATAGTATGAGGGAGATGAATCTCCAAGTACAAGGATCAAAGGGAGATAACAACAGTCCAACCTAGGTAAATGGTCCACTTTCGGATACAGGTCCATTTCAGGTAATTCGATCTTTAAGTGAAACCACAGATGCTAAGGAATATTGTGTTCGGTGCTTAGAAGTTATGTGCATCATTTGGTAACATATAAAGGTCGAATCACCTAAGATTACATAACCTGGACTTTAATTAGTGGACCCCATGAGTCAAGGTTGAGCCGTACCATTAACTCGTGGCTGGCACAGTGATGGAAGTCTATTTGAATGGTCAATGGGCCCTACATATGATTGCAACAATAGAAATTAGAATCTGGGGATCGTCACTGTACACAGTGTGCTCAGCCAACCTCCTGGCCTGGGCGGTCAGCTCGGCACACTGGGACCAGAGAAGGAAAAACACCCTACAGGCAAAGCCTGTTTGTCCAGAACTTCCTGTGAGTTCGGCTAACTCCCTGGCCTGGGTAGTTGGCCGTGCACGCTAAGAATTCTGGCTAAAGGGAATGTCCCAGGTTCTAGTCCCCTTTGTTGAAATCCCGCCTTTTTGGAAATTCATCTCGGAGTTCGGCTAAGCAATGGAGCTCAATTGATACTCAGTTCGGCCACCCAGCTCAGCTCGGCAAAGGGCCTAGCTCAGTTCGGCCACCCAACTGAGTTCAAAAAAATGCATTGAGTTCGGCTATGCATTGAGATTGGTTTAGCTCTCAGCTCGGTTAAGCACTGAGTTCGGCTAAGCTCGAAGTCCGGTCTGGCACGGAACCCGGTCTGGCGCTGAGCTCAGTAAAACACTGAGTTCGGCCATAACACTGAGTTCGGCCGTAACACTGAACTCGGCTTTGAGCACTGAGCTCGGCCTAGACACTTAGCTCGGCTAAACGCGGATCTCATCGACCATTATGCTCGGCAGAACTCTGAGTTCAGCTAGTGTTGAATCCAGCCATCGCTGAGTCCGGCCAGTACTGAGCTCGGCAGTTGCTGAGTCAGCGCTAACGCTGAGCTCGGCACCCGCTGGGCTCTGCAAGTGCTGAGTTCGGCAGTTGCTGAGCTGCACTAATGCTGAGCTCGGCAACCGCTGGGCTCTGCAGGTGCGGAGCTCGGCCATCGCTGGACTCTGTCCATCTCTCCTATCAGTGTTGTGTTCTGTTACAGAACCCAGTTCTGCGACAGGACACAACTTCTCTTCATTAAGCACAGGAATGGTGGTCCACCTCTGATCAGAATCCAGATCAAGTAGCACCCCATGGTCGCACAGGGCCCCTCACATAGACGTAGGGTCCTGATCTACCAAGGGTGGTCCTACTTCGATTCCGATCACAACACAACGAGGTGGGTTCTCGTCCTTCCATCTCCGGAAACTCATTCCTGTGACCCAATTCTTCTGGGATTCTCCATAGACCATTACAGAAACAAAATAAATCATTCCTACATCATCCACCCATCATCAACCGGCCATTGATCATCCAAATGAGGTAATCCCATCCATCAATGGCCAAAGGAACCGAACAAACATGCTCAAGGATCGATCTAAACATATATATATTACAAATTGAAATTCTACTGCCAATCAAAGGAAGGAAACATGCAATCTAAACTACCAGCACAGTGCACTTGCCTTGATCGGTTGAAGGTAGAAGGAAAAGAAAGAAAACCACAGGGAAACCAAAAGGCAGGGTCTCGGCAGTTGCTCCTATGGTGCAGGTTGGTCTCAGCTGGCCTTCTGTCGAGGATTTCTGGGGCGAGGGGAGAAGAAGAGAGAGATCGGAGGAGAGATGATGGTTCGTTGGAGGGAATTGGGGAAGAAGAAGAAGAAGAGGAGAGAAGAGATTGAAACTTGAAAGAAAAGGAAATGAACAGTAGTTGTTAGGGCAGGGGGAGGGTTTTGTTTATATAGGTTGGGTTTTTGGGTTAGGGACAAAATTGCCCTTGGGGTTAGAATAGGATTAGGGTTAGGGTAGAGGGTATTTAGGTCTTTAGGTGGGCTTCTAGAAGATTCCTTGGTGCAAACCCCCTATGGTAAATACAAAACTCTAGCTAGGGCCTCTAACAAACTAACTAACTCTAAGAATAACAAAAGACCCCCTATTGACTCTACTAATTACACCACTAGTCTAACCCTAGGAAAATACATAGCTACCCTCACTAAGTCCCATAATTAGTATAATTAAAATACTTAGGCTAATATATAGTATTCAAATTCACATTGAGGGCCCACCAGGGGTGGGGTCTCACATTCCTCCCTCCTTTAAAACATTTGGTCCCCAAATGTAAAAACAAAGTAGGGACATACATGCGGTAGAAGATGTGGATAATCTCTTGCCACCTGGTCTCGTAGCTCCCAAGTAGCTTCCTCCGGAGTATGATGCTCCCACTGAACCTTCACGAACTGAATGGTTCGGTCCCGAAGCACCTTCTCCTTGGTGTCGATGACGGCGACTGGTTTGGCGATGTAGGATGCGTCGGGCTGGATGTCGAGTGGCTGGTGGTGCAGAATGTGGGTAGGGTCCTCCACATACTTCCTCAACATCGAGACATGGAAGACGTCGTGCACACCTGATAGCTCTGCTGGCAACTGAAGTCTGTAGGCGACATCTCCGATCCTAGCCTTGATCTCAAAGGGTCCGACGTATCTCCGTGCTAACTTGCCCTTCTCGCCGAATCTGAGGGTGCCACGAGCTGGGGAAACCTTCAGGAAGACACGGTCTCCCTTCTGGAACTCGAGTGGTCTGCGTCGATTGTCTGCGTAGCTCTTCTGTCGACTGCGGCTAACCTTCAGGTTCTCCACTATCTGGCGGATCTTCTCACTGGTATCGCCGACAATAGATGGTCCATGGAAACTCCTGACACCAACTTCCTCCCAACAGATTGGGGTCTTGCACTTCCTGCCGTACAACGCCTCGAACGGTGCCATCTTGATGCTTGAGTGGTAACTGTTGTTGTAGGCAAACTCACAGAGTGGCAAGGAATCCTCCCAGTTCTCCTTGTAGTCTAGGACACAAGCTCGCAACATATCCTCCAAGGTCTGGTTGGTGCGCTCTGTCTGTCCGTCTGTCTGAGGATAATAGGCTGTGCTGAAGCTCAACTTGGTACCCAAAGCTCGCTGAAGACTATCCCAAAAGTGAGAAGTGAAGCGTGGATCTCTGTCTGAAACAATCGAAGCTGGAACTCCATGCAAAGAGACGATCCTGTCCACGTACAGCTTAGCAAGGACGTCGAGTCCTGCTCTCATCGACACTGGCAAGAAGTGAGCTGACTTGGTCAGCCTGTCCACGATCACCCAAATGCCATCACTGCGTCTCCTGGTAGCTGGAAGTCCTGCAATAAAATCCATGGTGATGTGCTCCCACTTCCACTGAGGTATCTCGAGCTGATGAAGTAGCCCTGGTGGCTTCTGATGCTCGGCTTTGATTTGTTGACAGGTCAGACATCTGGCCACATAGCCTGCAATCTCTTTCTTCATGTTGTTCCACCAGTAGTAGCTCCTCAGGTTTCTGTACATTTTGGTGCTGCCCGGGTGAATTGAATATCTGCTGTGGTGCGCATCTGCTAAGATCTGGTCCTTCAGCTCCTGGATATCTGGTACACACAGCCTGTCCTGGTAGTAGAGTACTCCACCAATCAGTCTGAACTCTGGCCTCTGGTCAATCTGCTCGATCACTCTGACAAGCTTAGGATCGCTGCGTTGACTGTCCTTGACCTCTCCAAGCAACTCTGGTTCCCATGCGGACATGGTAGCAAGCATAATTCTGTCGCTGAGCGGCTGAAACTGGACATCCAAGTCACTGAAGACATCGGTCCACACGCCCTCTGCTGCTAGGAAACTGACTAGGGCGGTCTTCCTGCTCAAAGCATCTGCTACGACGTTCGCCTTACCCGGATGGTATTTGATAGGGAAGTCGTAGTCCTTGATGTACTCCATCCAACGCCTCTGACGGTTGTTGAGGTCATGCTGAGTGAACAGGTACTGCAAACTGCGATGATCTGAATGGACCTCAAACTTCTCTCCGTAGAGGTAATGCCGCCACATCTTCAGTGCGAACACGACTGCTGCAAGCTCCAGGTCGTGAGTAGCATACTTCTTCTCGTGCTCCTTCAGCTGACGTGATCCATAGGCGATGACTTTGCCCTCCTGCATCAAAACACAACCAACACCGGTCCCTGATGCGTCGGTGAAGACAACGAAACCGCCTGCACCAGAAGGTAAAGATAAGATCGGTGCTGACGTCAGTCTCTCCTTCAGCTCTTGAAAGCTGTCCTCGCATGCATCGGTCCATACGAACGGTACGTCCTTCCTCGTCAGCTTGGTCAACGGGGCTGAAATCGAAGAGAAACTCTTGACAAATCTGCGATAGTAGCCTGCTAAGCCAAGGAAACTCCGAACTTCTGTGACATTCTTCGGTCTCTCCCAGTTCACTACCGCCTCGATCTTTGCTGGATCCACTGCTAGGCCGTCTCTGGAGATGATATGTCCGAGGAAGACTACCTGCTCCAACCAGAACTCGCACTTGCTGAGCTTTGCGTACAGCTGGTTATCACATAGCAACTGTAGAGACGTCCTCAAATGCTGCTCGTGCTCCTCTCTGGACTTGGAGTAGACCAACACGTCGTCGATGAACACCACCGTGAAACTATCGAGGTGTGGGGCGAAGATCTTGTTCATCAGGGCCATGAACACTGCCGGTGCATTCGTCAACCCGAACGGCATTACAAGGAACTCATAGTGCCCGTAACGAGTACGAAATGCTGTCTTCTGCACATCCTGCTCTCTGACTCGCAGCTGATGATATCCCGATCTCAGGTTCACCTTTGAGAAGTACTGCGCTCCCTGAAGCTGATCGAAAAGCTCGTCGATCCGAGGAAGAGGATACTTGTTCTTCACTGTTGCCTGGTTCAGCTGCCTGTAGTCGATGCACATTCTCATTGATCCATCCTTCTTTTTCACGAAGAGTACAGGTGCTCCCCAAGGTGACATGCTCGGTCTGATGAAGCCCTTGTCTATCAACTCTTGCAGCTGGGTCTTCAACTCTCGCAGCTCTGCCGGAGCCATGCGGTAAGGAGCTCTGGAAATCGGTGCGGTGCCTGGCACAAGCTCGATGGTGAAGTCGATCTCTCTGACTGGAGGCAATCCTGGGATCTCGTCGGGAAACACGTCTCGAAACTCGCAAACGACTGGGATCTCCTCGACTCCCTTGGACTTCTTGTCCTCTGAGATGAATGCGATGTAGCCTTCGCAACCTGATCGCACTAACCTTTCAGCCTTCAGTGCTGAAATCAATCTGGTGCTGGGTGGTCTCCTCTCACCCACAAACTCGATCGTGGCATCTGAACCGTCGATGGTAAGTCTGACTATCTTCTCGAAGCAATCCATCACCGCTCGATATCTGGCCAACCAATCCATCCCCAAGATAACGTCGAAGTCATGCATGGGTAACACAATCAAATCTGCAAACATAATGTACTCCCCGATCTGCACTCGGCATCTGGGGTGGTAAGTCTGACACACTACCCTCTTGCCCACGGGCGTAGACACAACTAGCGTGTAAGGCAACTCCTCTCCTACCCCACCAAGAACTAAAGCAAAAGCAGAAGACACATAGGAATGTGTCGCACCAGGATCAAACAATACTCTAGCAATCTGATCACAAATAGAAAGAGTACCTTCAACGACGTTCCCTGCAGCTTCAGCCTCCTCATGTGTGAGTGCAAATGCCTGACCTACAGCCTGAGGTCTCTGCTGCTGTCGCTGCTGTCCATGGGGCCTCTGGTATCGTCCCCTCTGGTAGTGCTGTCCCCTGGGCTGCTGGGGTCCACGTGCCTGCTGCTGGGCACGGTACTGCTGCTGAGGTGGCTGGGGTGCCGGTGCAATCTGCTGGACGGGTGGAGCTGGAGCTGGTGCCCTCGGTGGTGCGGGAAGCTGAAGCATCGGGGCCTGAGGCTGTCCTCCTCTGAATGGGCAAAATCTGGAGATGTGTCCTGTCTCCCCATAGTCATAGCATACTCTGGGCCCACGCTGCTGCTGCTGATGAGGCTGCCGCTGATACTGATGCTGCCTGGCCTGGCCTGCTGGCCTCTGTCTCTGGAATGGCTGCTGCTGTATGGGCAAGGGCTGCGGTCTGACCAAGGCGGCTCTAACTCGCCTCTGCTGCTGACTGGCCTCTATCCGCTGCAGACGCTCCTCTGCCCAGTAAGCTCTCCTCAAAGCCTCCTCATAAGTGTGAATCTCAATGCAAGACATGTTAAGCTGAATGTCGTCTCTCAGCCCATCGACGAACCGACGGATCCTCTCGGACTCAGGTGTGATCAGAGCCTCTGCAAAACGAGAGAGCTGGGTGAAGCGAACCTCATACTGGTAGACAGTCATGCTGCCTTGCACCAGCGCCTGAAATTCCCGCAGCTTGCGGTCTCTGACGTGAGATGGTATGAACTTCCGAAGGAAGTCCGCCCTGAATGCAGTCCAAGCGATCTCGTCTCCTATCGCCTCGAAATGGCGCTGAATCGTCCTCCACCAGTCCTCCGCGACTCCCCGAAACATATAAGCGGCCAACTGCACTCTCTGCTGACCAGTGCACTCGAAGACCTTGAAGATCTTCTCCATCCGCACGATCCACTCGTCGGCCACCAGCGGGTCATCGGCGCCAGTGAACTCAGGTGGTCCCCTTTTGAGGAACCTCTCGAATATGACGTTCGGGTCTGCCTCCCGAACGGATGCCGCTGCTGTGCCTGGCTGAGCCACTCTGTCCATGATGTCCAAGACTTGCGTCTGGAATTGGGCAAAATCCTCGGCCTGCTGCTGCTGCGCCGAAGCCTGGGCCTCCTGGGAAACGAGGAAGGCCTGCAAGAACCTCTGGAAACGCTGCTCGAAGTCTGGCGAACTACCGACTGCTGGTATCATATGTGATGGAGAACCTTCTCTAGACATCTGTTAAGAGAAAGAAATTAGGTTAGTTTAAGTCCAACACTTAGGACTACACTGATTCTACCCGATCTATCGACCCTACACGTACCCCCACACTGAGATCCTCACTACGTCCTAAAGTTTCTAGTGTATTTTATTTCCTAGAGACTTGCCCGCTCTGATACCATAAAATGTAACGCCCCAATTCCGGATACCGAGAAAATCGTCAAAGTACCGAAATTAGCGCGCTACTTCCCGAAAAATCCGAGAACTTCCAAGATCGTAGGTCCGCAGTGAGGTCCAATTTAAAACTTTTTGAACGAATATGTAACAACAGTTATTATTGCGGAAGCGTATTATAAGCGGAAGCCATACAGAGATAGCGGAAGCATAAGGTATCATCGTATATATGTCAAATGTAGATGGGCTGATGTCCAGCCTAAATGTATAGAGATAACAAATCAAAGTTTAGTTACATATTTTTCATTACTACCCAACTCACAACAAATGTCTCTCAAAACCCAGACAAAAGAACACTCAGACCCCTGCAGCTAGTGTCGGCTCTCCACCTTCCGGCTCGACCTCATGGTCGGCCGGCCCCCATCCGTAGTCGTCTGCTACGGGCACCTCAACGAGTGCGAACGCATCGCCCTCGAACTCGGGGTCAAGACCTAAGCACCAAGAGTGGGTCAGATCTAAAGATCTGGCAAGTCACAATATGCAGATAATATAGAATGTATGCATCAAAATGAGTAGAGACATGTATAAAGTTAAGAGAGTAACAAAGGTACATATGCTGTGCAGTCGTGCAAGATAACAATGTAGAATCATAATAAGCATAACCGTAATAAACCTACACAATATGGCACATCCACATAAGCTGGTCACCGCGGGATATTATGCCGCGGCCCTCCCATACTGAACACAGTCGCGGTAGGGATCCTAAGCTAATGCTAGGGATTACTAACCCTGCAAAATATCACCAACATCATCCACAACGACCGGAACCGGCATCACACCGTCCGTCCCAACAGTGCTCATCATGATAGCCACACAACAAATCTCAATAGCTCCTACCAGTGATGATCAGTCCAACTGGCTGAGCTTAAATCAACTGAGTGAATGTCTATGCCGACTCGGAAACAATAAAGGTCTGTGTCTGTCTAGGCTTTGCCTTGCGTGAACAAGGTCCTAACAAAAGTCCCTAAGAGGTCTCAGTACTTAATACAAATTGTGGATCATAGTCCAAGTCCAATTCCAATCATTGGATCCATACCAAGGCCCACCAAATACATGGCCTGGTCTACAACAGTCCATATAATATACAAGTCCATGTTCAATAACATATGATCCATTCACATCCATAATGGGTCACAAGCCCATACAATCTAACCTCTCCATTCTAGGGTAATTTCCCATCCAACTTAGGCCATAAAAAAGGGCCCGCCTAGCCACAGACACGGGTCAATGATCCACCAAATCAAATTACCGGGTCACCTCTACGTATTCCTAGGTTTAGGTCCTCCATTTTCCATTTAATTAACAGGTATAAGCAATAATAAGGACAATAGAGTGATAGTCATAGTATGAGGGAGATGAATCTCCAAGTACAAGGATCAAAGGGAGATAACAACAGTCCAACCTAGGTAAATGGTCCACTTTCGGATACAGGTCCATTTCAGGTAATTCGATCTTTAAGTGAAACCACAGATGCTAAGGAATATTGTGTTTGGTGCTTAGAAGTTATGTGCATCATTTGGTAACATATAAAGGTCGAATCACCTAAGATTACATAACCTGGACTTTAATTAGTGGACCCCATGAGTCAAGGTTGAGCCGTACCATTAACTCGTGGCTGGCACAGTGATGGAAGTCTATTTGAATGGTCAATGGGCCCTACATATGATTGCAACAATAGAAATTAGAATCTGGGGATCGTCACTGTACACAGTGTGCTCAGCCGACCTCCTGGCCTGGGCGGTCAGCTCGGCACACTGGGACCAGAGAAGGAAAAACACCCTACAGGCAAAGCCTGTTTGTCCAGAACTTCCTGTGAGTTCGGCTAACTCCCTGGCCTGGGTAGTTGGCCGTGCACGCTAAGAATTCTGGCTAAAGGGAATGTCCCAAGTTCTAGTCCCCTTTGTTGAAATCCCGCCTTTTTGGAAATTCATCTCGGAGTTCGGCTAAGAAATGGAGCTCAATTGATACTCAGTTCGGCCACCCAGCTCAGCTCGGCAAAGGGCCTAGCTCAGTTCGGCCACCCAACTGAGTTCAAAAAAATGCATTGAGTTCGGCTATGCATTGAGATTGGTTTAGCTCTCAGCTCGGTTAAGCACTGAGTTCGGCTAAGCTCGAAGTCCGGTCTGGCACGGAACCCGGTCTGGCGCTGAGCTCAGTAAAACACTGAGTTCGGCCATAACACTGAGTTCGGCCGTAACACTGAACTCGGCTTTGAGCACTGAGCTCGGCCTAGACACTTAGCTCGGCTAAATGCGGATCTCATCGACCATTATGCTCGGCAGAACTCTGAGTTCAGCTAGTGTTGAATCCAGCCATCGCTGAGTCCGGCCAGTACTGAGCTCGGCAGTTGCTGAGCTGCGCTAACGCTGAGCTCGGCACCCGCTGGGCTCTGCAAGTGCTGAGTTCGGCAGTTGCTGAGCTGCACTAATGCTGAGCTCGGCAACCGCTGGGCTCTGCAGGTGCGGAGCTCGGCCATCGCTGGACTCTGTCCATCTCTCCTATCAGTGTTGTGTTCTGTTACAGAACCCAGTTCTGCGACAGGACACAACTTCTCTTCATTAAGCACAGGAATGGTGGTCCACCTCTGATCAGAATCCAGATCAAGTAGCACCCCATGGTCGCACAGGGCCCCTCACATAGACGTAGGGTCCTGATCTACCAAGGGTGGTCCTACTTCGATTCCGATCACAACACAACGAGGTGGGTTCTCGTCCTTCCATCTCCGGAAACTCATTCCCGTGACCCAATTCTTCTGGGATTCTCCATAGACCATTACAGAAACAAAACAAATCATTCCTACATCATCCACCCATCATCAACCGGCCATTGATCATCCAAATGAGGTAATCCCATCCATCAATGGCCAAAGGAACCGAACAAACATGCTCAAGGATCGATCTAAACATATATATATTACAAATTGAAATTCTACTGCCAATCAAAGGAAGGAAACATGCAATCTAAACTACCAGCACAGTGCACTTGCCTTGATCGGTTGAAGGTAGAAGGAAAAGAAAGAAAACCACAGGGAAACCAAAAGGCAGGGTCTCGGCAGTTGCTCCTATGGTGCAGGTTGGTCTCAGCTGGCCTTCTGTCGAGGATTTCTAGGGCGAGGGGAGAAGAAGAGAGAGATCGGAGGAGAGATGATGGTTCGTTGGAGGGAATTGGGGAAGAAGAAGAAGAAGAGGAGAGAAGAGATTGAAACTTGAAAGAAAAGGAAATGAACAGTAGTTGTTAGGGCAGGGGGAGGGTTTTGTTTATATAGGTTGGGTTTTTTTGTTAGGGACAAAATTGCCCTTGGGGTTAGAATAGGATTAGGGTTAGGGTAGAGGGTATTTAGGTCTTTAGGTGGGCTTCTAGAAGATTCCTTGGTGCAAACCCCCTATGGTAAATACAAAACTCTAGCTAGGGCCTCTAACAAACTAACTAACTCTAAGAATAACAAAAGACCCCCTATTGACTCTACTAATTACACCACTAGTCTAACCCTAGGAAAATACATAGCTACCCTCACTAAGTCCCATAATTAGTATAATTAAAATACTTAGGCTAATATATAGTATTCAAATTCACATTGAGGGCCCACCAGGGGTGGGGTCTCACAATGGGTACATCCCGATCTCCTGGAAGATGAAAATTGGGAGATCGTGAAAACAAAGCCTACAGCTCAACAGCGAAGGCAGGCTAGGAAACATCTCCTCAAGCTCAAACGGCAAGAGAAGACCTAGCCAAAACTAGAGGTCAAAGAAAAGGCAGAGGCTTCCTCTACCGCTTCATTGGAGGTAACAAAAACATCCCTTCCAGAGACTTCAAAGGGGGTAAGGAAATTCACTCTCAGTGATTTCATGCCACCTCAATTCAAAGAAGCCATGCAGGAGGCATCATACTCTTGCAATTCGGTAGTTGGATTCTCCATTGATGGATACGAGTCCAGCGACACCGATGATGGATTCGAATCCAACTACACAGATGAGTGGGAGGAGTCCCTTGAAACAGGAGAATATCTCTCCGATGAAGAATGGGTTCCTGAGTCTCATCTTATGCCAGTAATCTGGTATAACCCCCTACAGCCACAAGGATCCTGGTCTGATGATGAAGAAGACCAAGAAGCTGTACAAGAAAATGCTGCTGACCCAGCACCTCTCATTACTCCAGTGGAAATCAACAATCTTGAGCCACAAAGAGATGATGAAGAAGAAGATCCGGCTCCCATGCCTGATCTTGAAGAATATGCAAGGATCTTGCAGCGACTCGCTCTAGAACAAGAGCAAGAACGCGTCAACGAGCCTCCTCGCAATCCAGAGCCTGAAGTCCCTGAAGACCACCAGGTACATCCTCCCTTAACTCCTGAAAATGGAGAAAATTGCTGGATAGACGATCCTCTCACATCCGAGGATGAGTCTGACTCCGATCAGGCAACGTCTCCCGTCAGAGCTTCCTGTAATGTGATAATTCGGGATTATAGCTCTTCCGAAGCATCGTCTGATGAGAGCACTTACACTCCGGCGACGCCTAGCAATATATCTTCTGGAGCCACCTCGTCTCACGTGACTTTCACTGAGATGACACCCTCTCAGGTTTCTTCTCCTGAGACCGTGACTTTAAAGTTCACACCCTTCCTGACTGAAGAATTCCCAGCCATTGATGCTTGGGACGATGAATTAGTCAACGAAGAAGAAAGATTGCTGGATGCTGTTCAGGACTTGTTCCCGGAAAATGCTCCATGCAACACAATCACTGAGGATGGTAACTCTGCTGCTGATACATCCTCAACAAATGAAAAACGACAGCCTCTTGATCCTGAAGACATTCTTCCAAACGAAGACCCTTCTCAAGAAGCTCTCGAAGTTGGTAGAGGCACCCGCTCTGGCCGGGACTACCACAAAAATTACAACCAATCTTCCTTTACATATGTAAATCCTTCGGGAAAAGATGTTGTAAGCGCCCCTAGTGGCAACAATGATGAACATGCAGGCCCTAAGGAGGCTTTCAAGTATGACTTGATTGAACATTTCAAGCACATACCTGCACGTCTGCACATCCTAGATTTGTTGCGAATGTCTCCGCACACTCGTGATAATCTCATTTCGGAATTACAAAAGCTGAATGAGGATGTCGACAAACATGCCCCGCAAGTCCTCCAAATTGAAATGGATTACCAGGGTCAAAAACTCAGAAGCCTCCTCAAAGGGAGAAAAGAAGAAAACTGAGGGATCATGCATTGAATGCCTCTCGGTTAAAAAAGCAGCCAGTGCAACCATCGCCTTCACAAAGGATGACCTCCTACTTGGCGAAACCAGGCATAACCGACCCCTGTACTTCACAGGGTATATCAAGGAAATGCCTATGCATAGAGTTCAGATCGACCCAGGTTTGCACTCAACCTCATCTCCACATCGGCTCTTGAAGAGTTGGGCATCCCACCCAGCAAACTGAACCACACATCTGTATCTATCTTTGGATACGATGGGAGTACTCAAAGGCCTATAGGCAAAATCAGGTTCAAGTTGCAGATCGGTGATCTTATCTCTGAGGTCACAGTGTATGCAATAAAGACCCCTTCATGCTACAACATCCTTCTCGGACGCCCTTGGATCCATGAGAATGGTGTTGTCCCTTCAACTCTACATCAATGCATCAAGTTTGTTGGCGACGACGGCATGATACATCGAGTCTTTGCGGACAGAAAACCCTTCAAAGGTAAAGAAGTCCACTTCGCAGACTCACAGATGTATGAAGGTGAAAAAGAAGAAGAGGAAAAAACACACAGCATCCTTTGTCGAAAATCTCCAGAAAGATAAAGGCAAAGCTCCTCAACAATCACCGGAAGAAAATAAACCATCTGGTAAATCTGAAGAGAGCATGCAAACTCCCTTCATCATCTCCCTCAAATCTTCAAAGCCTTTGGTCATCACAACTAAAGTGAAGAAGGCAAAACAAAAGTCTGGGGGCAAATTTGTTGTCTCTTTCGTGTCTATCATGCAAGACACGGACTCGGATTCAGAGCCAGAAGACGACACATCGTCAAGCCAAGCTGACACTCAGCAAGTTCAGCCTGCTCTTACTCCAATGGAGACAACTTCTGACATAGAAGATCCTACGTCAGCTTCCTTCGTTGTTCCAGCAACTTCAACAAAGGAAAAGCCGATCTTCTTCCATAGATCGGATGCTTCTTCATCAAACTCCATGCTTGAACCTTTCCAAAATAAAGGTACGCCTCAACTATCCTTATACAGTTCTGTGGCACAAGCTATTATGAAGAAAATGGGCTATGACGCTCAAAACCCAGTCGGTTTGGGAGAAGGACGCGGTATTCTCACACCATTGGGGCCCGTCTTGACCAAAAGCCAGCTGGAAGATTGGAGACTCTACGGCTATGTAGAAAAGTCTTCATACGGGTTAGGGTATGATCCTGACACTCCCTTGAGACAGTTAACACAAAGGCTTAAAAGTCAATATACTGACCAAGCCTCAACATCTCAAGTCCATGAAGACATCGATCTCCCTGGATATCTCTTTGATGAGTCACCTGACAAAGATCCAGGAAGCTCATCCAATTGGCACGATTTCTCCGAAAATGAAGAGGAGTTGTCCGATGGCACAGACGTGTGGACTTCTGACCCAGAAGAACCCTCATCTCCAAAAGAAGTAGCCTACTTCGACTCGGTTTCAACAGGCAATTGGGATCATCTCATAGCAAGCCTTGGGAAAATTACCGATCAAGAAGACCCGTGGAAAGGAACAAAACCTTGGTCTGGAAATGCCCTTGAAACCCCAGAAGGTTTCGTTGAGCTGGAAGCCTCCGAAAATATTGTGGAGGAACCACCTTCGAACCTTCCAACAGAAGATCCTGTTCAAAAGATAGACTTGGGAACACCAGATAACCCACGTCCTGTATTCATAAGCAAGAATATAAAGGATGATGAGTTACCCGAGTATATCACCTTTCTTCGTGAGTTCGTTGATTGTTTTGCATGGTCTTACGCTGAAATGCCAGGCTTAGAACCCAAAATAGCAGTTCACAAACTCAATCTTCAAGAAGACATCAAGCCTGTCAAGCAAGGCCAAAGAAGATTCCGTCCAGATGTGATGGATAAAATTGAACAAGAAGTTCAAAAACTCAAAAGCGTCGGCTTCATCCGTGAGGAACAACATCCTGAATGGTTGGCCAACATTGTCCCCGTGACAAAGAAAAATGGGCAGATCAGGGTCTGTATTGATTATAGAGACCCGAATGGCGCATGCCCAAAAGATGAATTTCCGCTCCCCATACCAGAGGTAATGATTGATAATACCTCGAGCGAATGACATTCATGGATGGTTTCTCTGGCTACAATCAGATAAAGATGCATCCTGAGGATGAAAAACATACATCCTTTCGAACCCCATTTGGCGTGTATTGTTACACTGTCATGCCATTTGGTCTGAAGAATGCTGGTGCCACATATCGGAGGGCTATGATGAAAATATTCCAAGATATGCAGCACAAGACGGTTGAATGTTACGTTGATGACCTCGCCGTCAAAAGCAAAAGAAAAGAAGATCATCTCGAAAACCTTCGAGAAGTCTTCCTCCGGCTTCGCAAATACAAACTGCGAATGAATCCATTGAAATGCTTCTTCGGCGTCTCGTCGGGTAAGTTCCTCGGATTCTTAGTTCGGAAAGCTGGAATAGAGCTTGACCCCATAAAAGTCAAAGCCATTCTAGAAATGCCCTCTCCAAGAACATTGAGAGAACTCAAAGGGCTTCAAGGGAGATTAGCCTACATCAGACGGTTCATCTCCAATCTTTCGGGGAAATGCCGTCCATTCTCCCGGTTAATGAAAAAAGGTGTAAACTTTGTCTGGGATGCTGACTGTGAAGCTGCTTTCCAAGACATCAAGTCATACCTGACAAAACCTCCAGTGTTAGCTGCTCCTACCACTGGAAAACCATTCATCTTGTACACAAGAGCCCTTGATCACTCTTTGGGAGTTCTGCTTGCGCAAGAAAATGATCAGAGAAAAGAAGCTGCTCTATATTACCTCAGCCGCATGCTAGTAGGTGCAGAGCATCGCTACTCTCCAGTCGAAAAAGAATGTCTTGCAGTGATGTTCGCCGTACAAAAGCTGCGTCACTACTTGCTTTCCAACACAGTCTACCTGGTCTCGAGGGTCAACCTCTTGAAGGTCCTTGTCACAAAGGCAGGTTCTCTCAATGCTCGACTGGCAAAGTGGTCCATCCTTCTGTCACAATTTGATATTAGGTATGTACCACAAAAAGCAATCAAAGGGCAAGCTCTAGCGGACTTCCTCGCAGAGCATCCATTGCCTAAAGATTCTCCACTCAGAGATGATCTCCCTAGACGAACCAGTCTACAATGTGGAGACTTTCTCACAAAGTGCCTCCTGGGATATGTACTTTGACGGTGCAACCAGGACAAATGAAAAAAGACAGCTGATCTCGGGAGTTGGCATCCTCTTTGTTAGCCCCGACAAATACATGATTCCACACGCTTTCTCGCTACTGGAACCATGCACAAACAATGCAGCTGAATATCAAGCTCTGATCTTCGGATTGGAACTCGCCATCGAATCCGGTATCACCATGCTGGAAGTCTTTGGAGACTCTCAACTGATCGTCAACCAAATGAATCAGAAATTTGAAGTCAGGAAGCCAGATTTGTTGCCCTACTACAACAAGGCACAATCACTTCTGTAAAAGTTTGACATCTGTCACATCACCCACATTCGTAGAGGTGAAAACATACGTGCAGATGCCCTAGCCGGACTTGCCGCATCCATGGCAATCCAGGAAGGGGAAAACATGCAAATCAAAGTGTGCGAAAGGAGAATCCTTCCTCCTCTTAACACACACCAAGCAGTTGCTGAATGCCACCAAGTGGTCGGAAGTCGGATTTCAATCCTGCAAACTTCAATCGGCGACTGGAGGGATCCGTTCATTGATTACATTATGTTCGGAATCCTACCTGAAGATCCAAAAGAACGGGTAAGCATCCAAAGGCGAACCCCAAGCTTCCATTTGGATATTCCTTCAAAAATCCTTTACAGGAAATCCTTCAACGGAGTACTTCTACGCTGCTTGTCACAACAAGAGGCTGAAGAAACACTCAAAGAAGTTCATGCTGGTCTTTGTGGAGCTCATCAGGCTGGACCTAAGCTCTATGATCAGATAAAAAGGTTAGGATATTACTGGCCTACCATGGTAGCTGACGCAATGCAATTTGCTAAGCGCTGCCAACAATGCCAAGTTCATGGAGATTACATTCACATGCCTCCAGAATGGCTGCATCCTACAGCGATCTCATGGCCTTTCGAAGCCTGGGGTATGGACATCATAGATCCTATTTCTCCCCCTTCAAGCAAAGATCATCGCTTCATCTTCGCCGCTACGGATTACTTCTCCAAGTGGTCAGAAGCATTTGCGTTTAACGAAATGAAGACCTCATCAGTCCTTCAGTTCCTACGCACCAACATCATTTGTCGTTTCGGCATACCCAAAAGATTCGTCCATGATAACGGACCACAGTTCCGGGATCATCGATTCTACAAGGTTCTGCGACAAATACAAAATCCAAAGCTGTCCTTCGACTCCATACAATCCGGCAGCAAATGGGTTAGCAGAAGCTTTCAACAAGACACTCTGCAAAATCCTCAAAAAAATGGTCTCTAGTCACAAAAGAGACTGGAGCGACAAAATGTCCGAAGCTTTGTGGGCCTATCGAACCACCGTTCGAGGACCAACCCATAGCACACCATTCTCCTTGGTCTATGGATGCGAAGCTGTCAGTGCCCTTGGAAGTACAAATTCCTTCCTTAAGGGTATCCTTGCAAAATGACATGACTCAAGAAAGCAATGTCAAATTGCGACTCCATGAGCTGGACAATCTCGATGAGAAACGGCTCGAAGCTCAACAAAGCATTGAACTTTACCAAGCACGTATGGCAGGATCTTTCGATAAAAAGGTTAGGCAACGCGCCTACAAAAAGAATGACTTGGTTTTTGCGGTAAAAAGACCAATGGTCTTCGCTCACAAGTCCAAAGGCAAATTTGAGCCAAAATGGGAGGGACCCTACGTCATCGACAAGGTTTTCTCTAATGGTGCATACGCACTCCTAAACATGGAAGGTGACAGATGTATGCTGCCTATCAACGGCAAGTTCTTAAAGCGGTACTACCCTTGAAGACTTACCCAACTGGGTAAGAGCAATGCCTGCACGGCCAAAGCCGGTTTCCAGGTACACGCTCGCTAAACCCACCCTTTTTTTTAGAATTTTCATATCAAATGTAGAAATTTCTATAAATCTAAAACAATGCTTACTTTCATCGTTTCATTGTTCAAAAAAAATATATATATCCAAGTTTAGGAACCTTTCCCTAACTTGACCAAAATTTTCAACCCTTGAACCCAAAATTCATGGTTTGAAACAAAATCCGGATTCAGGGATTTCCACCCTAGTCCACCCTGCCTTTTACCGCCAAAATGGTTTTAGGTCAAAACTTATGACCCTCGTGTCTTTAAACAAAAACAAAAAAAAAATGGTTTTTCAAAAAAACCGCGAGGAAGCGACGCTTAGTCGATACTCGCACAAATCGGAAGCAAGCGAACCACGTTCGACACTTCCAAAATCGCAGGGAAGCGACATTTCGTCGGTACTTGCAAAATCCAAAACTGTGGAGATGCAACATTTCAGTTGATATCCACAACCCAAATTTCAAAGGTTTGAAAAAACCTAAAAAACTGTGGAGACGCAACATTTCAGTTGATATCCATAACCCAAAGGTTCGAGAAAACCACAAATTTCAAAAAACGTGGGGAAACGACATCAAGTCAGTACCCGCAAAACCAAAATTTTTGAAAAGCAAGGATGTGACATTCCATCGATACTTGCACCCAAATCCGCGAGGATGCGACATTCCATCGATACTCGCAACCGAATGAGCAAGGATGCGACATTCCATCGATACTTGCAAGAACATTCAGCAGGGAGGCGACTTTTAGTCGATACTTGCATTCTTTGAAAACCAAACCGGCTATAAATGCCATCAAAACAGGCTATAAATGCCACAAACCGGCTATCGATGCCACAAAAACAAAACCGGCTATCAATGCCACAAACAAAAAAAAAACTTGGATTTAAAAAAAAAAAAAACGGCTATCAATGCCACCAAAACAAAAACGGCTATCAATGCCACCAAAACAAAACCGGCTATCAATGCCACCAAAACTGGCTATAGATGCCACAAAAAAAAAAAAAAAAAAAACTCGGCTATCAATGCCACAAGAAAAGCTGGCTCTCATGCCAAAATTGGCTTCCATGCCACAAACAAAAACCTGGCTTTCATGCCAAAACAATCACTTGACAAAAGATTTTCACAAAATGACAACCTTTTGATCAAATCCCATTTAGCAATTACTTTTATCACAAAAAGATTCAAGTGAGCGTAGGGATAACAAAAAAAAAGAGCATCCCATTTAGCAATTACTTTTACCACAAAAAGATTCAAGTGAGCGTAGGGATAACAAAAAAAAAAGAAAGTGTTCACAAACACTACAAAAAAAAAGAGTACCAAAAAACACATGTGGTACCAAAAAAAAAAGAAGAAAAGTGTTCACAAGCACTAAAAAAAAAAAAGTACCAAAAAATACAAGTGGTACCAAAAAAAAAAGAAAGAAGGATGGTTTCTGTATACAGGAGCTCAATCAAAAATGGTCTCCAGCCAAGAGTTCAGCTCCTTAAGCAAACTTTTGGCCTCATCCGTCAAGGATTCCAAGGCACGCTTCTTCAACCTGCCATGAGATGCTGGGGTGGGCTGTAACCCTTCTTCTACACTGGGAAGCTTCCCTCGAGCGGTTTTCCATTGTTTGTTCTCATCAGACTTCCTTTTGAGAACTCGAATGGCATCCGCAACTCGATGAATCAGAGCAGTCTCCCTTTCACGAGCCTCTGTTATTTCAGTCCACTTGGCAGCGACTTGTGCCTGCAGATGCTCAAGACGTTTCCTGGCCTCATCGACCTCCCTATCAAGGATGTTAAGGTCATGTGTCAGCCTAATGATCTTTATCTCTTCTAAGTTCCTCTCTCGGACTGCCTGCTTCTTGCTTTCTGTAGCCTCATCAAGGTCAGATTGAGCCTTATCCGCAAGGTCCAAGAACATCTCCTTGAAGAACTGATCGTCAGGAAAACCCATGGTCTCAAACCACTTGTCACCCAGCTCAATGATCCTATTAACGATCGCCCTGGCATCTGTGACATCCAGACCAGCCTCTTCAGCATCACCGAGAATCTCACGCACATGCTGGATCATGCTAAATCCGGCTTCCAAGTGCCCAGAAAAGAGAGTCTCAATCCAAGATCTCAGAACTCGCACCACCACCTTCTTCGCAAAAAGAAGAGATGGCCCAGCTGAAGATTCGCCCAACTCCGTTGGTCGGCTGCTCATGTCATCATCTGTTGAAAGAGTAACAAAAGAACTCTTTCCAGTTGAAGCTGCTCCTGCTCGGGAAGGAATCTCAGCGCGAGGAATCTCCTCAACATTGTCAGAACTTGTAAGACCCCGACCCGAGAGACCTCGTTTAGAGTTGATTAAGTTGTGTTTTAGTTTAAGTGTGTTTAGTGATTTTTGGATTAGTTGGGGATTAGAATAGCTCTTATAATAGCTTTGGGGAATTTGGAGAGCCTTTTTAATTGTGGGACCCTTTGGGGTTCTTATTACGAATTGTGTGAGATTGGGGGTTACCGATGATTTCCAAGAATCGTGTTTTGAACCCCATTGGACTTATCTTATTAATCCCTACAACTTTCATGTTGACATCGTTTTCATTCAAGGACCTTAAACCTGATTTGTCACTAATTGAGGGCAAAATGGTCTTTTTACCCAAAATCTGGACACCGATTTCAATGTCACCAAAATGTACAAAATATATACTTTTTGGAAACTAGAAATTTTGCCGATCAACTTTGTCTTCTTCGTCGAATTCGCTTGAAGCTCCGAAGACCATGTTTTGAGCCCGAGAAGTTCTTTAAGTTGTGGGCCCCATCCTCACTTACTATATATAGAAAGCTTCTTCTTCTTTTTCCCATTTCTGGCAAAAACCCTAGAGGAGAAGAGAAATCCCAGCCCTAAGGGTTTTCCTTACCTTTTCTTGCCTCTTCATCTTCAATCCCCCACTAAGTTAGTGCTAATGGAAGGTTAGAGACTATAATCTTCTTCCTCATCTCAAGGCCTTCGTCTTGACACCATTTTTGAAGAAAACCGCCCACTCCAAAACTTACTTTGGACAACACCTTGCTTTTTGAAGAACTTCCTTGTAAGTGATCTTCCTAAAAGTTTTATAATCTTGTTTGTTAGGCCTTAGGGTAGCTCTATTTCAATTATTGGAGGATTCCGTTTTGTTTTAATTGGATTTTGTTAATCTAGGGTTTCGTTTTGGGGGTTTTGTGTATAGGTGTTTGATTTTGGCCTAAGAGGTGATTAGAGCTCAATTGATTTGCTTTTGGACCCAAGGCAAGTGGATGAAATGATTCTCATGTGTTTTATCATGTTTTATGCAAAATCTTGATTTGTCTTCATTAATGGTTTTAATGATTTATCATGTTTGATGGTTTAGTCTTATTGATTTTAAATGATGATTTGATGAGATAATGAGGTCAAGGAATAGCCCAATTGTTTGTGAAGATATGTATGGAAGAAGGGGAAAGAAAGGAAATGGATTGGAGTTGGACAAGAGAAGAATTCAACCAAAGGGGTTGAAGTTCGCTACAGGACCGATCGATCGCCCGTCAGGTCCGATCGATCGGACTGTAAATAACTGAGAGGGTTCTCAGGACCGATCGATCGCCCGTCAGGTCCGATCGATCGGACTGTAAATAACTGGGAGGGTCTTCAGGACCGATCGATCGCCCTTCAGGTCCGATCGATCGGACTGAAACGAGATGAACTGTAATTAAGAGAGTTGTGGGACTATTTTTCCAGATTCATTCCAAGCCCATACTCAAGTCCAATTCAGCTCTATTCCTTATCTTCTTGATTGAAGACATTGAGCCTGTATTGATGCATTTAAACCCATGAAAGATTGGGGTAAATTGTGAGGGGCTGTAGTGTGGAAGTATCATTTGGAGCCCCAATGTTATTCAAGGATGAGTAAGGTATTGTATGAAGTCCGAAGGAAGGAAGAAACCTCATCAGGGAGATTCCATGAGATTGTATAGATTGACCAATGTGGATAAGGACCCGGAATGTCCCTAACTCTTAAAGAGTACCAAAATTTCATCATAACTGACATACGGGACCCTATTCACACTGATTCAATTCTAGAAACTCCATTGTTAGCCTATAAAGGTGGGAAAACTATTTGTATTCGATTTTCAACTAAACTCCTATTTTGGGATTTCAAATCAACTTGATATGACTAGACTGTTCCAAGAATACTAGAAGTGATGTGTTTAGCTTTTGCTAACTTGTATATGGCGACTTGAGATGGATGTGTATTTGTGTCTATGGCACCCCGTTCTTGTATTATGCATATGATTTGATTTATCGTATTTGACCTATGAGTCGGCACCACTGAGCTTGGACGACCTCGTCGGTTTGATCCACCGACTAGGGGTTCCTTCCCCTCCTGATAGTCAGCTGCAGTCTGGAATTTGCATAGTTTACCCGGTTCGCTACCGCGGTCCTGTATAGTATATATATATTATAGTATTTATCGTTGTTCCTCCTCACCTCGTGTGACTGAGGTCAATGATCCTGTTTATCGTTGTTCCTCCTCACCTCGTGTGACTGAGGCCAATGATCCTGTTAGGGTATGTGCTCTCTTCACTTCGGTGAAGGGAGGATCTAGCTTGTGGGGTTGCCATCTTGACAGTTTCCAAATCCTTGTTACCTTACATGATTTATTGCATATGTACTTCTTTTGAAATGATACATTGTCTTTTATAAAGTTCATTGTTTATCCATAAGTTTTCTTAACTCTTGCATAACATCATTGTTTTATTATTGATATGTCTTTTCACCCACCTGCCAGACCGTCGTGTCTGATCCATTTATTTTGGTACTCAGGTCCCGAGCTTATTGCCGTTGAGGAGGAGCCAGAGGAGGCGGTCGGTGAACCGCAACGAGTGATTGAGTGGCAAGCCGATGATGTCATGTAGACATTCGGCCTTGCCTTGAGAACGTTACACTTTGGGGAACTTGATATCTTTGGTTTAGATTTCATTTGGTTGTACGGTCTCTGTTGACCGTTATTTTGGGGGCTTTAATTAACTGATATTTTGTAATTACACTTAACTTTACTTTTGGGGAAAGCATGCTTGATCATTGCTCATCCTGATATCTTGTTATGTTAACCATAAATCAGGCTTGTTTATGGATTTGAATGGTATTAATATGGTTTACTACACGCTTCCGCAATTATGAGAATGTGTTTGATATGGTTACATGTGAGATGATGTGTAAAGATAATCCTCACCGCGGAACCCTGTGGGAAATCACGTGCACGGATAAATATTCTTTTAACTCCGTGTGCGGTTTTAGCCAAAGAGATGCACGTGGCGCGGCATCAACCCACCGTCCCGACTTCCCGGACTCGGATCCTTCCCCTAGTTTCTCGGTCCGGGGTCGCGACAGGACTGGTATCAGAGCGGGACATGTTTCAGGCAATTAAAAGAAACTAGAAATCTTAAGTACGTGGAGAGGATTCGTTAGATAGAACCGTGTGAGCAATGTGTGACCACCCTGTACTTGATTTATATGTGCTAACAATTTGTTTTGCAGCGTTATGCCACCTCGCAAAAGAGCAGCAAACAGTAACCACATTGCCAGTAACAGTGAGAGTGCAGGGCTTAGTGTAGAGGAACCTCAGGACAACAATATGCAGAATCAATTCCAACAGATGATGCAGGCCATGATAGACCAACAACGCCAGGCCAATGAGAATCAGGCTAGGCTCCAAGCACAAGCATATGAGACACAGACCAGATTGCAAGAACAGATGCTTAAGAAAGACGAGGATCATGCTAGGGAGATAGCTCAAATGCAGGCACAGTTGTTGGGGATATTGGAGAGGAGACCGGAACCAATCCCAGTTGCACCACCTGGTCCGGTGAATATTAGAGGGAATGATCCTAATATGTTGTATGAGCGGTTCAGGAAGAGAGGACCGAAAGAATTTTTGGGGACTGAGGACCCAATGGCAGCAGATGATTGGCTTGAGCACACCGAAAATATATTTGAGATCTTCATATGTGCCGGTGTAGAACGTGTACAGCTTGCAGCCTCTATGTTTGTGGGTTTAGCGGATATTTGGTGGAAGACCGTCAAGGCAGAATACAGGACAATGGCTGATGTAGAAGCTTGGGCTAGCTTCAAGAGACAGTTTGGAGAGAAATATGTACCTACACATGTCAAGAGGCAGAAGGCAGTAGAATTTCAGCAACTTGTGCAAGGAAACATGTCAGTCCTCGAATACCTCACCAAATTTGAGAGATTGTCCAGGTATGCACCGGAGTTAGTAGATACAGAGGAGAAGAAGATAACCAAGTTCCTTGAGGGACTTCACCCGATTATTGAGAGGGATGCTACCGGGGTTGTACCACCCGTTACCTTTGAAGAAGCTGTCAAGAGAGCATACAAATTTGAGAACTTCCACAACAAGATCATCAAGAACCAAGGAAAGGGTCAAGGCCAGCAGCAGAACAATCAACAGAGGAACAATCAAAACAAGAGGCCAAGACAAGAGCAGAATGCACAGAATCAAGGAGCTTGTATCCATTGTGGAAAATATCATGGGAACGCCCAGTGCCGTACTATCACGGGGGCATGTTTTAGATGTGGTTCGATGGACCATCAGATGAGGGAATGCCCAAGACAGAATAGACAACAACAGGGAGTACAACGTCAGGCACCACCTCAGAATGCGTTAGTAGTTCAGAATCAAGCAAGGCCACTACAACAACAGGCACCTCAGCCACAGTTTAGGCCACAACAACAACAGCAACAACCGGCCCGTCAGCAAGGACAGAATCAAAATCAGAATCAGCGTCCTCAGAATCAGAATAGGAATGCACCACAAGGCAGGCAACAGCAAGGGCAGAACAGGCCACCTCAAAGGGCACAACTCTATGCTGTCAATAGAGCTGATGCGGAGGCCGAAGGCAATGTAGTGGAAGGTACACTTCTCGTCTGTGGTTTTGATGCTAAGGTTTTGTTTGACCCTGGCTCTACTCACTCATTCCTATCTCCAAAATTTGCTATGTTGATTGATATGCATGCTAGAGAGTTGAGTTTCATTCTGACTGTGACTACTCCTTTAGGTAAGGAAGTTGTTTGTAGAACTTTTTACCCTAGTTGTCCAGTCATGATAGGAGAAGTAGTATTACCGGCAGATCTCATTTTATTAGAGATGCAGGATTTTGATGTCATCCTAGGGATGGATTGGTTAGCAGGATACCATGCTACGATGGATTGTTTCCATAAAACCCTAACTTTTAAGTTGGAGGAGACCCAAGCAGGGGTGTTGTTTCAGGGAGAGAGGAGTAATTCTGGTGCAGGGTTTATTTCAGCATTGAAGGCTGATAGACTTCTAAGAAGTGGTTGTGAGGGTTATTTGGCGTTTATCACGGAGGATAAACGGTCCCAAGGGGTGGAGGAGATCCCAATTGTTTGTGAATTTCCGGATGTTTTCCCGGAGGAGATACCTGGATTGCCACCCATTAGAGAGATAGACTTCACTATTGAGTTGTTACCGGGGACCGCTCCGATATCTATTGCACCTTATAGAATGGCCCCGACAGAATTGGGAGAGTTGAAGATGCAATTGCAAGAACTTTTGAACAAAGGTTTTGTGAGACCTAGTGTGTCACCGTGGGGAGCACCAGTTTTGTTTGTGAAGAAGAAGGATGGTTCCATGAGAATGTGTATTGACTATAGAAGATTGAACCAAGTGACCATCAAAAACAAATATCCATTGCCAAGGATAGATGAATTGTTCGATCAGTTGCAAGGAGCTGCTTACTTTTCGAAGATTGATTTGAGGTCAGGCTACCATCAGTTGAGAGTTAGAGATTCAGATGTACCAAAAACAGCCTTTCGTACAAGATATGGGCACTATGAGTTTCTAGTGATGCCATTTGGTTTGACTAATGCACCGGCAGTTTTCATGGCATTGATGAACAAAATATTTGCGGAGTATTTGGACCAGTTTACAGTGGTGTTTATTGATGATATTTTGGTATATTCCAAGACCAAAGGAGAGCATGAAGAACACTTGAGGATAGCACTCCAGCTTTTGAGGGAGAATCAGTTGTTTGCAAAACTTAGTAAGTGTGAATTTTGGTTGGACCAAGTCACATTTTTGGGTCATATTATCTCCAAGGAAGGATTATCAGTGGACCCGTCCAAGATTGAGGCAGTCATGAATTGGGATAGACCGAAGAATGCATCAGAAATCAGGAGTTTTCTTGGATTGGCAGGATATTATCGGAGGTTTGTGCAAGGATTTTCGTCGATTGCGTCACCTCTGACGAAGTTGACAAGGAAGAATGCACCATATGTTTGGACAGACAAGTGTGAGGCTAGTTTCCAAGAGCTGAAGAAGAGATTGACTACAGCTCCAGTCCTTACTCTGCCATCTGGGAGCGGCGGTTTTACCATTTTTACCGATGCTTCTAATGTTGGACTTGGATGCGTACTGATGCAAGATGGGAAGGTAGTTGCATATGGGTCACGGCAGTTGAAGGATCATGAAAAGAACTATGCAACACATGATCTCGAGTTGGCCGCAGTTGTTTTAGCTTTGAAGATGTGGAGACACTACCTCTATGGAGAAAAGTTTGAGGTTCACTCCGATAACCGTAGCCTACAGTACTTGTTTTCTCAGAAGGAGTTGAACATGAGGCAGAGGAGATGGATGGAATATATTAAAGACTATGATTTTCCAATCAAGTATCACCCGGGGAAAGCGAATGTAGTTGCAGATGCCTTGAGCAGAAAGTCAGTGAGCATGGCCAGTCTTCGTGGATCATATGTGGTACAACAGTTAGAAGAGTTGGGTGTAGATTTTCAGCCACTAAGAGAGGGTGTCATGTTAGCAAACATGTCAGTGTCAGAGCCTTCGTTCATTCAGAAGATCAAGGAGAATCAGTTACAAGACCCAGAATTGGCTAAGATTTCTGAGCACTTAGCAGATCGTCCGGATTTTCGTGTTGTAGATGGAGTTTTGTATTACCGAGACCGTCTGTGTGTGCCTAACTTGGAGGACTTGAGGAATAATATCATGTCTGAGGCCCATGATACCAAGTATTCCATACACCCGGGCAGTACGAAGATGTACCAGAATTTGAAGGGCAGATTTTGGTGGAATAACATGAAGAGAGAGATAGCAGCTTTCGTCTCTCGTTGTATGACATGTCAGTTGATTAAGGCAGAACATCAGAAGCCTCCAGGGTTACTACGACCATTAGAGATTCCGGAATGGAAATGGGAGCACATTACCATGGACTTCATATCGGGTTTACCGAAGACTAGTAAGGGCAATGATGTTATTTGGGTCATAGTGGACCGTCTCACCAAGTCAGCTCATTTCCTACCAATGAAGACTGGAAAGAAGATGCATATGTTACCTTTGGCTCAGTTGTTTGTCACAGAGATTGTCAGTCGTCATGGACAGCCAGTTTCCATCACATCCGATAGAGACAGCAGATTTGTCTCAAGATTTTGGAAGACATTGCATGAGTCTATGGGTACGAAGTTACAGTTCAGCACAGCCTATCACCCACAGACCGATGGTCAGTCAGAAAGGACAATTCAGACACTTGAGGATATGCTTCGAGCTTGTGTGTTAGATTTCAAGACTCAGTGGGATGAAGCATTACCGTTGTGTGAGTTCGCTTACAACAACAGTTTCCACTCGAGTATCGGTATGGCACCTTTTGAGGCTTTGTATGGCAGAAGGTGTAGGACACCTGTTTGTTGGGAAGAAGTTGGTACTCGCAGTTTCCATGGACCGACCATTGTTAGTGAGACAAGCGACAAGGTCAAGTTGATCCAAGAACGTCTGAAAGTGGCTCAGAGTAGACAGAAGAGTTATGCAGACTCTCACAGAAGGGATTTACAGTTCAAAGAAGGAGATAAGGTATTCTTGAAAGTGTCACCCACTCGTGGAACTTTGAGGTTTGGACAGAAGGGCAAATTATCTAGGAGATACATTGGACCGTATGACATTGTGAGTAGGATTGGTGATGTGGCTTACAGGTTAGCCTTACCGCCTGAGCTCTCCGGCGTACACAATGTTTTCCATGTGTCTATGTTGAAGAAGTACGTTCCTGACAGACTACACATACTCCGTTATGAGCCGTTAGAAATTCGAGAAGATGCGACCTATGTTGAGAAGCCTAAGCAGATCATTGACACCAAAGAACAAGAATTGAGAACTCGGACTATTCAGTGGGTCAAGGTACTTTGGGAGAATCATGGACCGGAAGAAGCAACTTGGGAATTACGGGATCAAGTTCAGAAGAAGTACCCACATCTTCTACCGGAGGTGAGTTTTAATTTCCATTTGGAGGACCAAATGTCCTAAGGGGTGGAGGATGTAAGACCCCGACCCGAGAGACCTCGTTTAGAGTTGATTAAGTTGTGTTTTAGTTTAAGTGTGTTTAGTGATTTTTGGATTAGTTGGGGATTAGAATAGCTCTTATAATAGCTTTGGGGAATTTGGAGAGCCTTTTTAATTGTGGGACCCTTTGGGGGTTCTTATTACGAATTGTGTGAGATTGGGGGTTACCGATGATTTCCAAGAATCGTGTTTTGAACCCCATTGGACTTATCTTATTAATCCCTACAACTTTCATGTTGACATCGTTTTCATTCAAGGACCTTAAACCTGATTTGTCACTAATTGAGGGCAAAATGGTCTTTTTACCCAAAATCTGGACACCGATTTCAATGTCACCAAAATGTACAAAATATATACTTTTTGGAAACTAGAAATTTTGCCGATCAACTTTGTCTTCTTCGTCGAATTCGCTTGAAGCTCCGAAGACCATGTTTTGAGCCCGAGAAGTTCTTTAAGTTGTGGGCCCCATCCTCACTTACTATATATAGAAAGCTTCTTCTTCTTTTTCCCATTTCTGGCAAAAACCCTAGAGGAGAAGAGAAATCCCAGCCCTAAGGGTTTTCCTTACCTTTTCTTGCCTCTTCATCTTCAATCCCCCACTAAGTTAGTGCTAATGGAAGGTTAGAGACTATAATCTTCTTCCTCATCTCAAGGCCTTCGTCTTGACACCATTTTTGAAGAAAACCGCCCACTCCAAAACTTACTTTGGACAACACCTTGCTTTTTGAAGAACTTCCTTGTAAGTGATCTTCCTAAAAGTTTTATAATCTTGTTTGTTAGGCCTTAGGGTAGCTCTATTTCAATTATTGGAGGATTCCGTTTTGTTTTAATTGGATTTTGTTAATCTAGGGTTTCGTTTTGGGGGTTTTGTGTATAGGTGTTTGATTTTGGCCTAAGAGGTGATTAGAGCTCAATTGATTTGCTTTTGGACCCAAGGCAAGTGGATGAAATGATTCTCATGTGTTTTATCATGTTTTATGCAAAATCTTGATTTGTCTTCATTAATGGTTTTAATGATTTATCATGTTTGATGGTTTAGTCTTATTGATTTTAAATGATGATTTGATGAGATAATGAGGTCAAGGAATAGCCCAATTGTTTGTGAAGATATGTATGGAAGAAGGGGAAAGAAAGGAAATGGATTGGAGTTGGACAAGAGAAGAATTCAACCAAAGGGGTTGAAGTTCGCTACAGGACCGATCGATCGCCCGTCAGGTCCGATCGATCGGACTGTAAATAACTGAGAGGGTTCTCAGGACCGATCGATCGCCCGTCAGGTCCGATCGATCGGACTGTAAATAACTGGGAGGGTCTTCAGGACCGATCGATCGCCCTTCAGGTCCGATCGATCGGACTGAAACGAGATGAACTGTAATTAAGAGAGTTGTGGGACTATTTTTCCAGATTCATTCCAAGCCCATACTCAAGTCCAATTCAGCTCTATTCCTTATCTTCTTGATTGAAGACATTGAACCTGTATTGATGCATTTAAACCCATGAAAGATTGGGGTAAATTGTGAGGGGCTGTAGTGTGGAAGTATCATTTGGAGCCCCAATGTTATTCAAGGATGAGTAAGGTATTGTATGAAGTCCGAAGGAAGGAAGAAACCTCATCAGGGAGATTCCATGAGATTGTATAGATTGACCAATGTGGATAAGGACCCGGAATGTCCCTAACTCTTAAAGAGTACCAAAATTTCATCATAACTGACATACGGGACCCTATTCACACTGATTCAATTCTAGAAACTCCATTGTTAGCCTATAAAGGTGGGAAAACTATTTGTATTCGATTTTCAACTAAACTCCTATTTTGGGATTTCAAATCAACTTGATATGACTAGACTGTTCCAAGAATACTAGAAGTGATGTGTTTAGCTTTTGCTAACTTGTATATGGCGACTTGAGATGGATGTGTATTTGTGTCTATGGCACCCCGTTCTTGTATTATACATATGATTTGATTTATCGTATTTGACCTATGAGTCGGCACCACTGAGCTTGGACGACCTCGTCGGTTTGATCCACCGACTAGGGGTTCCTTCCCCTCCTGATAGTCAGCTGCAGTCTGGAATTTGCATAGTTTACCCGGTTCGCTACCGCGGTCCTGTATAGTATATATATATTATAGTATTTATCTTTGTTCCTCCTCACCTCGTGTGACTGAGGTCAATGATCCTGTTTATCGTTGTTCCTCCTCAGCTCGTGTGACTGAGGCCAATGATCCTGTTAGGGTATGTGCTCTCTTCACTTCGGTGAAGGGAGGATCTAGCTTGTGGGGTTGCCATCTTGACAGTTTCCAAATCCTTGTTACCTTACATGATTTATTGCATATGTACTTCTTTTGAAATGATACATTGTCTTTTATAAAGTTCATTGTTTATCCATAAGTTTTCTTAACTCTTGCATAACATCATTGTTTTATTATTGATATGTCTTTTCACCCACCTGCCAGACCGTCGTGTCTGATCCATTTATTTTGGTACTCAGGTCCCGAGCTTATTGCCGTTGAGGAGGAGCCAGAGGAGGCGGTCGGTGAACCGCAACGAGTGATTGAGTGGCAAGCCGATGATGTCATGTAGACATTCGGCCTTGCCTTGAGAACGTTACACTTTGGGGAACTTGATATCTTTGGTTTAGATTTCATTTGGTTGTACGGTCTCTGTTGACCGTTATTTTGGGGGCTTTAATTAACTGATATTTTGTAATTACACTTAACTTTACTTTTGGGGAAAGCATGCTTGATCATTGCTCATCCTGATATCTTGTTATGTTAACCATAAATCAGGCTTGTTTATGGATTTGAATGGTATTAATATGGTTTACTACACGCTTCCGCAATTATGAGAATGTGTTTGATATGGTTACATGTGAGATGATGTGTAAAGATAATCCTCACCGCGGAACCCTGTGGGAAATCACGTGCACGGATAAATATTCTTTTAACTCCGTGTGCGGTTTTAGCCAAAGAGATGCACGTGGCGCGGCATCAACCCACCGTCCCGACTTCCCGGACTCGGATCCTTCCCCTAGTTTCTCGGTCCGGGGTCGCGACAGAACTGGTCCCAGGAGTCTCTACCTCTGGATTAACCTCTGGCATCCCTTGCTCTGGAAGCGACGGACCCTCCTCTGTCACTTCAAAACCTGCCAAAAGAAACACAAAAAGGTATGAATATAATCCTGTTTGAAAATCATTATCAGGGTTATAACTACAAAATACCTTCTTCGACGACTGGCGGAACACTTTCTTCCTCCATGAACTCATCGGAAGCATCATCAACATTTGCGTCCATCGATGGTTCAAAGTCATCAGAACCTTGTGGCAAGTCAGCTGACAAAAAAAAAATGTGTTAGCAAACCAAGTCACAAACTCAAAAAAAAAAAAAAGAGCAAAAGAAGTCGTACCAATTGGAGATTCTGGATTTACTCCAGAGTCCCTCGGTTCTTCTTCAGGTGCCTCAACAGGATCCATCACCACCTCATCGGTTGGGACCTCAGGCATCACCAAGTCTTCCTCTGCTAAAAAAAAAAAAGAAAAAAAAGAGAAAAGCAGAAAAGCAGAAAACAAGAAGCAAATCAGAACATGGAAAAAATCCCATGAAAAGAAATGGAAAGAGAAAAAGGAAGAATCATACCTTCACCAACGGTCTCTTCTTCTCGACTTCTTTTCTCTGGAGGCTCGTCAGCATCCACTGGCACATCCTCATCGATAGTAAGAGGAACTTCCAAGTCAGGAGAGTCCTCATGCTGCCCCTTACTATGATGATGACTCCTCCCCCTCTTACCCCGGCGGGCTCGCTTCTTAGAAGAACCTGCCCCACTGTCAGAGTCAGGTTTCCCACTTGACTCCTCACTGGATGGTCTACTCTTGCCAGTAGACTCCACGGAAGCTTGCCTCTGTGCCGCTTGCATCCAAGCGCCAAGTTCGGCTTCCTCCTGTTCTAGCTGCTCCAAAGCCTCATCAGGTATTTCTCGAACAGCTTCAGAACCAATGACGCCCTGGTCACCGAGAAAGCCTATCTTGTGCTTCTCTCCAGAAAGGAAGGCCCAAACTTCCTCTCGCCGGACGCCATCCGACTTTCCAATGCCCTTTCCAGATGCCAGCTTCACATCAAGCTCCCTCTTGGAAAGCCCCCGATATGCCGAAAAGCTCTCCGCGAACCACTTCGCAAAGCCGGCAGTCCAGGAAGTCAGCAACACAGGATAAGAAATCATGGCTGTAGTGTCTTCAGCACTATAGAAAGCCCATGCATTTCTCCCGTCCTGTAAGCCTCCAAAGCGCTTCACCATGCTTGAAGGCGCTCCAACAACGCCTTGAGAAAAGCCCAGCTGCAAAGCAAAGCGAGAGGGTACATACGGCTGGATGTCGACGAAAAGATGTCTGCGGTACACCATCGTGCCGACACGTATGCTGAAAAGCCACTCTCTCTCTGCATTTGTCAAGGAATAATGCCTTCCCGACCCCGCCCTGGTAGAGTCTCGGGAGGCACCAAAATCAAAAGCCTTCTTCCGCAACTCTGGAGAAAGCTTCACTGAAGACTGCCCCATCTCGACGTCCCTGAACCGTCGGATCCTCATGCGGGCAAACAAAAGTGATTCGGACACAGCTTTGCCCTTAGCCAGTCGAATCATCAGAGGATCATCATCCTGTGCAGCACCCAGCCGATGGAAGCCAGGACAGTGGTATACATACCACGAATAAAAGATATGGGCTGAAAATACCCTATTCATGGGAAGCCCAAGCCGAACCAAAAAAGCAGCAGCCTGCAGTTCGGTACACAAGTAGGAGTAAAGAGCTGGCACCAAAGCAAGCTGCTCTCCAAACGCCATCTGACAAGCCGGAAAAATACAATGCGGCCTGATGTGCGTTCCATCTCCTCCAGCAAAAACAGCCTCACCAAGCCAATAAGTGAGGTAAACAGCGAGATCTCTCCGCAGTGCAATGTCAGGACATATGGCGTTTGTACTTGCACAGAAATCTCTCAACTCTTCTTGCATGGCCAAGATCTTCTTTGAACTTGGATCCTGAGCTCCGGCTTCTTGGGTCACGCTATCAGAAGACTCCCTGCTATCAAAAAAGTTGGGGAATGAAGAGCTAAAACTCTTCCAACTGCTGGATCTAACTTTCAAACCCCCCTTCTCCTTCAAAAAATCATAGAAGGCGACGAGCTGAAAGTATAAAAGCCTGAACTCCTCAGACTGCCCCTCGAGGACGCTGTCAATCGGCATAAACTCCTCATAGAGTTTGCCGAGGATAGGCAATCCAGTAATGGCGCTCAGCTCCTTCAAAGAAAAACCAATCTCGCCATTCGTCACAACGAAGGTATTGGTTTGTGGGAGGAATGACTCCAGCATGGCCATGAAGGCCTCGTCGGAAAAGATCACGGTCTCCCTCAAAGCGTGGACCGCATCAAAAATCCCGGCTTCCTTCAAAACGGCGCCACCAATCAGCAGGACGCGATCAGTCCACGACTTCCATTCGGAGTCGGCATTGAAACGGCCTCGAAGTCGAAAAGGCTTGATCCAATTGCTGCCGTCACCACTGAAAATACCAAGGCCCACCGGTCTCAAATCGACCGACGGATAATCAGAGCCCTGGTAGCCGCTGGATGGCATCAAAAGGTCCATGTCAACAGGCGACCTCTCCGTATATCCAGGAGAACCGCCGACAAAAACCCCGGTCTTGATTACATTTGTCCTTCTCACCCAACTTGGAGGATCTTCCCTCTTAGGGCACGTGGGGGCAAGGCTCAGAATCGAGACGGTGCGATCAAACGTCGACCGGGTAGCAACAGTCTTCTTCTCACCATCTGCTGTGAAAGAAAACTGAAAACATCTCCTCTGGTATGTCATGTCATCAGGGACTGCATCACCAAAGAAGAAGGTAGGCTTGGGCAAAACGCTTTGATCTTCCATCACCCATGGACGACTGCTTACCATGATCTTATAGAATTCCTCTCCCTTGAGAGCGATCAGTCGCTGCCTCATCTCATCTCTGTTGAGGGAGTCGCACTCTTCCAGATTTCTCTCAACATACTGGACCTTCTCAAAAGCCTGCTGAACGGCCGGATTAGAAGATCTAGAAGATCGACGAGGTACGCTTGTAGCAGGCTCTTTACCCTTGTTCGCTCTGGAGGAACCACCTGAAAAGGATGGAAAAGAAAAAGATCAAACATCAAAATGACAGAATCTCGCTAAAAAAAAATCTGGCGAAATCTTGACATGATGACGGGGCAATTCCGAAGAAAAGGAACTATCCCGAAAGAAATAAGAAAGCTTGAAGATGGGCTCAACATCGCTGCGAGCTCCGAAACTCCAAACTTTTGAAACCTCAAAGTCTCCGCAAAATCAGGAAGGGCTCAACATCACTGCGAGCTCCAAATTCCCAAAATTGCGAAAACTTTCAGGTATGCTATCACATCATGCTACAAATTTAATTTACAAATTAAAGGCATGCATGAACATCAAGGTTTGCCAAAAAAAAAAGAGGGGCATTATCATGATGAGCAAAAAAAAAAAAAGAAAAGAAACTTTCTCAAAAAAAAAAAGGGAAAAGAGAAAAGAAACTTTCTCAAAAAAAAAAAAAAAAGGAGGGAAAGAAAACAAAAAAAAAAAGGAAGAAAAAAAGGGGAGATGGCCCACAGGCCACGTGGCCGTACGGCCAGATCCGTACGGATCTGTCCGTACGGCCCACAAACAACAAAAAAAAAACAAAACAAAAAAAAAGAAAAAGAAAAGAAAGCAAAAAAAAAAAGGAAAACGTGTGAAAAAAAAAGAAGCAAACACGTGAAAGAAAAAAAAAAGAAGAAAAGAAAAAGAAACAAAAAAAAAAGAAAAAAAGAACTTTATTTTTCCTACAATGGAGTTTTCTTGAAAAAAAATGAGAACTTACTTGAAGCCATTGATGGAGAAGAAGAAGAAAAGTCTTGAAGATCTTGAAGAAGAAGAACTCTTGGTCTTGAAGCCCTCTTGAGATTATTGCAAAAGAAAGTAATAAGAGCAAGAGATCCAACCTTCTCCTTGCTTTTATAGAGGAGAGCAAACCAAAGAAGGAAAGAAGAAAGAGGTAAGTGTTACTAATTAGTAACCTTACCAAAAGAAAGAGATTAGAAAGATTCTTTCCCAAAAGAAAGATATCTTGAAGGATTTTCTCCCAAAAAGAAATCGATGACGGATTCTTTCCCAAAAGAAAGATATCTTGAGATATCCTATCCCAAAATAAAGGGATCATGAGAGATTCTCTCCAAGTAAAGATATTCTTAGATATTCTCTATCCAAATGAGATATTTTTGGATATTCTTTACAAAAATGACACCATATGAGATCTAAGCCATTTCAAAAGCTTAAGGTCCCATGGGTTAGCCCATATGAGCCAGGTTTGACCACCTAGGCACACAAAAAAAAAATTAATTATTTTGGGCTTTTAGTCAAAGAGAAATCCCTCTTACCAAGAGCATACAAAAATGGTTCCATGCCTCTTTTGAGTTGATTGGACCATACAAAAGAAAATTCCAAGCCCCATGAGCTTCCAAAAATCAAACCATCCAGCCTCTTCTACCAAATTGAGCCAAAATCTTGAAATTGACATTCCACAAAAATCAAACCAAATCCTGGTCCCCTAACTTGCCACATACAGCCTGTTAGGTCATAAGACCAAAACCAAAAAACAAAACCTGATCCCCTAACTTGCCACATACAGCCTGTTAGGTCACAAGATCAAAACCAAAATTGATCCCCCAACATTCCACATACAGCTTGTTGGGTCACACGATCAAAACCAAACCCGACCCCCTAACCTGCCACATATAGCCTGTTAGGTCACAAGGTCAAAACCCAAATCCACATCCCTGATGTCATCTTCAAAACTTTGCCTCGAGATGGTACGTGATCCCTTTCACTACCATAAAATTCCCCTGGAAGCTCAAAAGGCTACAAATACCAAAAAGAAAGACTGCTCAAAGACTCTTGGTCAAGTCACAGGCTCTCCTTCGAAAATCTCTTCGAGGCACATCGACTACAAAAGTTAAGCAACTCGTCGCTGTACCTCGAGGGGGCATTTGTTGACACCAAAAATGTCACTTTGCCTCTTCAAGATCCAAAGAGCTACATGAAGTCGCAACCTGCCATAAATAGGCAATGTTGCTTCCAAAAATCAAATCTTGTCAGAATCAAACAAAAACTGCAAGATTCTTCAAGACAGCCAAAAGAGGAGTACACAAGAAGTTTCAGGCCATTTCAAAATCATTTGGCCTAACTTCGCTTCTCAGACAGCCGAAAAGGAGCTCTCGGCGGCAAAAGCATCGGAGACACCAAATCTTCGATCAGGGCCGATGGATAGTCTCAAAATACTTCCAAAAGGCTCCACGTCAAGTTTCGAGTCAAACCAACAACGTTTGACCCTACATCAACCCTCGAACAGCTAAATCAAGCCTCTCGGCGGCGAGAACCACCGAGGCCATTACTCATCAGATAGAGCACATGGACGGCTTCAAAATGCTTATAAAGGGCTACACGTCAAATTTCAGGTCATTTCCACAACATTTGACCATAGTTTGACGCTCGGAAGCCAAATCAGGCCTCTCGGCGGCAAAGCTCTCCGGGACCATGGTTTCCAAGACAGAGCCTATGGGTCATCTTAAAATGACTCCAATAGGTTCCCTGTCAAGTTTCAAGTCAATCGGACATCGGTTGACCGCACATCAAACCGCGACATCTTCATCGCGACAAAAAGCAAGTCTACTGGTGATAGGACCCCAAACGGCTTCAAAACTCAAACAAAAGCCTATGGTTGGTCTTATTTATTGCTCAGGAGGCTTCACACCAAATTTCAGGTCATTCCGACATCGTTTGACCCAATTTCAGCTTCTGACGGAAAATCGGCAGCTCTGCGCGACAAAGTCTTCGGCTTTCTCAGGAAATTGGAAACTTTGCAAAATAAAATGCAAGGATTCTCATCAGGTTTCCTACAAATAAATTAGGCCAATAAATGGTCAGAATGTCAAGGAAAAGTACATGAGAAAAAAGAATCGAAAAACAGCAAAAACGGACACAAAACGGGACACAAAAGGGGGAAAACCCCCCCAGGGTCGCAGACCCCTGCGACCCTGGGCCAGGGTCGCCGGCGACCTTGGAACCCGGGGTCGCCGGGAAGGCCCCGGAAACCCCGGTTTTCGCCGTTTTTTCGCGATTCGAAGAGCCCAGCCTCTGGTACTTTCCAAAATTCATGCTTTTGAGACACCAAGTCCTCTGACATCCGTCCAAAACACGGGTCAATCATCAAGAGTATCGAAAACAATATTGATCGCCACCCGGTCAAGCAAAAAAAAGTGTGCTTTCTACCCGACCGATCGAGAAATCGACAGGACAGATGGCACCGACCCGCTGTTGGCAACAAACACCTGAAATTACATGGTCATCTGATGTCGATCTACATGAAGATCCATCGATGATCATCGACGGAAGAATCCCAAAAGACGTGGCACGGCCCGCGACTCTTCAGCTGCTCAGCGACCACTTAATGCGATTAATTGACTAGCTTTATTACAGTCATTAATCCATTTCTTTGGACGGCCCAATCAGAAGCAAGCATTCGGGAGTTACAAGTCAAGAGATTCATGGCATTTAACCCATGAAACTCCTCCCATCATGGCGATTAAAGGCGATTAAATGCCCTCAATCTCCTCCGGCCAATCAGAAGCCAAGAAAAAGGAGTTACAAAATAAAGAATTCAATTTTGTAACTCCTCCCTTTATGTAGCTTTATGACAATCAAAGCTCATAAACCCTCCTAAATGGCCACCTAAAAGCCTATAAATAGGAGAGCTCTCCAAGAAGAAAGGGCATCAGAAAAAAAGCACAAACACACAGACAGACAGAAGCACAGAAATCCAGAGAAAGGAAAAAGAGAGAAAACTCTGCGGAAGTTCTACACCGGCCACCGCAACAAGGTGACAAAAGTCCCTTGGGGGGTACCCCCCCAAGGTCCTTGCCTTCTCCTCCTGCCTCCAATGGCTTAGATGTGGCTTTTCAGCCCGTCTACTCGGCTTTTTATTGGACATATGACCTCCTTTTGGTCCTTGTCCTCTAAAAAACCTGAGGTTATAGCCAAGCCAAGCGAATCAATAGCATCCTCTGTTCTCATCTGCATGGATGATGGCGAAGCCCACATATGGCTTGCGACCGTCAATCTAAACGAGTCCCCCACAATCTCCTGAGAAGTTAGATCCTCATTTTCTTGCTTTTCATTGTAGTTTGTATTTTTTCAAAAGAGACAAAAATCACAATTCTTGTCTTTCATTGTTGATAAGGATTGTAAATCGGCTATAAACGCCAAAAATCGGCTATAAACGCCAAAATCGGCTATAAACACCAAAATCGGCTATAAATGCCAAAAAAATCGCCTTTCACGGCAAACCAAGAAAAATGTCTCTTTTCTTAAATATATGTGCAATGTAAAACTTGAAAGAAGTTGATTTCCTTTTTACTTGCGAAGGTTGATCTCCGGATCACCACTTGCAATTCCAAGTAAAAATAGAAAATCTGGCACACCCACACAAAAAAAGAAATGTTGATGCACGCCCCTGCCCCCCGGTTACGAAAGGGTCGGACCCGACGGACTCCCACGTCCGCCGACCTCGGTAGGAACTCGAGCATTGGAGCGCGGTCCATCAATTATAAAGCGATTAAAAAGTGGCTTAGGATGTGGTTGGCATAACTTCATAAAAATTAGAAGTACTTTCCTAAAAGGAGCCTCGTAAGATACATTTTTAATGCGATTTTGTACAAAAAAACAATGTTCTGGGAGAATGAGTTTCATTTATGTTTTTTTTTTTTACTGCAGAAGCGTCAAAGGTTATTTGATTCTAATATAAAAAAAAGAAGTTGTTTTTGGCATGATATAATTTAATATATTAAAATAATTATAAAATAAAAATAATTACACAATATAGAAAACCTATATGGGATTAAAATAGTTTCGTATCTAGACAATGAGATTTGGCCAATCTCTATGGTTTTCTTAGCGTTCATGTTTCAAAGCTTTCTTTGTTTTACTTTTGTTAGGCTTTGGCCCTCCATTCTTGTAAGGTCTCCGACCTTACTGGGTCAATTGGGCCCGATAGCAGGCTATGTTGTCCCATTGATCTTGCTAATATTATAATTAATTACATCGTTAGATATTTAAGTGGGTTTAGATTATGAGCGAGTTTCTTTTAGTGTTAGAATAGTGTCTACGAAGTTTCGTACGATTTCGAGCTCGTTTGACCCTAACTGGGGGTAGTTTGCAATTTAGGGCAAATTGAGTGTTTTTCCGAAAAATTCCAATCGCCATGATTTTAGATTCTTTGGAAAGGTCTCGTTGCGCTGATCATTTTTGTCTCTTGGCTCGTCGCGATCCAACGATCAAAAACCCTTCAAGTGATTCATTCCTTCACCAGGCCCACTTAAAGGCGAACTAGTCTTTTCCCCCCCTTTCTTCTCCTTAAGGAGGGATTAAACCTAATCTTTCATTCATTCTCTGCAACGAAGACTCCAGCAGTAGCCCCTTCTTCTTCCTCATCTTATCAAGCCCAGAACCCTTCCAGGAGAAATCATCTCCGCGATCCGAACCGCACATCTTCATCGTCTCAATCTTCGCTTTCCATTGATCCTAGTTTGGTAAGTTTTCCCTACCATCATTTTCCCTAATAGTTTCCTTTCAGTTTAGATTTAGGTTTATTCTTAATATTTTTCTTCCCTTCCTTCTTCTTTGTGTTCTAGATTGCTTTTGAGTGGGTTAAATCGTGGTTTTCGTGGTAAAAGAGTCTCCTCCAAATCTTCTCCATTTTCATCTTCTTCTTGGTTGAGGCAAGTAGATATGCAATTTATGAATAAATATGAATGTATGGTTTTATGGATTGTTAATGATCATATGCTAGAATAGCCAGAATTTCCAAGCTTGTTTTTTGTATTAATTGGGATTTATCATGCTAGATTAGGTTTTGGATTAGGATGGTTTTAATTTCTTAATAGGTAAGCCCTAGATGTTTCAATTTAGTAGATTACATGTACTATGATGGATTGATGATGGAAATGGATTCTTGGGAGAGCAAGAGGCTCAATTTTGTGCAAGTTATGGTCCTTGTGAAGGCGAGTAAAAATAGGGCAAATTCGGATGTCTGGGGAGGTTTCTGCCTCCTGGCGTCCAAACGCCAGGGTTCGGGCGTCCGAACGCCAGGAGGCAGTGCCTTGGGGCGCCCAGACTGGTTTTGGGCATCCGGACACCAGAAGGCAGTGCCTTGGGGCGCCCAGACTAGTTACGGGCGTCCGGACGGCTCGGGAACCCACATGGACATGTAAAAATGAGTCACTTTGAACGCCCATAACTTTCGATCTGTTCGTTGGAATTTCGTAGGCTATATATTGTTGGAAAGCTCTTGGAACATAGAATCTAAGGGCTCAGGTTTCATAATGATCAGAGATGATAAACTAAGGAAGACATGTGGGTTAATGATTCAGGCCCTTTGTTGTAGGAAAAGAAACTATTAACCTAGGTTTGGGCCTTGGATGTTGGAAACCATGAACCTACTCTCACATGACCATTTATGGGGATTGAAATCGAAACATGTGGCTTGGTGTGTTTCGATGGGTTGTCTAGGATTTTTTTTGTTGTCATGATGGGTTATCTAGGTATTCGTGTATTACGCATAGTGTAACCAAATGCATATGGAACTGAATCAATCGATGCTTAACATGATTGTACACCAAGGGATTTTCCTAGAATCATCATTGATCCAATTTCCACACGTACTCCGTTAGAACATGTGGGGTACAGGGATGACACCACTTGCCTAGGTTTGGATTGTAATTCCTCCTTGACTTATGAATTATATCTTTTGATATTGTTCCTTGTACACTCTCTTGGCATAGCACACCTACCTAATTATGAAACATAAATCTCCGTATGACTAGGGTATGGACCTGACTTAGAGTGTATCTTAGGAACCGTGTGTCATGTATTCGATAAACATGATTGGCTAGCATATAAGGGATTATCATGTGGGCTGGACTTTTCTTGTATTATCTTGAATGAGATAATCCCTATGAGCATGTCTTTTGTGTTAGCTAACTAGACTTGCTTGTTTTGGTTTCCCTCGTGTCAACACCACTTTATTACTATTGCCCGACTACAGTGGGATTCACTGTAGAAAGATTTGCGTGTCATGGCCAACTGCAGTTTAGGGTTTTATTGATGGGCCATCTACTTGAACATCGGGGTGGGCAGTCGATGGCGTCCATGGTGTTGAATAGCTGGGAGCGGACTAGGATCGTGCTACTATTCTCGAGACTTGGAGCTAGGAACCCTCTGGAGCCGGACTTTGGTATCTGTAGTCGGGGTGGGATTGTTACTAGTACCCCGTGAGGTGGCTATGACACCCTCGGAGTTTCCCTCTTGATTCTTGCATTGCATTGCATGGATGGTGGTTATTGCTAGTGATGTTAGGATTTCCTGTTATTGTTTCTAGCGATTATTATTCATGCTTTTATGCCTAGCTTCGATTCCTTGTATCTTCATGATGATACACTTGTCATTATTCTTATACTTGATGCATGTCATGTTTATTATATCTTGCTTATCTATTGCTCAACATGTCGTTGACTCTGTTCCTTGGTGTGCAGACACCTCAGGTGACTACTATGAGGAGCAGGCAGGTGAGGAGATCCCAAAGGATCTCCAACCAGTAGAGGAGGAGAGAGAGTGGCATGCCGATGACGTAGAGTAGCGTCATCATTCCCGACATAAGAGAGACTCATTGGGATTCATTAGAATTATATTCATTCCTTATTATTCTTCGTTGGACCTTTCTTTCATGGACTTTGTGTTCTTTTAAATGGTTTTGGATATTGGGATGACCATTATTAATAATTTAACATCTTAGTTCAGTTTTACTTATTCTTGATGCAACATTAATTATTAATGAGATTTATTAATCATTTGTTTTGATATTCAATATGCCTCGAATTGTATGAATTATGCGGTTCTTATATTACGTGAGGTTTGAAATGCAATATCCTCACAACGGATTTATGAATCTTGGGCCTAAAGGGCAAAAATTTTAATTAGCCCTAAATTTCACTCCCCAGATCCAGTTTATTCTCTAATCGGGTTCGGGGGACGTGACAATTTCAATTTGGGGTTTTCTTTGTTTTTAGCTTTCTCTCGTTCTAGTGTTTCTCTTTTGTGACTCTGTTCCATTCTTCCTTCACGATATTCTACTAAAGTTTTCTTCAGCTCATAGCCAAAGTCCAACCTAGGCCTGTCCATGGGACGGGCTGGACATGGGCATGGGCTGTCCAATTCCGTCCCGAATATTGGACGGGCCTGTCTGGGGTTGTCTAATCTTGGACTTATATTGAGCAGCCATATGTCAAATCCCATCCCGTGTGGGCTCGGGCTGGGCCCGGGCCGGGCCTGGACTTTAGCACGATCTTGAACATAAGATCAACATCATCTAATTATTCCTATACTGTTACCAGACTTTAAACCCTCCACATTCAAATAGGCCACAGTTTAAAAAAACACTGAATCCAGCAGAGTCATGTATGGATAGTTAGCATGATAGGGGTTTAAGGATGACTTTTTTGTCCTACTTTTCAAAAATTTTCTCATTTAATGATAAAAGGTAATGATGGTGATATTAAAAAAAAAAAAAAAACTAAAACTAAGATAGCATAGCATTAGCACCTACAAGAAAACAAACTAAAAGATGCAAAAAAACATTTACAAGTTATTAAGCTAAGAACTTAGCCACCATGGGGGTAGATATATTTTATCCTTCTTGATAAGTGATGAGATAAGAAATCAAGCATGAAAATTTTAACATCCGTTTTAAATCTATTATATTATATATATAATGGCAGCAGCCCTATTTGTGAGGGAGTGACACATGGCGCTCCCTTTTTAGGTTTTGCAATGACACGTGGCACAACCAATTCTTATTATAATTCCAAATTATTATCATCTCTGTATCTCTCCCCGAATTCTTTCCCTAAATTATCTCCCCTTAGTATTGATTATTTCCCTAAATTCTTTCTTCATTTAATATTTTTAAGGTAAGCAATTTTGTTGAACGTGACTTCCCCAAAGAATCTCCTTACTCAAAAGAAGTTTCTTTTTTCAAAACTCTCCTCATTGGCCGTATTAAAAAAAATCTGATTCAATAAAAATAAATGGCCCCTTATTTTGTGGGTCCAATTAAATCTCACTCAATAAAAGTTTGGCCTGCTTAAAATCTTCATAACCTAGCACTTAGTGAATCAATGACAAATTCATGATACTCCCGAATTGATTCATCTTCTATGTGTCCTCATTGAGCCCACTTCTAAAAGATATCCAAACCATCAAAATAACGGCATCATTTTTTATAAATCCAAATCAAATCTCACTCCATAAAAGTTGGCCCACTTAAAATTTTTATAATCTAGCACATAGACACCTCATTTATAAGGTCTACACTAATCCTCATAAAAAACTTTTAGTCAAAATCAAGTGTTTTATGACCACTCTACCCAAAAAATGTATTTTATGATCCATTTACTAATATGATATTCTACCATTTTTTACGGAACAATATTCATCTTTATGTTTTATTTTTATTTTATATTTTATGTTATGTTTATTGAAATATTGGTAGTACGGGCCCACATCCGACGCGAAAAATGATTTTTGTTGTAGTGAGTTACATGTTTTTTTTTTCCTTTATATTTTGCAGTTGATTTTAAGTTTTCTTTATTTTGCATTGAAAGAAAAAATCTAGGTTCTGAAGTTAGAAGATCAAGCCTATGGGCCCAGGTTGGGACAACATCCACGAAAGTCTGATTTAGCTAAGTGACGTTAATTTTTTTAGTCCTGACCAATAGACCAACACTATATCATTATGGGCCTACCTAATCGGTCCAAATCATTTATTTTTCTCTTACTCCTTCCCTCATCTTGCTTTCTCTATAAAATCTTTTTTAATATATATATATATTTTGGCTCGTGTTGGGCATGGGCGTCTCACACTAGTAAAGATAATAAGCAACTACCTAAGCAAGGGTACTAGGAAAATACTACAATTTTAAGGAATTCCCACGAAGAGCTCACTAGCTCAAATACGTGTACCCAAGCCTTGGCCAAAACTATAGATTTTTCAAATGATCGAGATCACCATCTAAGTTAAAAGGTGACCAATAATTTAGTTTGAGAATATTAATCAGAATGGCCTCCTAAATCCATTAAGTTCGATTGAATTAGGAAGAAATCACCTCCCAAATCATTGATGACTTGCAGTAGGCAACAGAATGAATGATTATCATGTTTGCCAGTAAGTTACAAATATGGGTATATATGTTGCTATCTAACATTGGTAGTATGGAAATCAAGTCAACGCCTGGTCATAAAGTTCAACATGCCTCGTCATGAAGATCAAGATAACACATAGCCATATCCATCAAACATAGTAGTTCCTAACTTATAGCATCATTCCGTAAAAGTGTCATTCAGTGTGTGCATGCAGCATTGTGTTACAGTCATGATCTTTTGTAAGTGACTATCTTAAGCCCCCCCCCCCTTCAAAATCCTGGGTCCACCACTACCCCTGGCGATGGACTACTACGGCATGCTCTTCACCCCAGCCTCTTCCGACACCACCATCAAGATCATCGGTGTCAGCGGCGGCGACCGGCAGCAGCACCTCACCACCAGGGCCCCGTCTAGAAGGTCGACTGGGCCCACCCCTATGGATTGCTTGTTCGATACGTGGATGTATTGGTCGAGATTGGAATAAAGATCCATGGATTCTGCGAAAGAATGAGATGAATCCATATAAATGTGGATATTGCACGCTATACATCCCCAACAAATCCGACCGATCCGCATCTACGCGCGCCACTCACATCCTCACAGAGCTCTGCAAGAACGGTAAACATTTCATCTGCAATTTTCTTAGGGTTTTGGTTCAAGGGTTTTGATTTTGTCCAAATGATGTTGTGAAGATGTTCGTTGACATGAAGTACCTCCCTGTTTTTTTTTTTTTATCTTGTTTGCCGTCCTCAGCACTCTATAAATATGACTCAACACACCACCAAACACTCACGGTGGAATATTGTGTGAATCTCGTCTTCATATGGTATCAGAGCCCTTGTGACTCACGTCCTCTTCTTGCTCAAATGGCTTTATCTATACCCATCTCCACCACCACTTCCTCCACCATCCAAACCATCAATGTCCATCACCTCATCCATTAGATAGGGATCATGGATAATTAGTCTTAATCCTACTTTTGACCAACTTTGATCCGCACCAATCTAAGTGGCATTCGCACTCCCCAAGAAGGCATGCCCTAAAAGATTGGGATTCCGATGTATTCTAAATTTAGTGGTTATGAGGATTCCCACATAAATTTGGTAGATGCTAAACCTTAATGTCGCTAAACCTTAATGTCATTTATATTCTTTTATTGAATGTATGGTTATGTGCTTCAGTTTATACAGCATGAATTCAAATACTTTTAATCCACTTGCGACCATCCTCAACCAGAACAAGTTGTTGGAATCCTACTATATAGACTGGAAAAGGAACCTGGTGATGAGTGTTAAATATTACATATTTTACCCCTCATTATTCTGGGTTTTATCAGCATATCATATGCATATCATTTGCTTTACACAGAGATTTTATCATTCTATCACATCAAACGGATTATCGGATTATCATGCATAAATTTGATTATTCATATCGTATTTTTATGTAATTTCTCTTGCGTAGGTGGACCCCACGACTACCCCAACCTTCCGGCTAGTGTCCCAAGGCATCAAGAAAAGATTTCAATAAAGAAGTTACATGAAGAAATCTTAGGAATAGTTGAAGAATTCCAAAATAAGAGGAGAAGACTTTATGTATAAAAGAAGTCATTTTTTAACATAAAGGATTAGTTGGTGTATTGGTTAGAGTTTGAGTTCCTATGAAATAGGTTATGGGTTCAATTCCCAACAATCACATTTCTTTTTTTACATAAAAGATATTTCATCTAACCAATCAAATTGAAGCAATCCATGTGAAAGCAAATGAGCCAATCAAAAGCCTTCAAGTTGTAACCAATCAAATGGAAGCTAATAAAATGTCAATGTTTCTATAAATTGGAATGTTTTTGTAGAGAAAAGAGATCTTTTGGCAAGTTAGTTTTTTAGCAATTTTATTTTACATTCTCTATACTTTTAGATTGTAATTAGAAGCTTCTTTGTAACTAATCTAAAGAGAGAGTGTGTGTAATTGAAAATCATTAATGAAAATTTGGAGCTCAAATTCCCTACTTGTGCCTTGATTGATTAGTAGATTTTAGATCTAGTCGTGCTAATCTCTCTCATATCTCATGCTCTATCTCTACACTTGATGCTTGGATAATCTCGATTGAGGCTTTGTAGTTGAATTAAGTTTTCTCGCATAGCATGCTCTAGAGCCCTTATCTTTTATCTTTTGTAGCTTGATTTTGATGATTTATTGTTATGGTAGCTAGATGATGATCTAGGATCTTGGCCTTTGATTTTCTTTTACTTTGATCTTCATTGTTATATCATCCAATCCAATTAGGCAAGAGATTGCTAATTGGATTGTAGATTTGGGAGTTGAATTAGAACATGCATTGTTTGAATTAATTACATACTTAGTAGATTTTGGATTGCATAATCTATTATTCTTATTGTTGTTAATTTAACACTTTATTTGATTTGTTATTTTCACTTCGAGTTTGTTAGATCTACACTTCACACCACTTGTTTTAAAATTATACACATTTCACACCATATTTTCACCTTAAATCTTCCATTTCCGCCACCATTCACACACTAGTTTAGTGTAGCTTGTTAGATTAGCTTAGATCTAATTAACTTCATATTTTAGATTGTTAATTATTTATTTACATCACATAGTTTATTAGTTTTAATTATTCACTTCAATTGTCTATATTAGCTATATCTTAGTTCAATTCTACTTAAATTGGGTTCATTGCTTGTTACATCCTCTCTTCGTGGGATTGATAATCTGGACTCTTTAGTCCTTTACTACTTGACGACACCGTAGTCTTGCATTTAAAAGTTGCACATTTAAGTGTCGATCAAGTTCTTGGCGCCGTTGCCGGGGAGAGGCATTGGAATGCTTTGAATTTCATAGAGTTGAACTCGTTTTTAGCTTCGTATACTTTTTATCTTTCCTTTATTTTCCTTGCGGATTCTACACATTATTTGTGTTTGTTTTGTAGGGAGTTCCTTGCTTGGAGCAAAGGAAAGTGGAAAAGTGCATTGGAGAACTTGAAGATTTTACTTGCTTTCCTAGTTTAGTATTAGTTTAGACATTTATTTTCTTTCTTAGTTGGTTGTATTAGGTATTTAATATCAAGGCATTGTAATAATTTTGGTTGCGGGGTTGGCTCGTGAACCATTTACTTTACTTTGCGCACTTTACTTACTTTAAGTAGTTAGTTGTTTAGTAGAATTGCAATAAATTGCTTATAGGAAAGGAGGACGGTTGGACTATACCGTTGCGGCCCCTCACATTCGTACATGGAAATTGGTGTCCGTGGTGTGAGTCGACGACAATCGATTCGTCTCTCGAAATAAATCGTGAGGTTTGCATTTCCTAACCCCCGCGAATCACTTGCAAGCGGGTTTACTTTGTTTGTTGTTCCTTGCTTTGTAGTGTAATTGTTTTAAACACACTTGTAATTTGGTGCACTACTAGTAAAGAGCAAATTACCCCAACAAGATAAGGATTCGGATTTCATCACCGTTTCCTTGCCCTTAGAATTTCATCTTAATCCTCAACTTAGTTTAGAACCAATAAACCATAATAAAATTGAGTAGAAACGTGACCTTAGGTTACGAGCTCACTAGGGAAGACCACCGCGGTTGTACCAATTGTGTGCCTTGGCAGATTTTCTGGTGCCTAAGCAAACCTTGTCCCTTGGCTACCATCTTGCCAAATAGGGAGACAACTTTGTTGTTCAAGGAGTTGGTTTTTAAGAGGAGCCTTCGCCTAGCGTGTCGAGATCCCACCATCTACCTGGGGGTTAACTGGCCAGAATTTCCGTTTCATAGGTCTAGGTTGAAGGCCAGAGTGTCATCTTCACAGTTAGGAGTTGTCTAGAATTCTTTTAGGTAACCTTAGTTTAGATTAGCTTTTCATTTAGTTTTCAAAATTTTTGTTAAGTTGCATTCATTTCATTGAGCGGACCATTGCATTGCTAGGTTAGTCGCAGTTGTATGCCAGTGTGGATAAGTGATCAAAGCCGATTAGTGAGGATCGATTACCTTGCTTTACCTACCCCACCCATAGTACCCACAATGGCTGCCCAAAACCCTCAGCAAAGGACCCTTAATGAACTATTTGCATCATTTTCATCAACTTCACATAGTTGTATAGTTTTGCCAGAAAATAATGTGGACCAATTTGAAATCCGGGCTGCCACCATCAACATGTTACCAAAATTTCATGGATCTGAGTGTGAGCAGCCCTATATCCATTTGAACAAATTCCTGACCATCTGCCACACGTTTAGAAATCAAAATTTGAATAGTGAAGCTTAGGTTGTTTCCCTTCTCACTAGAAGATCATGCAGCCGCCTGGTTGAATTCCTTGACTCCAAACTCCATTACCACCTGGGATGAGCTTGTCAAAAAGTTTGTCCAAAATTTTCCCTGTGAGCAAAACTGAGTAGTTTAGGAGTGCCATTAGGAATTTTAGGGGACAACTTGAGGAAAATTTTGTCGAAACCTGGGAGAGATTCCATGACCTATTGATCAAATGCCCACATCACGGGATTGACAAAGGAGAGTTGATACATTTCTTTTATAGAGGTCTTACAAACCCCCAGCGTATCTTGATTGAATCAATGCACAAAGGAGAATTCATGAATCAGACTGCTGATCAAGCATACGAATTCCTTGTCAAGCTTGCAGAAAATTCACAAAGTTGGAGCAATAATAGGAAAGATTTGGAGAGAGATGAGACAGGGATCCAGGAACCTGGAATGTACAACATTAAGCAGGACCCTGAATTGAAAAATGTGATGACCAGTTTAGTTCAGGGAGTGGAAGATTTGAGCAAAAAGATTTTCTGTAATGTCATGCCAACCCACCCCTCAGCAACATGAGCCCACCTCAAGTAGTATGAGTGAACCGCATCATGTTTGTGTTATGCGATAGTTGTGAGCACGCGGTTGAGAGTTGTCCTAGTCTGCCATTTATCAAGGTCGAGCAAGCCAATGCGTTGAATTCCTATGGAGACTTTCGGAAACCAATTGTTAACACTTTCAATCAGACCTACCACCCAGACAATAGGTTCCACCCCAATTTTTCGTATCGTCAATCCGAGCCTATTCAGTCCCACGGAGGTCAACCCGGATTCCAGCCGCAGTATCCTAGGCAGTAATACCAGTAACCTGCTCAAAATAATCATCCCATGGTTCCTCATCCTCAGCAACCCATACAGCATAATCATTTCCAACCACAAAACCAATGTAGGGCACTAGTCCCAGATCAGATGCCTAATTACTCTGCACCAGCACAAGCCCCTTAGCAATCCTCTCATCTGGAGAACCTGTTATCCAAATTCATTCAAATCCAAAAGGAGACTAACCAGGCCCGGAACCAGTCCATTGCAAAACTAGAGGCCCAATTAGGTTAGCTCACCTTATAGTTGTCTAAGAGAAAAAATGGCAATTTCCCGAGCCAAACCATTCCTAATCTGAAAAGACAGCCCAATCAGCCCAGAGGCCAATGTTCAGTAGAGAGTAATGATCTTGTGCATGCAATCCATACTCTGAGATCAGGAAAGACTGTTGACAATAGAGTTGAGATGCTTAAAGAGGATCAAAGAGAGTAGATTTTTTTAGGAAAGCCAGATAGTTCAAGGAAAGTTGTCAAACCTGAGAGAGAGAATTTGAAGAAAGATTTGAAAAAGAATGCAGAAAGAGAAAAGGAGAAAGAGAGAGAATAACCACATAAAGAGAAGATTCAGAAGCCCATTGTAGTTAAACCATCATCTTTAGAAGTGGTACCTAGAGCACCATTCCCACACCGATTAAATGAGACTAGGAAAAAGGATCATTTTGAGAAAATCTTAGAAGTTTTAAAAAATGTCCAGATAAACATACCCCTCCTTGATGCCATAAAGCAAATCCCTTCCTACTCCAAGTTATTGAAAGACCTGACTACTGTCAAGCGGAAAACCTCAGTACCCAGAACCGTTGTGATGGCAGCCCAAAATGTAACGCCCCAAAAATCCGGGCGCCTCGAATCTCGGGGCGCTACGAGAAAGTACCCAAGAGATGCGGAAAATCCAATGATATAATCAAGTGTAAATCTCATATGAGCAAGTAATTGGACAAGCCCTAAGATTTTATTTCATTTTAAGGGATTACAAGGTACTTTCCATAATTAAACTAACTATTCAATCCTAGGCCAACACGGCCAGCTATAAGAAAAGGAAAGAATATAGACCTATATGATAGACGCCTCACGATGCACCAACTGCATCAATCTCTGAACCCTGCGGCAACAGATCAGCCTCCAAGCAAACAACCAATCAAAGAAAGCGGAAGAGAAGATACCTGGAGACACCAAGGATTGGGTCAGGCTCGATGAGCCAGGCAAATAGGCATGTTTAGATGGCAATATATTATATTAATCAATAGGGTAGAATAACATACCTGATCCCAGTTGTACCTGCATGATTAGTATCTCGATAATAATATAGAATATCAGAGTGCAACAGAAAACAGTGTAGAGTGTAGTGCATGAACGATAATCGAGATATTGATATAACAGATGTTTGATACAACATAACAAGTAGATAAGAGAAGCCATCATCATTAAGACATCATATAAATCATACAAATGCATCAGAGTTATCAGTAGCGGAAGTAAACGGAGGAAGTAACATTACCATAGTCGTAACCATCGCATCTAGATCCAACCGTATCAATGGCGGCAGTTAAAGACAATAAACAATGATATCCATAATATATAATATTTATACATCCAATATACATACATAGAAGCACACCAAGGTACGTCCACAGTTGAAGTACAAAGGACGTGGGGGGTTAGAGCCAGCCCATCGTCGTCGTCCCAACAACTGTCGATGGACACCTACCATGGGGGGTCATAGCCACCCACCTCTGCCGTCACATCGAATAGGAGAGTACAAGAATCCATCAATGTCCATAGACACAGCCAAGTCATAGCCATTGGTCTTACGTGCTAGATCAATATCACCGTCCATCCATACACCCGGTCTGGGCGCCGGCGGTCTCAGTACCCCACCCACACCTGGTACCTACTGTGTCAATCACATCACAATATCAATGTCCATGCCGGCATCATAACCCTCGGCAGACTAATCAATATCAATGTCCATGCCGGCATCATAACCCTGGGCAGACCAATCATACATCCATAAATCTACAGATCACTAGGTGGGGATACTCCGTGATGGACCGCGCTCCTGCTCGAGTTCCTACCGAGGTCGGCGGACGTGGGAGTCCGTCGGGTCCGACCCTTTCGTGACCGGGGGGCAGGGGCGTGCATCAACATTTCTTTTTTTTTTTGCGGGTGTGCCAGGTTTTCTATTTTTACTTGGAATTGCAAGTGGTGATCCGGAGATCAACCTTCGCAAGTAAAAAGGAAATCAACTTCTTTCAAGTTTTCCATTGCACATATATTTAAGAAAAGAGACATTTTTCTTGGTTTGCCGTGAAAGGCGATTTTTTGGCATTTATAGCCGATTTTGGCGTTTATAGCCGATTTTTGGCGTTTATAGCCGATTTTGGCGTTTATAGCCGATTTACAATCCTTATCAACAATGAAAGACAAGAATTGTGATTTTTGTCTCTTTTAAAAAAATACAAACTACAATGAAAAGCAAGAAAAGGAGGATCTAACTTCTCAGGAGATTGTGGGGGACTCGTTTAGATTGACGGTCGCAAGCCATATGTGGACTTCGCCATCATCCATGCAGATGAGAACAGAGGATGCTATTGATTCGCTTGGCTTGGCTATAACCTCGGGTTTTTAGAAGACAAAGACCAAAGGAAGGTCCTATGTCCAATAAAAAACCGAGTAGACGGGCTGAAAAGCCACATCTAAGCCATTGGAGGCAGGAGGAGAAGGCAAGGACCTTGGGGGGGGGGGTACCCCCAAGGGACTTTTATCACCTTGTTGCAGTGGCCGGTGTAGAACTTCCGCAGAGTTTTCTCTCTTTTTCTTTTCTCTGGATTTCTGACTGCTGTCTGATGTTTGTTGTGTGTTTTTTCCGATGATCTGGATTCCTTTGGAGTGCTCTCCTATTTATAGGCTCTTGGTAGCCATTTAGGAGAGCTTATGGGCTTTTAATGTCATTAAGCCACATAATGGGAGGAGTTACAAAATTGAATTGTTTATTTTGTAACTCCTTTTTCTTGGCTTCTGATTGGCCGGAGGAGATTAAGGGCATTTAATCGCCTTTAATCGCCATGATGGGAGGAGTTTCATGGGTTAAATGCCATGAATTTCTTGACTTGTAACTCCCGAATGCTTGCTTCTGATTGGGCCGTCCAAAGAAATGGATTAATGACTGTAATAAAGCTAGTCAATTAATCGCATTAAGTGGTCGCCGAGCAGCTGAAGAGTCGCGGGCCGTGCCACGTCTTTTGGAATTCTTCTGTCGATGATCATCGATGGATCTTCATGTAGATCGACATCAGATGACCATGTAATTTCAGGTGCTTGTTGCCAACAGCGGGTCGGTGCCATCTGTCCTGTCGATTTCTCGATCGGTCGGGTGGAAAGCACACTTTTTTTTGGTTGACCGGGTGGCGATCAATACTGTCTTCGATACTTTTGATGATTTACCCGTGTTTTGGACGGATATCAGAGGACTTGGTGTCTCAAAAGCATGAATTTTGGAAAGTACCAGAGGCTGGGCTCCTCGAATCGCGAAAAAACGGCGAAAACCGGGGTTTCCGGGGCTTTCCCGGCGACCCCGGGGTCCATGGTCGCCGGCGACCCTGGCCCAGGGTCGCAGGGGCCTGCGACCCTGGGGGGGTTTTCCCCCTTTTTGGTCCCGTTTGCGTCCGTTTTTGCTCTTTTTTGATTCTTTTTTCTTCTGTACTTTTCTTTGACATTTTGATCATTTATTGGCCTGATTTCTTTGTAGGAAACCTGATGAGAATCCTTGCATTTTATTTTGCAAAGTTTCCAATTTCCTGAGAAAGCCGAAGACTTTGTCGCGCAGAGCTGCCGATTTTCTGTCAAAAGCTGAAACTGGGTCAAACGATGTCGGAATGACCTGAAATTTGGTGTGAAGCCTGCTGAGCAATAAATAAGACCAACCATAGGCTTTTGTTTGAGTTTTGAAGCCGTTTGGGGTCCTATCACCTGTAGACTTGCTTTTTGTCGCGATGAAGATGTCGCGGTTTGATGTGCGGTCAACCGATGTCCGATTGACTTGAAATTTGACAGGGAACCTATTGGAGTCATTTTAAGATGATCCATAGGTTCTGTCTTGGAAACCATGGTCCCGGAGAGTTTTACCGCCGAGAGGCTTGATTTGGCTGTTGGAGAAGCGAAGTTAGGCCAAATGATCTTGAAATGGCTTGAAACTTCTTGTGTACTCCTCTTTTGGCTGTCTGGATGAATCTTCCAGTTTTTGTTTGATTCTGACAAGATTTGATATTTGGAAGCAGCATTGCCTATTTATGGCAGGTTGCGACTTCATGTAGCTCTTTGTATCTTGGAAAGGCAAAGTGACATTTTTGGTGTCAACAAATGCCCCCTCGAGGTACAGCGGCGAGTTGCTTAACTTTTGTAGTCGATGTGCCTCGAAGAGATTTTTTGAAGGAGAGCCTGTGACTTGACCAAGAGTCTTTGAGCAGTCTTTCTTTTTGGTATTTGTAGCCTTTTGAGCTTCCTGGGGAATTTTATGGTGGTGAAAGGGATCACGTACCATCTCGAGGCAAAGTTTTGAAGATGACATCAGGGATGTGGATTTGGGTTTTGACCTTGTGACCTAACAGGCTATATATGGCAGGTTAGGGGGTCAGGTTTGGTTTTGATCGTGTGACCCAACAAGCTGTATGTGGAATGTTGGGGGATCAATTTTGGTTTTGATCTTGTGACCTAACAGGCTGTATGTGGCAAGTTAGGGGATCAGGTTTTGGTTTTTGGTTTTGGTCTTGTGACCTAACAGGCTGTATGTGGCAAGTTAGGGGACCAGGATTTGGTTTGATGGAATGTCAATTTCAAGAATTTTGCTCAATTTGGTAGATGAGGCTGGATGGTTTGATTTTTGGAAGCTCATGGGGCTTGGAATTTTCTTTTGTATGGTCCAATCAACTCAAAAGAGGCATGGAACCATTTTTGTATGCTCTTGGTAAGAGGGATTTCTCTTTGACTAAAAGCCCAAAATTTTTCTTCTTTTTTTTTTTTTTTTTTTTTGTGCCTAGGTGGTCAAACCTGGCTCATATGGGCTAACCCATGGGACCTTAAGCTTTTGAAATGGCTTAGATCTCATATGGTGTCATTTTTGTAAAGAATATCCAAAAATATCTCATTTGGATAGAGAATATCTAAGGATATCTTTACTTGGAGAGAATCTCTCATGATCCCTTTATTTTTGGGATAGAATATCTCAAGATATCTTTCTTTTGGGAAAGAATCCGTCATAGATTGATTTTAGGAGAAAATCTCTCAAGATCCCTTTATTTTGGGATAGGATATCTCAAGATATCTTTCTTTTGGGAAAGAATCCGTCATAGATTGATTTTTGGGAGAAAATCTCTCAAGATATCTTTCTTTTGGGAAAGAATCTTTCTAATCTCTTTCTTTTGGTAAGGTTACTAATTAGTAACACTTACCTCTTTCTTCTTTCCTTCTTTGGTTTGCTCTCCTCTATAAAAGCAAGGAGAAGGTTGGATCTCTTGCTCTTATTACTTTCTTTTGCAATAATCTCAAGAGGGCTTCAAGACCAAGAGTTTTTCTTCTTCAAGATCTTCAAGAGTTTTCTTCTTCTTCTCCATCAATGGCTTCAAGTAAGTTCTTCTTTTTCAAGAAAACTCCATTGTAGGAAAAAAAAGTTCTTTCTCTTTTTTTTTTTTGTTTCTTTCTTTTCTTCTTTTTTTTTTTTTTTTCTTTTTCACGTGTCTGCCTCCTTTTTTTTTCACACGTTTTTTTTTTTTTTGCTTTCTTTTCTTTCTTTTTTTTTTTTCATGTTTTTTTTTTTTATTGTGTGGGCCGTACGGACAGATCCGTACGGATCTGGCCGTACGGCCACGTGGCCTGTGGGCCACGGCCTGTGGGCCAGCCCGCTCCTTTTTTTTTTTTTTCTTCTTCTTTTTTTTTTTCCCTTCCCCCCTTTTTTTTGAGAGAGTTTCGTTTCTTTTTTTTTTTGTTTTCTTTCTCCTCTCTTTTTTTTTTTTAGAGAAAGTTTCTTTTCTTTTTTTTTTTTGCTCATCATGATAATGCATTTTTTTTCGCAAATCTAGATGTTCATGCATGCCTTTAATTTGTAATTTAAATTTGTAGCATGATGTGATTGCATACCTGAAAGTGTTTGCAAATTTGGGAACTTGGAGCTCGCAGTGATGTTGAGCCCTTCCTGATTTTGCGGAGACTTTTAGGTTTCGAAAGTTTGGAGTTTCGGAGCTCGCAGCGATGTTGAGCCCATCTTCAAGCTTTCTATTTCTTTCGGGATAGTTCCTTTTCTTCGGAATTGCCCCGTTATCATGTCAAAATTTCGCCAGATTTTTTTTTAGCGAGATTCTGTCATTTTGATGTTTGATCTTTTTCTTTTTCATCCTTTTCAGGTGGTTCCTCCAGAGCGAACAAGGGTAAAGAGCCTGCTACAAGCGTACCTCGTCGATCTTCTAGATCTTCTAATCCGGCCGTTCAGCAGGCTTTCGAGAAGGTCCAGTACGTTGAGAGAAATCTGGAAGAGTGCGACTCCCTCAACAGAGATGAGATGAGGCAGCGACTGATCACTCTCAAGGGAGAGGAATTCTATAAGATCATGGTAAGCAGTCGTCCATGGCTGATGGAAGATCAGAGCGTTTTGCCCAAGCCTACCTTCTTCTTTGGTGATGCAGTCCCTGACGACATTACATACCAGAGGAGATCTTTTCAGTTTTCCTTCACAGCAGATGGTGAGAAGAAGACTGTTACTACCCGGTCGATGTTTGATCGCACCGTCTCGATTCTGAGCCTTGCCCCCACGTGCCCCAAGAGGGAAGATCCTCCAAGCTGGGTGAGAAGGACAAATGTAATCAAGACCGGGGTTTTTGTTGGCGGTTCTCCTGGATATACGGAGAGGTCGCCTGTTGACATGGACCTGTTGATGCCATCCAGCGGCTACCAGGGCTCTGATTATCCGTCGGTCGATTTGAGACCGGTGGGCCTTGGTATTTTCAGCGGTGACGGCAGCAATTGGATCAAGCCTTTTCGACTTCGAGGTCGTTTCAATGCTGACTCCGAGTGGAAGTCGTGGACTGATCGCGTCCTGCTGATTGGTGGCGCCGTTTTGAAGGAAGCCGGGATTTTTGATGCGGTCCGCGCTTTTGGGGAGACCGTGATCTTTTCCGACGAGGCCTTCATGGCTATGCTGGAGTCGTTCCTCCCTCAAACCAATACCTTCGTTGTGACGAATGGTGAGATTGGTTTTTCTTTGAAGGAGCTGAGCGCTATTACCGGATTGCCCATCCTCGGCAAACTCTATGAGGAGTTTATGCCGATTGACAGCGTCCTCGAGGGGCAGTCTGAGGAGTTCAGGCTTTTATACTTTCAACTCGTCGCCTTCTATGATTTTTTGAAGGAGAAGGGGGGTTCGAAAGTTAGATCCAGCAGTTGGAAGAGTTTTTGCTCTTCATTCCCCAACTTCTTTGATAGTAGGGAGCCTTCTGATAGCATGACCCAGGAAGCTGGAGCTCAGGATCCAAGTTCAAAGAAGATCTTGGCCATGCAAGAAGAGTTAAGAGATTTCTGTGCAAGTACAAACGCCATATGTCCTGACATTGCACTGAGGAGAGATCTCGCTGTGTACCTCACTTATTGGCTTGGTGAGGCTATTTTTGCTGGAGGAGATGGAACGCACATCAGGCCGCATTGTATTTTCCCGGCTTGTCAGATGGCGTTTGGAGAGCAGCTTGCTTTGGTGCCTGCTCTTTACTCCTACCTGTGTACCGAACTGCAGGCTGCTGCTTTTCTAGTTCGGCTTGGGCTTCCCATGAATAGGGTATTTTCAGCCCATATCTTTTATTCGTGGTATGTATACCACTGTCCTGGCTTCCATCGGCTGGGTGTTGCACAGGATGATGATCCTCTGATGATTCGACTGGCTAAGGGCAAAGCCGTGTCCGAATCACTTTTGTTTGCCCGCATGAGGATCCGACGGTTCAGGGACGTCGAGATGGGGCAATCTTCAGTAAAGCTTTCTCCGGAGTTGCGGAAGAAGGCTTTTGATTTTGGTGCCTCCCGAGACTCTACCAGGGCGGGGTCGGGAAGGCATTATTCCTTGACAAATGCAGAGAGAGAGTGGCTTTTCAGCATACGTGTCGGCACGATGGTGTACCGCAGACATCTTTTCGTCGACATCCAGCCGTATGTACCCTCTCGCTTTGCTTTGCAGCTTGGCTTTTCTCAAGGCGTTGTTGGAGCGCCTTCAAGCATGGTGAAACGCTTTGGAGGCTTACAGGACGGGAGAAATGCATGGGCTTTCTATAGTGCTGAAGACACTACAGCCATGATTTCTTATCCTGTGTTGCTGACTTCCCGGACTGCCGGCTTTGCGAAGTGGTTCGCGGAGAGCTTCTCGGCATATCGGGGACTTTCCAGGAAGGAGCTTGATGTGAAGCTGGTATCTGGAAAGGGCCTTGGAAAGTCGGATGGCATCCGGCGAGAGGAAGTTTGGGCCTTCCTTTCTGGAGAGAAGCACAAGATAGGCTTTCTCGGTGACCAGGGCGTCATCGGTTCTGAAGCTGTTCGAGAAATACCTGACGAGGCTTTGGAGCAGCTAGAACAGGAGGAAGCCGAACTTGGTGCTTGGATGCAGGCGGCACAAAGGCAAGCTTCCGTGGAGTCTACTGGCAAGAGCAGACCATCCAGTGATGAGTCAAGTGGGAAACCTGACTCTGACAGCGGGGTAGGTTCTTCTAAGAAGCGAGCCCGCAGAAGTAAGAGGAGGAGGAGTCATCATCGCAGCCAGGGGCAGCATGAGGATTCTCCTAACTTGGAAGTTCCTCTTACTATCAATGAGGATGTGCCAGTGGATGCTGACGAGCCTCCAGAGAAAAGAAGTCGAGAAGAAGAGACCGTCGGTGAAGGTATGATTCTTCCTTTTTCTCTTTCCATTTCTTTTCATGGGATTTTTTTTTTTTCATGTTATGATTTGCTTCTTGTTTCTGCTTTTCTTCTCTTTTTTTTTTTAGCAGAGGAAGACTTGGTGATGCCTGAGGTCCCAACCGATGAGGTGGTGATGGATCCTGTTGAGGCACCTGAAGAAGAACCGAGGGACTCTGGAGTAAATCCAAAATCTCCAATTGGTACGACTTCTTTTGCTCTTCTTTTTTTTTTTTGTTTGTGACTTGGCTTGCTAATCACATTTTTTGTTGCCAGCTGACTTGCCACAGGGTTCTGATGACTTTGAACCATCGATGGACGCAAATGTTGATGATGCTTTCGATGAGTTCATGGAGGAAGAAAGTGTTCCGCCAGTCGTCGAAGAAGGTATTTTGTAGTTATAACTCTGATAATGATTTTCAAACAGGGTCATATTCATACCTTTTTGTGTTTCCTTTGCAGGTTTTGAAGTGGCAGAGGAGGATCCGTTGCTTCCAGAGCAAGAGATGCCAGAGGTTGATCCAGAGGTAGAGATTCCTGGGACCAGCTCTGACAATATTGAGGAGATTCCTCGCGCTGAGATTCCTTCCCGAGCAGGAGCAGCTTCAGCTGGAAAGAGTTCTTTTGTTACTCTTTCAACAGATGATGACATGAGTAGCCGACCAACGGAGTTGGGCGAATCCTCAGCTGGGCCATCTCTTCTTTTTGCGAAGAAGGTGGTGGTGCGAGTTGTGCGCTCTTGGATTGAGACTCTCCTTTCTGGGCACTTAGAAGTCGGATTTGGCATGATCCAGCATGTGCAGGAGATTCTCAGTGATGCTGAAGAGGCTGGTCTGGATGTCACAGGTGCCAGGGCGATCGTTGATAGGATCATTGCACTGGGTGACAAGTGGTTTGAGACCGTGAGTTTGGCTGATGACCAGTTCTTCAAGGAGATGTTCCTGGACCCTGCTGATAAGGCTAAGTCTGACCTAGATGAGGCTACAGAAAGCAAGAAGGTGGCAGTCCGAAAGAGGAATAGAGAAGAGCTAACCATCATCGAGCTGACACATGACCTTAACATCCTTGATAGGGAGGTCGATGAGGCCAGGAAACGTCTTGAGCTTCTGCAGGCACAAGTCGCTGCCAAGTGGACTGCCATAATAGAAGCTCGCGACAGGGAGAGTGCCCTGATTCACCAGGTTGCAGAGGCCGAACGGGTTCTCAAAAGGAAGTCTGATGAGGATGAACAATGGCAAGCTGCTCGAGGTAAGCTTCCTGGTGTGAGAGAAGGGGTACAGCCCACTCCAGCATCTCATGGTAAGTTCCTGAAGAAGCGTGCCTTGGAATCCTTGACAGCTGAGGCTAAAAGTCTGCTTGGGGAGTTGAACTCTTGGCTGGAGACCATCTTTGATTGAGCTCCTGTATACAGAAACCATCCTTCTTTCTCCTTTTTTTTTTTTTTTTGTACCACTTGTATATTTTTTTTTTGGTACTTATTCTTTTGCAGTGCTTGTGAACACTCTTTTTTTTTTTTGGTACCACATGTATTTTTTTGGTACTCTTTTTTTTGTAGTGCTTGTGAACACTTTCTTTTTTTGGTACCACATGTATTTTTTTTGGTACTCTTTTTTTTGTAGTGCTTGTGAACACTTTCTTTTTTTTTTTTTTGTTATCCCTACGCTCACTTTAATCTTTTTGTGATAAAAGTAATTGCTAAATGGGATGCTTTTCTTTTTTTGTTATCCCTACGCTCACTTGAATCTTTTTGTGATAAAAGTAATTGCTAAATGGGATGCTTTTCTTTTTTTTGTTATCCCTACGCTCACTTGAATCTTTTTGTGATAAAAGTAATTGCTAAATGGGATTTGATCAAAAGGTTGTCATTTTGTGAAAATCTTTTGTCAAACGATTGTTTTGGCATGAAAGCCAGGTTTTTTGTTTGTGGCATGGAAGCCAATTTTGGCATGAGAGCCAGCTTTTCTTGTGGCATTGATAGCCGAGTTTTTTTTTGTTTGTGGCATCTATAGCCAATTTTGGTGGCATTGATAGCCGGTTTGTTTTTGTGGCATCTATAGCCGGTTTTGGTGGCATTGATAGCCTGTTTTGTTTTGGTGGCATTGATAGCCGGTTTGTTTTGGTGGCATTGATAGCCGTTTTTGAAATCCAAGTTTTTTTTTTTTGTTTGTGTGGCATTGATAGCCGGTTTTGTTTTGGTGGCATTGATAGCCGGTTTGTGGCATTTATAGCCGGTTTGGTTTTCAAAAAATGCAAGTATCGACTAAAAGTCGCCTCCCTGCTGAATGTTCTTGCAAGTATCGATGGAATGTCGCATCCTTGCTCATTCGGTTGCGAGTATCGATGGAATGTCGCATCCTCGCGGATTTGGGTGCAAGTATCGATGGAATGTCGCATCCTTGCTTTTCAAAAATTTTGGTTTTGCGGGTACTGACTTGATGTCGTTTCCCCACGATTTTTGAAATTTGTGGTTTTCTCGAACCTTTGGGTCATGGATATCAACTGAAATGTTGCGTCTCCACAGTTTTTTAGGTTTTTTCGAACCTTTGAAATTTGGGTTGTGGATATCAACTGAAATGTTGCGTTTCCACGGTTTTGGATTTTGCAAGTATCGACGAAATGTCGCTTCCCTGCGTTTTTGGAAGTGTCGAACGTGGTTCGCTTGCTTCCGATTTGTGCGAGTATCGACTAAGCGTCGCTTCCTCGCGGTTTTTGAAAAACCATTTTTTTTTTTTTAAAGACACGAGGGTCATAAGTTTTGACCTAAAACCATTTTGGCGGTAAAAGGCAGGGTGGACTAGGGTGGAAATCCCTGAATCCGGATTTTGTTTCAAACCATGAATTTTGGGTTCAAGGGTTGGAAATTTTGGTCAAGTTAGGGAAAGGTTCCTAAACTTGGATATATATATATATTTTTTTTGAACAATGAAACGATGAAAGTAAACATTGTTTTAGATTTCTAGAAATTTCAATTTTTGACATGAAAATTCTGAAAAAGGGTGGGTTTAGCGAGCGTGTACCTGGAAACCGGTTTTGGCCGTACAGGCATTGCTCTTACCCAGTTGGGTAAGTCTTCAAGGGTAGTACCGCTTTAAGAACTTGCCATTGATGGGCAGCATACATCTGTCACCTTCCATGTTTAGGAGTGCGTATGCGCCATTGGAGAAAACTTTGTCGATGACGTAGGGTCCCTCCCATTTTGGCTCGAATTTGCCTTTGGACTTGTGAGCGAAGACCATTGGTCTTTTTACCGCAAGAACCAAGTCATTCTTTTTGTAGGCGCGTTGCCTGACCTTTTTATCGAAAGATCCTGCCATACGTGCTTGGTAAAGTTCAATGCTTTGTTGAGCTTCGAGCCGTCTCTCATCGAGATTGTCCAGCTCATGGAGCCGCAATTTGACATTGCTTTCTTGAGTCATGTCATTTTGCAAGGATACCCTCAAGGAAGGAATTTGTACTTCCAAGGGCACGACAGCTTCGCATCCATAGACCAAGGAGAATGGTGTGCTATGTGTTGGTCCTCGAACGGTGGTTCGATAGGCCCACAAAGCTTCAGACATTTTGTCGCTCCAGTCTCTTTTGTGATTAGAGACCATTTTTTTGAGGATTTTGCAGAGTGTCTTGTTGAAAGCTTCTGCTAACCCGTTTGCTGCCGGATTGTATGGAGTCGAAGGACAGCTTTGAATTTTGTATTTGTCGCAGAACCTGTAGAATCGATGATCCCGGAACTGTGGTCCGTTATCATGGACGAATCTTTTGGGTATACCGAAACGACAAATGATGTTGGTGCGTAGGAACTGAAGGACTGATGAGGTCTTCATTTCGTTAAACGCAAATGCTTCTGACCACTTGGAGAAATAATCCGTAGCGGCGAAGATGAAGCGATGACCTTTGCTTGAAGGGGGAGAAATAGGACCTATAATGTCCATACCCCAGGCTTCGAAAGGCCATGAGATCGCTGTAGGATGCAGCCATTCTGGAGGCATGTGAATGTAATCTCCATGAACTTGGCATTGTTGGCAGCGCTTAGCAAATTGCATTGCGTCAGCTACCATGGTAGGCCAGTAATATCCTAACCTTTTTATCTGATCATAGAGCTTAGGTCCGGCCTGATGAGCTCCACAAAGACCAGCATGAACTTCTTTGAGTGTTTCTTCAGCCTCTTGTTGTGACAAGCAGCGTAGAAGTACTCCGTTGAAAGATTTCCTGTAAAGGATTTTTGATGGAATATCCAAATGGAAGCTTGGGGTTCGCCTTTGGATGCTTACCCGTTCTTTTGGATCTTCAGGTAGGATTCCGAACATAATGTAATCAATGAACGGATCCCTCCAGTCGCCAATTGAAGTTTGAAGGATTGAAATCCGACTTCCGACCACTTGGTGGCATTCAGCAACTGCTTGGTGTGTGTTAAGAGGAGGAAGGATTCTTCTTTCGCACACTGTGACTTGCATGTTTTCCCCTTCCTGGATTGCCATGGATGCGGCAAGTCCGGCTAGGGCATCTGCACGTATGTTTTCACCTCTACGAATGTGGGTGATGTGACAGATGTCAAACTTTTGCAGAAGTGATTGTGCCTTGTTGTAGTAGGGCAGCAAATCTGGCTTCCTGACTTCAAATTTCTGATTCATCTGGTTGACGATCAGTTGAGAGTCTCCAAAGACTTCCAGCATAGTGATACCGGATTCGATGGCGAGTTCCAATCCTAAGATCAGAGCTTGATATTCAGCTGCATTGTTTGTGCATGGTTCCAGTAGCGAGAAAGCGTGTGGAATCATGTATTTGTCGGGGCTGGTGGTCTTCAGGGACTTCAGGCTCTGGATTGCGAGGAGGCTCGTTGACGCGTTCTTGCTCTTGTTCTAGAGCGAGTCGCTGCAAGATCCTTGCATATTCTTCAAGATCAGGCATGGGAGCCGGATCTTCTTCTTCATCATCTCTTTGTGGCTCAACATTGTTGATTTCCACTGGAGTAATGAGAGGTGCTGGGTCAGCAGCATTTTCTTGTACAGCCTCTTGGTCTTCTTCATCATCAGACCAGGATCCTTGTGGCTGTAGGGGGTTATACCAGATTACTGGCATAAGATGAGACTCAGGAACCCATTCTTCATCGGAGAGATATTCTCCTGTTTCAAGGGACTCCTCCCACTCATCTGTGTAGTTGGATTCGAATCCATCATCGGTGTCGCTGGATTCGTATCCATCAATGGAGAATCCAACTACTGAATTGCAAGAGTATGATGCCTCCTGCATGGCTTCTTTGAATTGAGGTGGCATGAAATCACTGAGAGTGAATTTCCTTACCCCCTTTGAAGTCTCTGGAAGGGATGTTTTTGTTACCTCCAGTGAAGCGGTAGAGGAAGCCTCTGCCTTTTCTTTGACCTCTAGTTTTGGCTGGGTCTTCTCTTGCCGTTTGAGCTTGAGGAGATGTTTCCTAGCCTGCCTTCGCTGTCGAGCTGTAGGCTTTATTTTCACGACCTCCCAATTTTCATCTTCCAGGAGATCGGGATGTACCCATATCGGTTGTCCGTCTGGTGTTGGGTAAGGAACCAGTTGCTCGGACGCTTCGATTGAGTTTATCACCTTGAAGGAAGTAGTGATCTTCTTCTTCGGTGATCTTGATGTTTGTCCATAGGTCACCATGTTGACGGAGGCAGACCCATAGTTTTTGTCAAAGGTGATGACTCCGTTTTTCCACATCTCATTTATTTTCTCTCTCACAACGAAGCATTGATTGAGAGGATGCGAGATCATCTGGTGGTATGGACAGTACCGAGGATCGTTGGTTTTACCAACATCACCCGGTCTTTTTGGTTCAGGCAAGGTGAGCTTGCCATTTGCCACAAGAGCCCCGAAGATTTCATCAACATCTTCATCAAACGGGTATTTCTTCTCTACTCGTTCTTTGAAGGCATCAGAGAGTTCAGGTCTCTTACCAGCAGCTTTGTTTTCAGCTTTCTTTGGTGGCTGAGGAGCTGGCTTGGTCTGCACATTGAGGACCTCTTTCTTCTTTGGTTTAGAGGTTGCAATGGCGGTTGGCTCTTTTCTTGATGATTTCTGACTGTTGAGGTCTTTAATCACCGTTTCAGCTTCCATGGAAGCTTCTAGGAGTTCTCCCAGGTTTTTTGATTTGTTGCCGATGATCATGGAGCGGATTCTGGCTCTCATGTTGTTTCGGCAGATGTCGACTAGCGACGCTTGTGGCAATACATCAGAGCATTTGTATGCCATTGCTTTCCACTTGTGAATGAAGTCATATGTTGATTCATTCTCCCCCTGTTTTAGGCTGCACAGCTGAGCCATAGTAGCGGGATGATCCTCACCTTTGAAGTGAGTCAGGAAGCGTGTCTCTAGCATGGCCCAGTTTTGGATTGAGTCCTCCGGCAGAGTGGAGTACCAATCGAAGGCCGTACCTTTTAGGGTACTTGCAAAGAGGCGGATCTTGAGTGCATCTTGATCCGCGATAGCTCCCGTCAGGATCTTGAAGTGGATGACGTGCTGTCTGGCTGATCCTTTCCCCGTATATGTTTGGAGAGTAGGATGCTTGAATTTGGTGGGGAACGGGACCGAGTCCATCCATAAGGGATATGGTGGCTTGATCCCATGCTCCTTGAGTATATCCTCTTCTTTTGCTTTGGCGAGGATACCGTCTACGTCCTTTTTAGTAAGGGCGCGTGATTCATTTTCTTCTCTATTTACCTCGTCGTCTTGATGATTCGGAGGAGGTTCATTGTTCGCCTGATTTTGGAAGGCGAGGAGAAGGTTTTCCATCAGAGTTTCAATCCTCTGCTGGCCCTGTTCCAACTGCTGGATGCGGGTAATCGCATCTTCTGGAGGTGGATTGTGGGGGTGGTGGCTCAGAATTTGTAGCCAAGACATTCATCCTTCGTGATTCGAACGAAGAAACTGTCCTGGTGACTGAGCTGGGGCTCATTCTTTTCGAAGAAGAGCTTGAGGAAGGATCACTCTGCTGTCCTTTGCTTGAAGGAGCAGGGGATTCTTCTGAATGTCTTCTTGTCCTGGAGACGCTGCGGGTCATTGGACGTCGGACATGGATTTTTGTTGCTGATTTTTGGCGCCTTCTGGTTTTTCCAACCATATGGACGGCAGCAACTTGGTTGGGTCTTTCTTTTTCGACCCATTTGGGAGAGACTTGAAGTGTGGGAGGCTGGGTCCTTTGCTTCTGTAGTCTCTTTTGTCGGTACGACGCGCGGCGGCGTATACGACGAGCAATTTGAGCTTCGGTCAGCTCTGACTGGGCTTTGACAATGAAGGATGTGCTCCCTCGGGCGCAGCAGCCGAGTCTGTCTTCTTTGTAGCTGGGCAAGGACAGGATGCGAACCCTATCCTTCGCCTGTTGCAGCGAAGCTTTGAATTTGTGAAGTTCGGCCCCTGTAGAAATGAAGGGTCGAACTGCAGATTTGTAGGCCTTAGCAGGTGCTTGTGGAGGCCTTGTGATGCATGACTTGATTTTGGGCTTGTAGGAACAAGCCGGCTCATGCTGGGATGACTTTGAAGTCAGGTTGGAGATGGGTCTCTCCTCTTTCATGTAAGCAAGAGGATAGAACTGGTTCTCCTTGAGTGGGGCCAGGAATGCTGGCTTAGTGGATGCCTGGGACCTTCTTTGTTTTGGTGAAGGTCTTGGGGACCAAGTCTTGGGGTAGACCTGGCTGTTTGCAGGTTGAGGCTTCGTGGGGCTGCCACGGGCTTCAGGCCTTTTTGTGCTCGCCTTTGGTGTCACGGTAGTGACACGTTGAGAGGCGAGTTTCTGCTTCTTGGAGGGAGCAGCTTGTTCCTCAGGAAGTGGGAATGGTCCCAGCGTCCCGAAGACGATAGTCCGGGGAGTCGAGGTCGACCCGGAGTTCACAGAGTTGCCGAGGGAGTTGACACTTCGGCAGCTGATGGGGCGCTTGTAGGTGCGCGTGGTTTGCTTCTGTTGAAGCATGAGTTGGTGCTTGCTTTCGTCGAAAGTAATGGTTAGTGAAGCTGCCATTGTTAGTTTTTTCGAAAATTTCTGAAACAAGACCACATCCATTAGTAATCACAAGAATATAATGATCATAAATGGGAAGTTCTATGGTTTCGTCTTTTCAAATTGCTCGAGGTAGATGACCCAAACAATATGAGGAAGGCAAAATGCCATAGAGGGTACAATTGTTCTGATCGCAGGTGTGGTAAGCCCGGAATGGGCATCCCAGTGACTGCTAGAAGCAATTGTGAACTTAAATTCGACTTATCGAGAAGCAGATCTTGCTCGAGGTAAGAAGAATATAAAGTTGGAGTTACAGATGTGCCGGTCGCAATACAGTAGACCCTGAAAGGGCGTACTAGTACCGCTAGACACAAATGTTTTGAGACCGCATCTATGAGATGAGATTCTCTGTTTTGAAAGGTCAAGATTGGATTCATCAAAGAGAGCAGATGGTATTCCAATCTGAACACGGGCTCAGCGATTTCCGCGAGCGCCAGTGCTCAGAAAGAAATGAACCATGATTTCTCGGATCTGAATCTAAAAATGACGAGTTTTCTTTTGAAAGGCCAATATCGGGTTCATCAAAGAGAGCAAAAGGCACTCCAATCTGAACACGGGCTCAGCGATTTCCGCGAGCGCCAGTGCTCAGAAAGAAGAAGACCAAGATTTCTCCAATCTAAACCCAAAATGACGGAAGTTTTTTTTTTTTTTTTTTTTTGAAGATTTTTTTTTTTTTTTTTTTTTAAATCTTTTTTTTTTTTATTAATTTTTTTTTTTAAGATTTTTTTTTGAAAATTTTTTTTATTTTTTATTTTTTATTTTAAAATTTTTATATTTAAATTTTTTATTTAAAAGACGAGAGAGTACACATAGGCCTCCTAACCCGGTCTTATGAAATCTTGATTGATAGAATTGCCCCCAGGTAAGGGTAGGATTACTTAATGAACCCGTTTGGAGGACCCTTGCCTAGAACAGTCAAGCTGTCTCCACACTCTGGACAAGGCTTTTCTTTGAATCAACCATGATCAAAGAACACAGTTGGTTTAACCTTAGTGGTCTATGTCTTTTTTTTTTTATATATTTTTTTATTTTATTTTTATGAATTCATCGAAGAGAAACCATGGCCCAAAACCTTAGTCGAACAGGCTCAACATTTCTGCAAGCGCGATGAACGATAGGAACAGATCAAGGTTTCTCAATTTTGAATCCAAATTGAGAAATCTAAAAAAATTTTTTTATATATATATATATATTTTTTTTTTATTTTTTAATGAACTCATCGAAGAGAAACCATGGCCCAAAACCTTAGTCGAACAGGCTCAACATTTCTGCAAGCGCGATGAACGATAGGAACAGATCAAGGTTTCT